>WIQG01000155.1:0-372519 GCA_014925785.1 Mycena galopus ATCC 62051
TCCTGAGAACCAGCCACCATCCGATCTGCGAACAATCTCACGCCAGCGCCGCCGGTAGCCGCACCGCTGGTGGTGGACTGCACCGTCACGGTGGATATGCTGGTGGATACGTTGGCAAAGGACGTCAAGAGAGCAGATAGATGTTCCGGCGTAACATTTGGGGTACGTGTGACACTGTCGATTCTGGTAAAGAGCTGTTCACCGAACAAACGGAATTCCGCCTTGGTTGGGGGTTCCAGCAAGGAATGCTCGCCCATGAAACTCTTGTCTGGTTCTGTACGGAACGGGTTGAGAGCATCGCCATGGCCCGATTCATAACTTTGGAGAGAATCTAGAAGATATCGCATGAGCGTGTCCACCTAATGGCAGAGGTATCAGACAGGAACCACAGGAACAATCTCAAATTCTTACATGCTCGCCTTCTGCCCAACCTCCCCACCATCGGATAATGGTCAAAGACCAACGCTTGCCGAGTGGAGCGAACATGAACCGATATTGGGAACCGCCACGGCGAAGACAGTGAGTGGTAAAAAACTTCTTGATTAGGGCGGCGGCGGCGAACTCGTTGATGCGGTCTTGCGCAGTGTCGTGGGTCATTGGTTTTTTGGCATGAATCAATCCATTGGTGCTGACCAACGGGAAGAGGTAGTCGTCGCCTTCAAAATCCCTTCCAAGCAGGTGGCGGTACAACTTGAGCCAACGGTGAACGTGGCTGAACATGTCAATCTCTGGGGTATCCTTCTGTTCGTAAATTTCGTATGTAAGACCTGATTAAAACTAGTGAATAAATATTTCCTTGTCTTGGTTAATAAATTAAATCTCACTCTCCAAAGGTCCGTCGTATACTTGTTTTAATTGCCAGCCCTTTCGGTTGTCGAGAAAGATGCTCAGAATGGGGAGATTGTAGGGAGATGGACCGGTTCCTTCCGTGATATCTCGCATTTGTATCTGGCAAGTCTCGAAGTTCCTTGAGTGTTTATCATTAATCTGTTGAAGAGGGCAGGTAAGAGTGAAACATACCTGGTCCAAAGAGTGTACCCTGTGGACAAGAAAGCTCTTGTTTGGCCATGGTGAATCATGAGCAGTAGGTCGTCAGCAGTCTTTGGTACGTCCTCCACCTTCTTGTTGGGGCACTCGAACAATGAAAATTGCATCATAGCTCGCATATCTTCAATCGTTGTCGCCTCGGCATGCTGGCGAGTAGCAGCAGCTCCCTTCACTCGAGCCTTATTCTTGACGCACTTCATGAAGCTCTGAATTTCGACAGCTCGAGCTGGATTTCCAGAAACCTTCCCTGTCTCTTCGTCAAACAAGTACTGTCCTGCATACTTTCCGCCCGAATCAGGTCTGTCCGCAGTGAGTTAATAAAATTTGATGTCAGTTTCATTTTGCACTCACAAATGGTCCCAGTAATTTGCGAACGCGCCGTGGATTCCATCAGCTGTACTCTTCCCTAGGCCTTCCTCGACGCACTTTTGAGTCAGGTAAAGGCTCAAGGCATACACGGAATGCTTGTTCGGTGGTCCCTCGAGCGCAACAGCCAAGAGCTCGACATCTATGCTTTCTCGGTGGGAGCCAGGATCTTCCTCCTCGAGCCGCCGTCTTTCTGCTACGACGTCGGCTATGATAGCCCGGCCTCTGGCTAGATACCCCTTGTAGGCGCCTTTGGTATTCAGGGCTTTACCAAACTCATCTTGAATCGCAGCATTATTCCGCTTCAAGACATCTGCAGAGCTTGTTATAGATGCCTTTTTTTTGCCTGCACTTCTTTTGCCAGTTGCGCGCGCATAGGGCTTTGGTTCTCTGGGCATGGCGGGATAAGAGAGCTAGCGCAGGGAATGTGAATTTTTTCGGGGTTTACGCGGGACATCTACGATCAGACAAATTCTCTCTCTCAAAATATCAATTTTTACGCTCAAGCTCAAATACCATACAGCTGTAATACTATTTGGCTTCAATAAACCACGTCCTTCAATATCTACCAGGGATTTCTGGTGCGAGCTCAATAAATAGTGTACAAGTGTCATCCGCGACTATTAATATTTGCGCTTCCTTCGGTGAGATCCACCAGTCCCAACCACGTTGGCGCAGTAGCTGGCACAGGAAGATGCGCAACTTCATCGTCGTTAGTTAGGTCTACGAACCCCAACCACTTGGGCCCTGCAGCTGGGAAGACTGGACTGTCGGGGATGGAGAAAAAATTGACGGGAGCTGTAGTGGGTCAAAGAGTTCATATCCACCTCAATCTAGGAAGGCGGAGGCGTTGCTCACCGGAACTTTATTGTATTTGGCAATCATCGAGGGAAAGTAGCGTTCGACGGAGGGCGCAAAAATCCATTGACTTGACATGGCTGAATTGGAGCCGGCAGCAACCGCAGGGGAATCCAGGCGAGAAAGCAGCCAATGTACAAGGCTGCCGATGGAAGTCTTCACCTTATATTTCCGAAATTCTGGTGACGACCCATCATAAGCAATAATCTGCAAAAATGCAGACAACGGCGGCTGCTCTTCCCGTATCTGCCCAAGGACAACATGGTCATGGAGCTGCTGGTAAGGATTGAAAGGCTAGACAAGACATAAATCATCAGTGCACACACGGATTATGGGAGTCAAAGACATACCAGCGTCAAACGTTTTGCAAAAATACCGGGAAAGACCGTGCGCTTGAATTTGTCGACGATGGTTACGGCCGGCCACCCGAACTTCCTCTACAGTACAGAGCAAGCTCCGGTAGGGATGGAAGCTTGATGATCCAGTCGTCGGAAGTGGGCGGGAGGAATCCATCAGACCAAGAGGTGATGGGACAACTGTAAAGTAATAGAGCGCGGATATCGGGAAAGCTGTTGGGGATCTTCTTCGCAAGGCAGGGTTGCTTGAACCGCAGATGACCTTGCGAGTTGTTCTGCAGCTCCAAACGAACTTGCTGCCGCCAGGTGACCAAGAATTCTTGAAGCTCGGGCACCAAAATATTCTGCGCGGCTGTAAGCAAGGAGTCCCCGAATCCACACCTCGCGAGGGCGTGAGCCACAGCGATCCCGCATCCAGCAAGCCCAACCTGTGCAACACCTTAAATTATGCTATATGCATGTAAATGGAACGCACCGTATCGTAGTCCCCCCCCTCATGACAGCAAGTAACAATATGCCGCCGCGAGTCAGTCCGACTTGAGGACTACTCTGCAATGCATCAGATGTATATACAGTGATCTTGTCCTTGGCGTTATCATTTAATCTGAGTAGACGGAATGAGTGGGTTGCAAGGATGAAGTCGAAGTGGATCACAAACGTGCGGATAATTCTTTGAGCACCAAATAAAAAAGTGTCTCCATCATCGGTCAAAACCGCATCAATGAGTCCGTGCTGACTGAGGCAAGCTAGTTCAGCCTCGCCTTCCCCAGGTGCCTGGATAATTAATCAGTAAAGTGTATCAGTAGAAGAGAGAATGTTACCGTGTAGGAGTAGAAACCGAACAACTCAATCAATTCTTGGAACTCTTCCCCAAGCCAGTGCGGCTGCGCCTTGACTTTCTTATTCCGTTTGATTGAAGGTCGATCAGGGCCATCGAATACAAAAACCACAATTACACCGGCGTCGTGAAGTGCCACAAGCTTGTAGAAGAGAGTGCGAAGCTCAGGGCTTCTTCCCGCCTGAGCATGACGGGGGTGATAGAAGACCGCTTGGCATTGAGTCAACCACAAGCTGTTTTACAACTCAGTACAGGGCTGCAATATGAGTGAGAGCGTGGACATACTAGGCGTCAACCCCCACAACCATAGCTCTTGTATTGCGGCTATTCCCCTCAAAAGCGTTCAAAGCCTTGAAGGACATCTCTTGAGAAGCACGCAAAGCAATCTGCGTGAATGAATTAATTCTGTACGCCCAAGCATGACATAGTTTTACCTTCCAAAATCCTTCAATGCCCATGGTAGTCCGAAGCAAGAGAGGTTCCCCTGTCTCGAGGGCGAAGGTGTGCGATCAAGCTATATTGGTCATGATTTGAATACATGGAGGACTAATAGACAGAAAGCGTAACATACAAATACACGAAGTGTACAGTGTCGTGTGTGTTCTGTCAAAAGCTGTGTTTACGACGCATCCGACACGACCATCAGCAACTGGCCGAGCCATGGCCCGTCTGCTGCGCGAGACCCCTCCTGCGAGCGCACAGAACACCGGCATGATGTCTATCTCTGCAGGCTTGGTTGCCGCCTTGACATACGGTGTCTTCCAGTCTGCTGCCTCCAAGAGGCACTCGAAGAACCGCTCTGGCGCCTTGACCGCGTCGGGGCAGAACACAATAATCAAGGACTAGGGAATTGTCAGTGGTGGGGAGTATTAAAAGCCAGGAATGTACTTGTTCGTTGGCCGTGTGCCTGCAGCGCATTTCTGAACATACGCAAAAGCGTCATCCACGGACCAGTCTGCTTCGGGGGAGAATGCAAGAGACAGCGTAGACTGCGAGAACTAGGTCAACACAGGCGCAGATAGACTCGCGCCACTCACAATTTCAGCTCACTCACCATTGGGAGAATTCCCGCCGGTTTCGGTGGCGCGGCCGCCTACTGCGATGTTGCACCAGAGTACCGCGACGCGCCCGAGTACGAATCCATATAGCTCGACGAAGGCGGTGCGCCCGTGTATCTCAAAAGCGCTGGTGTACGGGTCCATATACAATGACACAGGCGCCGCGCCTCCCGCCGGACCAGAACTCTGGTAACTCAATGCTCCTGCACAAACATAGTTACCTCACGCGACCCGCTGAGACTGAGACTGAGCTCGCTCGCCTGTGTATGGATTGACGTATTGCTCACCGCCCCCGGTGCCGAGGTCCGCCCAGGGGTGTTCTAGTAGATGTACTCGATGATCATGTTCGCGTGCTTGAGTGGCAGACCGTTCCGCTCGACAGAGGATCTTTGTTCTCCATTTCCTATGAGTTTGTTTTACATAGAAATCCATAAAAGACACAACAAACTCACAGGTGACAAATTATGCGCTAGCGTCTCATCAACTGAGAAAACCATGTCAGAATTGTGTACACGCGTTTGATACTACTAGCACTTTCTCAGTGGTTACAAGGTCCGAGGTAAGATTCTCGTGTAACCGCAAAGGAAAGGTGCCAGCAAACAAAGAGAAAGGCTACTCACGGCAGCTGATTGAAACATTTCTGGCTCAGCTGATGAGAAGCATTGGTCTCAGCATTGAAAAAGCAGCGAAGTGTGAGATAATGATCTGGTGTACAGCCTGTTAGTAGATTCGAGTCAACAAAGCCGACGAAGGGAAACTGTACCTCACTCAAAGAAGCGAAAATTGCCCATGAGCGAAGACTGAGGCAACAACTGCGTGACAAGAGTTGCACAAATGAGGTGATGCTGTACGTGTGCGAGTTTGAGAGAAAAGACACGTAAATGAGCAGATTCTCCTTGCCTTTGTACCAAATTCGAAGCTATTGCACTCAGCGCATATTGTAGCATTCTGGACACGTAGGATGATTTGAATGGCAAGGTGGGATGTTGTAGAATCAGTGGTAATAAGGCCCTACACCAGTAGGTATCGCCAAAATGTGTCGCAGTTGAGAAGGACTCGGGAGAGGGAGAGGAATAAACAAACTAAAATTCAAATTCCGACATCAAGACACACAAACATCATTCTGCTCGACGTCGCGACATGTACACCACCTTCCACAGGACTCTGAAAAATCTGGACATTTGCTGGGACACATTCCGTGACATGGATATTGAGACTAGTAAGTTTTCGGAGGAGAGTAGAGGGAAATGAGCTAGCTTTGGGCAGTTCCCTCACAATAAGTGAGATAAGTTGCCCATAAGTTCTTATGGCGCATCAATTTACGGTAAATTGATCTGAATTTACAAGATTTACAGTCCCGTGACCTTATAGCGCGCCAGTTTCTCAAGACTTCCGACCACATTTTCGCTTTTCTGCCTATCTGGGAGGCACTCCGTTTTTCCTAGCCGCCTTCTGATGTATTCAGAATTTTTTTTAAATGTATTACAGATCCAAGAAAGCGCTTTCCAAGCTCAGGTAAGTGAACTCAGATAAGGCTCGGAATTTGGGCTACTGAAACATTCAATATAATCACTGGGGAGATTTATTGCACTTGGAAATCAATTCATACACCTCGACTGCTTCATTCCACCATAATTTTAGTTGAATAGAGCGATACTTCACCAGGGCGACGCGCAGAGTCACACTGTGACAGTTCGCGTCAAAAATTGGCGAACCGTGGCCAATTCCCGGCGCGTCAAGCCTGGCCACTTCTTGACGCGGCGGATTCACTTAGCTGCTTGGAGAATACGATATTCATGAATGCCCTTGCCCTCTGCGAACAGCAAGCCAGTACTTGATGTGGAATGATAATATAAAAATAATAGTACAAGGAGTACAATGACAATAGAAATGTGGGACGCAAGTCAAGCTTCAAAAGAGACGATCACACAAAAAGAGATGCCAAAATCATGTGAGATTGTTATAGAAAATACATAAACGGTACAAAATGCGAAGAGAATAATATAGGATGAGGATGGTACACGAAAATCACTGTTTCTCTCCAAAAAGCAAATTGTCAGTATGAGCAAAAGACAAGGAGGGAAGATGAACTTTTAGTGCCGGTGGAGAGGAGAAATAATTCAATGTGGGGAACCACACTGCCTTGAGATGACGACGGAACCGAAGAGCTGATAAGGTAGCATGGGAACGAGATGAGGAGAAAGGGAAGAAGCGCGCACCTTGCCCAACTCTTCGTCGTTCCGGATGGTGAGTTGCAGGTAACGGAGCACGATACAGTGCTTCTTGTTGGTTGTCACCCGCGGCGTTGCCAGCGAGTTCGAGGATCTCAGCGGCAAGGTATTCGAGGACGGCGGCGAGATAGACTGATGAAAAGATTAGGAAAAAACAAGTTATGAAGGCAAAGACGACGCACCAGGTGCACTGGCGCCGACGCACTGTACGTATTTGCTCTTGTTCACCAGACGGTGGATATGACCAATGGTGAACTGGAGACCGGCTTTGGAGGAGTGCGACTGGGACTTCAACGCGTCGCTAGAGCCCGCAGCCTTGCCAGACTTGAATTTGCCGCTGACTTTTCCGGACATTGTGCGCATAGGGGGGCAAGTGGTGACGGGTTCTAGATGCACTGCATGCCACAGCTTCTCTCTGATTTTCAGTGAGCATTCCGCAGCCGTTGTGTCTTTAATTAATATGAATTGTCAGTTCTGGCCTCAGGAGAAGGGGACAGTGAGCATTCACCGTAGATTCTCCCTTTTCCACCTACCCACCGCTGCGCACCAGCTTCCGGCGTCTGAGAAAACTTAGCGAGCGAAGACAAGCCTGTGACTATTGCGAAAGTTTGAAGCGGTTCAGCGAGAACTCGTCGAAAAGACAGGTGTGGCCGATGGCCGCAGACGCGTGGTACTGTACTCCGAGTGCAAGAGAAGCAAGATCACAGTTTTTTTGCAGAGGCAGGAGAAGAAGATAGAGGACTGTGATTCGACATCTTGGCGCTATCTGGGAGTCTTGTCCTGGACTCGGGTGGTGAGCGACAGGCCCAAAGGGCAAGGGACGACGAAGGGTCGGCGCAAGGTCGGCGTGAAAGGAACGTAAGGCGCGGAGGTAACGCGCGATCTGTCAGATTACTACCTCGATCACCGGCAACTAACAAATGGGGAAGGTTCCGCTATCTCTACGGTTTACACGATTTACAATTCAGTCTGTAAATTAAGTCAAATAAAGACACTTATTCCTGCGAGAATCAAGTGGAGAGCTTAAAGCATCCCAAATAAGGGAAAATAAGAGGAATAAAAACAAGGAACTTTGTTGAAAAATGAGCCATATGTGCCCATATCTATTTGAAGAAACCGTGCCCGCCATATTCATAGCCAGAAACCTTGCGAAACCTTGGGTGGGACCTTGCACTACTTTGCGAGAGTCTGGGACTTCCGCCGTGCTTTGGGAGTATTCCTGGAATTGAGGAAATCCCAAAACGGTTTCGTTCTGGGCGCGCACTCCGGGGGCCTGGTCATCGGCAAGCCCGGTCATCCGCCATCACGCTGTCGGCAATCTCACTAATCAGCATAGTGCTCTTGTTTTCCATACACCTCCGAAAAAGTAAATCAAAAACCCAAAGATTTTATAAAGAGTTTGAAGTTTTGTGTGTTTCGCTTCGTGCAGATGGCAGTACCTCACGATCGCGGACGCCAATGTTACCGCCGTCATAAATACTCTAGATTCAAACATCATCCGTTCCGATGACCCACGGTGATTATCTGAGATCTACCACCAGCTCTCAGGCAGGAATCAGTCAACACCACTGGGCACGCCTCGCTCTGGTTCCGGTTCGCATCCCCGGAGTCGGAAGGTTGAAGGTTGACATATGGTTTTTTTTCATTGCTGCGGTACCGCATTTCCAACTTAGTATTTCACGAGAATCTCTGTTGAAAAGGGCAAGTTCCATTTGCGTGATTCACGATTGTAAGCACTCTCCAATACATCTTGCCTTCTAACATCTTTATTCTTGGTTGTTTTTATTGGCTCATTGTTGGCTGATATGCCTGACTACACTGGCTCTGACGCACCAAGCAGAGTACACTGCGCTGCTCAACCGCCAAATGCGAAATGTCAATCAACTGTCAAGTGTCAATCAATCAGATAGAAGACACCGATCTCCTTGGCATCAATCTGACTGAAATCGGGAGTCCGAGGCACAACCCAGAGAGGATATGCATCAGTAGCTGGCTAACGGACACATCTCGATAGCATGGCATCAGACTTTTGACAAAGATCTTGTGAGCTTGTACAAGACCCAACAAGGTCGCAAGATGCACCAAAAGTGCCGCAAGATCGCAAGACCGCAAAGCCAGTCGAGATTCTCACAAGACCACTCATTCAACTCTGGCTGGGGGCGTAAATTGTGAGAATTGAAAGGCTGTTGGATACCGCACGGTTGCTATAAATTTTGAGAGGACTCGTCAGAACTCTCACAGCCTTCTTGTATCTTATTTGTGCATTTTTTGGAAGGTTTTTTCTTGCACTTTGACCTTGTGAGCTTGTTCCCAAGCTCACAAGGTCCGAAAGACTGCAAGATTTTTGTCAAATCGCTGATGGGGGATCACCAAATTTGCATTCTGTGTGAAAGGAAATTGAGTTTGTCCAGTGTCAAAATGCGGATGCTGTCCCCATGACGGCCGTTCCGTCGCCTGTGCCATCCCGTAGGACTTTTTCAAAGCTGCATGATGGAACAGAAACAGGATGGGTCATCCCTTGTACGCCCGTTGAAATAACGGCCGTGCCCGTCACAGGCATGGCACACATCCTTAGTGTCTCCCAATACACCATTCATTCCAAGTATCTGATTCATAAAGGGTCAGGACTGGCCCGGGGAATCAACATAAGTTTAAGTAAGTTGTCCCGGGTGCAAAGTATGCAAATCTCACTCCCATGCGAGAGCCCTGTTACACGGAGTGTGTTGCAGAGGTTGTGACTCGATGCCAAGGCGATCGGCATCTTTTGCTTGTTGCGTCGGAGCCAGCGTAGTCAGGTGTATGGGGTATCGAGATCTGCTATTTTTACAAGCTTAGGCTCCCTTCTGAGCAACAAAAAAAATTGACCCCAAAAGCTGTGAAGAAATTTTCGAACTGAAAAGGTTGGTCAAGTCCGAAACAAAAGTTGTTGAAATTGTAAGTCTGGTAATAAAAGGAGGGGAAAAACACAGATCCCCACCTTATTTCGAGCTTCAAAAGTGAGCAAAGTGGAGAAACTTGCAAAATTTACCATAAAAGCTGGTGAAAATGCGAAAAAAGGTGGGCAATAATAAAAGTGCATTTGGAACGGCATACTATTCAGCCTCAATCGTCCCTATATATTGAGCTCGTGTTCAGCCTGGAAATTTGACTCGCATCCACAATGTGTAGAACAGTTATGGTCTACTGCGATGGTGGAAGGTGCCTGTTCGATCCAGGCCTGAGTCATTCTTTCTCAGGCATCTTTGCTTTTTGGGTCGAGTATATATAGATAGTAAGCATCATGGCGATTGCCGCAATAGCTAAAGAAATTCGAACATCCTCCGTCACGATAGCCCCACGGAGGTCGGATTCACGAATGCAAACTGGGAGAGGGAACAGTAGTGCAAAGGGAGAAGGCATTGATTTTCTTCGCTTTCTTTTCGATGCGGCGATCAATCTTTAAACTTCGAATTGGCTGCTGCCTCAGTTTCCGGTTTTCAGCACGCACAGGTTCTCATTCAGTGCTCTATCATCCTCATACTCTATATTGAGGTCGAGTTCGCGGTAGAAGTATGACTCGGTCGCGGATGGTCCGCATCCCCAACGTCTCAGAGATGTTGTTGTCCGTCATCGTGGAAGATGCCTGTTCGATTCAGGCCCGAGTCCTGTACACAAAAAGTCAAGTTGTGCTGGAAACAGGGCTCCCGAACCCTCCCGCCGCCGGTTTCGTTTCACTCAGCATCGTACTTATTTGAAGACTCGTTAGCGGATGGCCCGCGTCCGCTTAACATGATCTCGATCCGTGACTCTGAATGTGGAAGCCGCCTGTTCGAATCAGGCCCGAGTTCTATCTCGGCAACGGGGATTTTTTCTTCCCCAGGCCAAGATTCTTTCTGATTATCCCCACTAGTGATCTACCCTCCCAGATCCCACAAAAGCCACAGCCCTCATCAACTCACTTACACACGCTTTCTTGCTTTCTTTCTCTTCACCAGTTGGGCAAAGAGGCGAACCCAGCTGCGCATTGAAGGCAAAAAAATCTGCCACCCTTAGTCGCCCGCATGCAACCAAGCGTCAATGGACTTAAGTAGGAGCAACACTCGGTAGCAGATGGCCCGCGTCCGCATAACATGATTTCGATCCGTGATCCTGAATGTGGAAGACGCCAGTTCGAATCAGGCCGAGTCCTAAGCCTACAATGGACCTCCTTTTGTATGGCTTTTTAAGTTTTTTGGGTTTCGCTTCGCGCGTAGAACAGTAATAGCTCACGATCCCCGGGCCCACCGCCAGATTCGAACTGTGCTCAGCTTCCGCATCAGCAAAATCAGGGTCCTTTTGTAGCGAGGGTCCCGGTTTACGTAGTGATCCGTAGCGATCTGTAGAACTACGTAGTGGCGTAAACTACGTAGTTCTACAGATCGCTACGGATCACTACGTAAACCGGGACCCTCGCTACAAACACACCCAGCTTTTGCTGATGCGCTCCGTGGTGGGTATGCATATCCACGACCAGCTCCCAAGCCCGTTGCCTGAATAAACCGTGGTTTCAGCTTTCCGCCGTTTTCGTTTCCGTTACCGTACTTAGTAGTTATTCGCCCGCTTGCAACCAAGCTTCAATCAATCTATGGAGGAGCAAGACTCGGTAGCGGGATGGCCCGCGTTCGCTTAGCATGAGCTCGGTTGTAGACCCTACATGCGGAAGCCGCCTGTTCGATTCAGGCCCGAGTTCTGTCGGACGTGTACATTTTTTCTTCGCCAGGCCAAGATTCTATCTGAATTAGATTAGCCCTCCCAGTGATCCACCCTCCCAGATCCCACAAAAGCCACAGCACGCATCACCTTACTTACCCACCCTTTCTTACTTTCCTTTTTAATTTTCTACTAATTGGGCAAAGAGGAGAACCCAGCCAGCTGCGCATTCAAGCCACAAACGCACTTCCGCCGATTCCGATTCCGATTCCGATTCCCTCACCATCTTACTTATAATTATTCGCCCGTATGCAACCAAGCTTCAACGCAGGTATGTAGGAGGAAGACTCGGTAGCGGATGGCCCGCGTCCGCTTAACATGCACTAGTTGGAGACAATACATGTGGAAGCCGCCTGTTTGAATCAGGCCCGAGTCCTGATATTACTTTCGAACTCCTTTTTTTGCAGTTTTCAAGCTTTTTCGGTTTCACCTCGTGCGTAGGACAGTAAGACTTAGTATGTACCTCACGATCGCAGGGTGCGCCGCCCTAAATACAATACCCAAGATTCGAACTGTGAATTGTGAACATCATCCGTTCCGATGGCTCCGTGATATGTAGATCCACAACCAGCTCCCAGGCAGGAATCAATACACACACACACCATTGCTCGACGCGCCTCGTTATGGTTCTGGTTCTGGATCTGGTTCTGGTTCTGATTCGCATCCCCGGAGTGGGAAAGCTGACCTAAGGTTAAAGCTGACCTAAGGTTGTGCGTGTTAAAGAGGCGCGAATTTCGGATTCCGAGAAAGAGACGAAAAGAGAAACGGGAAGGAGAGCAAGGAAGGAAACGCAAAGAAGGGCAAGGAAAGGAGGCGAGGAGGAGGGGAGAGCAAGGAGGGAAAAGAGGGAAACGAAATGATGACAAAAGAAAACCACCAGAACACGCCAACGTTACAGGCAATAGAAAGAAAGGGCTGAAGGGTGAGGGCGAAGAGAAGTTAGCGCGACGCGAATGCGCAGCGTAAGAGCACCCACACCCGCCGCGCGGCCAGGCAAGCTGAACGTGAACCAAGCCCAGCGTGGAGGGTGAGCGACGCGTGCGATTGTCAGGTGGCGAAAAGGGATTCGCAAAGCGAAGTAAGTTGGGAGAGCAGAGACGCGGCCCGATACGCACGGGAGCTGAAAGCCGAAAGCACGAGCGGGCGGGGGAACGCGACGAGAGTGAAAACAAACACAAAAGGAGAGACATCCGGGGTGCGTGTAGGGAGCGGCGCACACACAGCACTGATGTGTACTCTGTATGCTGCGTGTAAGCAAAACCTAACTGCGCGCGCTCGGCGCGCCGAGACGAGACGAGACATTTCAAGGGAGAGGGATAGAGTATTGCAGAAGGAGGAGAGGGATGGATCCGGAGTCGATGGATCAGGATGGGATGGGATGCAGACGAACGGAATGACATGAGGGCGGACAGCACCCTCACCAGTACACCAGATCCTCAACGGGGCGGCGGCGGAAAGCGGGCTGGAGTCTCGCATGTCGTTCGTAGTATTTCGAGAACTGCGAGACGAGACGAGAGACGCGTGAAGAGAAGAAAAAAAATACGGTCTCATGAATCATGCGCAAAGGCGCACAAGCAAGGGGGGTAGACTGCGTGTCAACGCGCGTCCGGGTGAGGTGGGGTGGATGTAATTGTGATTGTAATTGCGACATTAACATTAACAAGCGATAGATGCATAGCGAGGGCGTCGCGCCGTGGGACGTATTTTGGCTGGTGCTCCGTCTCTCGGTGCTGGGCACACGACGCGGCGCTCATGCAGCAGGTGCGGTGGCGGCGACCGCCTTCGCATCGACGGGGGCCTTGACCTCGGGCGGCGGCCGCGTGAGGGAATTTTTGCGGATGTGGGTCTGGGCGGGCCGAGCGAAGGCCGAGTGATAGCAGGGGGCGCAGGCGGCATGGACGAGAAGGGCGAGCGATGGGGAGGCGAAACGAACGATTCAAAGCGCGGGTAGGAGGACAGGAGAAAAGAGACAGAACATTAGTACAGCGTAATATGACACATTCGCTCTGTCTGTCCGCAGTGGAAGCACTTCGGCGGCTGCTTGCAGTCCTTGAGGATATGCCCCGGCTGGGCGCAGCGGAAGCACTGGGGGGCGCGGCGTACAGCGCCTAGATTCGCTTCGGGTCCGGGTTCGGGCAGTCCTTGCGCCGGTGGTCTTCGACGCAGATCGTGTGCTTTCGCACTGTTTGTGCCCTTCGCGGCAGCCGCTTGGGCTGAATAGAGAAGAGAGGAAATGCGAAGAATCAGAGATGAGGATTCAATATTCAATATGCATGGGCGGAGAAGAGAACAGAAAGGAAGCAAGCATGCACCACCAGTGTATCATCCCGCGCCTCTTACGCCCTCCATCGATCGTCGCTGCTGGGGCCTCGGTCGACGCACGCAGAGCATTCCCACCAGCCCAGGGCGACCGCAATAGTTGAAGTAGTAGAGGCTGAGCAAAGGTGAGGGACAGCCGAGAGCAGGTTATCCGAGCAAAGTGAAAAATGATGATGTCGCGATCACGTGTGGGAGATGGCGTGGCGCGCACGGACCAACGTTAATTGATTCGTGATTCGCGCGTAGATGCAGCGCAAGCACAACCGCCACGGGTCAAACGTGTCTCTTGGGAAGAAAAATCTGCATGTATAACACTTGCCCATGTTTCCTACATGCCTTCTCAGTTTTCATGCAGCTGCTCCGAATCCTGAACTGTTGGTCTGAATATTCGACCGCCTCCGCGTTCAACCTCAATAGGAATAAGACCTGGAGTGGAACTGGCCCCACCCGCGCACCATAATTTTCAAAAAATTGAATTATTTGTGAGGTCTGTGTTCGACTAGTATGCTGTTCCAAACGTCACATTATTCCTTTTGGGAATTTTTTTTGGGGAGGTGAAATTTTTTTTGGCCAAGTCTCAGATCACCTTTATACTACATACCTACATACTAGGGGAGTACAGTATGCTCAATCTCATAGGAATTGAGTGTCAAGTGCATGGATCAGGCTCAGAAAGCAACTTTGGCCCAACCAGCTAAGCGATAGGAGCATCACTGTCACAGCACATGACGTGGCCAAAAACACACCACTGTGGTGAGTTTTTGACCACGTACGGTCACACCCCCGTGTGCCGTGACAATGACGCTCCTATCTTATCGGATTTCTGACATCCTTACAGAAATGCCAAAGTTCAGTATTAAGGATGATGTATGCCCTCAATTACTACAATACCTGAACTCTTAGCTGCTATTGTCAGCCCTAAGGTCTGCAGCTGTTGATATATGTACTACCACAAAAAAAAAAAAAAAAAAAAAAAAACCACAGTGGCTCTCATCTTTGTCTATGGGTATTAATATTGATCTCTGGTCCTCCCTCCTACCTGTCTGAGCAGGGCAACTAAAAGGGTGTTGAGTTGGAAGCAAAAGAGGTTTCAGAGTGGCTGTGCACAGTCAGCCGGTTGGGCCGAAGTTGCTTTCTGAGCCTGATCCATGCACTTGACACTCAATTCCTATGAGGTTGAGCATACTGTACTCCCCTAGTATGTAGGTATGTAGTATAAAGGTGATCTGAGACTTGGCCAAAAAAAAATTTCACCTCCCAAAAAAAAAAATCCCAAAAGGAATAATGTGACGTTTGGAACAGCATAGACTAGAGGCGAAATCATCAATCTTTTAACTGAACAGAACAAGTACCCTGGGCGACTTAAATTGCTCGCTTCATGTGTCTTGGGCGAGCAACGTAAGTAGCCCAACGTACTTGTTTAGTTCAAACTCGTGACCTGGACAGCAATGTCCACCTCTGGGATATATTCAAGGGCAGGTGATGTGCGATGGCGTAAGTTTTCATTTTGGTTTCCTCAATTGCCCTCCCCCAATTTTGGGGCTCCAATCCCACGTCCCTCCCGGAGCCGCCGTTTTCGTTTCCCTCACCGTCGTTTGTCGCCCGCATGCAACCAAGCTTCAATGTAGGTAGGAGCAAGACTCGGTAGCGGATGGCCCGCGTCTGCTTAACATCATCTTGGTGGACACCCTCCATGGAAGCCGCCTGTTCGAATCAGCCCCGAGTTCTGTATCAGCAACGGCGACCTTTTTCTTCGCCTGGCTAAGATTCTATCTGATTAGCCCCACCAGTGATCCACCCTCCCAGATACCACAAAAGTCATTGACTTATTTAGAGAGTCTTTCTTTCTTTCTCTTTCTCTTCTACCAATTGTGCAAAGAGGCGCACCAAGCTGCGCATTCAAGCCAAAACGGAACTTCCGCCGTTTCCATTTCCGTTTCCCTCACCATCGGACTTATGGGCCCGCATGCAACCAAGCTTCAACGTAGGTAGGAAGGTGCAAGACTCGGTAGCGGATGGCCCGCGTCCGCTTAATATCAGCTTGGTGGAAACCCTACTTGTGGAAGGCGCCTGTTCGAATCAGGCCCGAGTTCTGTCGGCTGTGTACATTTTTTCTTCGCCAGGCCAAGATTCTATTTGATTACCCCTCCCAGCGATCCACCCTCCCAGATAAGTACCGCAAAAGCCACAGCACGCATCAACTTACTTGCACGCCCTTTCTTTCTTTCTCTTACACTTCACTAATTGTGCAAAGAGGTGCACCAAGCCAGCTGCGCATTCAAGCCAAAACGGAACTTCCACCGGTTTCGTTTCCGTTTCCGTTTCCCTCACCATCGTAGTACTTATTCGCCCGCATGCAACCAAGTTTCAATGTATGTAGGGAGGAGAAAGACTCGGTAGCGGATGGCCCGCGTCCGCTTAACATAAACCTGATTCTGAACGTACATGTGGAAGGCGCCTGTTCGAATCAGGCCCGAGTCCTCATTCCGCTTTGGAACAACTTTTTACGGTTCCCAAGCTTTTTGGGGTTCGCTTCGCGTGTCGAAGAGTAAGTAGTATGTACCTCACGATCCCCGGGCGCGCTGCCATAAATACAATGTACCCTAGATACGAATCATCCCTTCCCGATGGCTCCGTGGTGGGTATGGTATGTAGATCCACAACCAGCTCCCAGACAGGAATTAATACAAACACACCATTGCTTGACGCGCCTCGTTCTGATTCTGATTCTGACTCGCATCCCCGGAGTCGGAATGTCAAGGGCTGACCTAAGGTTGTGCGTGTCAGCGATAGGGTGACTTGACCTCCTCGCGATTCAAAGAGAATTTCGGGTTCCGCAAGAGAGGCGAGAGGAGGAACGGAAAGGACCGCCGGGAAGGAAACACAACAAGGGCGAGAAAGGAGGAGAGGAGAGCAAGGAAGGAAGGAAAAGACGGCAGCGAAACGATGACAAAAGCAGACAACCAGAACAAACACGCCACCGTCACAGGCAGTAGGAAGTAGGAAGGGCTGAATGAAGGGTGAGGGCGAAGAGAAGTTGGCGCGACGCGTACGTATGCGTAGCTTACGAGTACGCACACCCGCCGCGCGGCTAGCCAAGCTGAATTTGAACCACGCCAAGCGTGGGGGGTGAGCGGCGCATGCGATTGCCAGGTGGCGAGAAGCGATTCGCAAAGCAAAGTAAGTAGGGAGAGCAGAGACACGGCCCGATACGCACGGTCGGCGAAAGCCGAAAGCACGAGCGGGCGGGGGGAGTGAAAGCAAACGAAAAAGAAGAGCCATGGGGCTGCGGGTAGGGAGCGGCGGACGCACGCACACACGCACAGCGCTGATGTGTACTCTGTATGTACGCTGCATGTACGCAAAACCTAACCGCGCGCCAAGACGAGACGAGAGGAGACGTTTCAAGGGAGGGATAGAGTATCGCAGGAAGAGAGGGATGGGTCAGAAGTCGAGGCATCAGGATGGGATGGGATGGGATGGGATGTAGACGAACGGAACGACACTAGGCGGACAGAAACCTCACCAGACACCAGATCCTCAGCGGGGGCGACGGAAAGCGGGGTGGGAGAACTGCGAGACGAGACGAGAGACGCGTGAGGATAAGAAAAAAAATGCGCGCGCATGAATCATGCGTAAAGGCGAACAAACGAGTATGGCGGTCTAAGTGCACTTTTATTCCGCCCCTTATTTATAGGTGATTTCGGGAGTTTCGGCCCCACAGATAGGTGTTTTGACGCCCTCCGCACTAATTAGATAAAGATAATCACAGATTTAACTTGCGGGGAAATCAGTGATTCCCGCCCCACTTAGACACAAAATTCCGCCCCATATAGATGCACGCCCGCCCCACTTTTGGTGCCCGCCCCACTTCTGGTGCCCGCCCTATTTTTGGTGCCTGCCCAACTTGTGAACTCCAGTGCAACTTTTGTTGATAAATTCAAGCTCCTGCGACACGACATAGGCAAATCAGAGCAATCATTCCAGTTACTTTAAATTTCAAGGCATGCATCTAAATTTCACGAAAAACAGTGATTTCCCTCCAGAAGGCTCAGTTCTTTGCTAAATGCCTTGAAAGAAACACCAACTGGGGCCAGAAAGTGTTCTCCAGTGCATAGGTTGTCCCCTGCATTTATTTTTTTCACTGACAGCTTTGCAAGCAAGACCAGATGTTTTTCCGCTGTTGTCCCTGGAGAAAGACTTTGAATGCCCAGATTTCTGGTTTGGTATTCTCCGATGTACCCAGTATAGCACTGGACAGTTGGATAAGGACAGTAGACTCCCGTTGCTTCACAGGTAGCATGCCAAAAGTGATGGATTTATGTGAGCCAAGCCCAGGCTTTTGAGCCCAATCCAGGCCCGACCTGAGGCAGGGCTCAGGTATGGCTCAGGGTCAGGGTCAGAATTTTGGGTGACCCGCTGTAACAGATGGAGATGTTTGCCATCAAACTCCGACCAACACCGCATCACTTTTGGTTGGAAACCTTGTCGCACCAACACAAGGTCGTCACAATACACATGGACTTCCCTTTATGCCATTATGCTATGTGTGAGTTTCCCTTTATGACCTATATGTAGACAAGTATGATTAGATATGTATCTAGGTTGATATGTTTAGTTGGTTAGATAGCTTCTCTTGAATTGAGACTTTACTACGCATTTGGTTCAGCAAGACTCTTTCCAAATGCTTAATTGTTCCACTTTGGGTCCTGTTGCTCCAGAATCGCTCAGGAACCTCGGTGGCGTCACACCCACGACCCGGGCTTGAGTCCAGGTTGGACTATACACAGTATACACGGGAAAATGGATGAGCAAATAGCATTTAGACTTTGAGTTTGAAGAATTAAAGTTGATTTTTCTATTGGCCTCAACCTGTATCTATTTCAACCGGTAGAATTACTTACTGCACTGGATTATCCTGGCACTCTGATGGGAATACAACTTGATCAAGCCCCTCGGGAGGGGTGTATGATATGGTTCAAAAAAGTTTTCTACACTCATGGAGGTGTGTTATGCCTCGAAAGAAGTATTACAATTCAACAGCTTACCAGAATAAAGTTTGAACAAAATCCTCTCAAGGCCAAGCCCAACCCGACCCGACCCAAGCCTGGGAACTGCTTGCTGTTCAAAATGAATATTCTGCATAGACTGTGCAATGTGGGAAGTTGATAGGAGTACATTGAAACAGATTCTGAAGGTTTTGGTAAAGAACTGATCCTTCTGGAGGGAAATCACTGTTTTTGATGAAAATTTGATGCATTCCTTAATAAAGTAACTGGAATGATTGCTCTGATTTGCCAATGTCGTGTCGCAGGAGCTTGAATTTATCAACAAAAGTTGCACTGGAGTTCAGAAGTCGGGCAGGCACCAAAAATAGGGCGGGCACCAGAAGTGGGGCGGGCGTCAAAAGTAGGGCGGGCGTGCATCTATATGGGGCGGAATTTTGTGTCTAAGTGGGGCGGGAATCACCGATTTCCCCGCAAGTTAAATCTGTGATTATCTTTATCTCATTAGTGCGGAAGGTGTCAAAACGCCTATTTGTGGGGCGAAACTCCCGAAATCACCTATAAATAAGGGGCGTAATAAAAGTGCACTTAGACCGCCATAAACGAGGGGCTCCGTGTCTGCGCACGCGCGTACGGGTGAGGTGGGGTTGATGTAATTGTAATTGTAATTGCGACATTAACATTAACAGATAGATGCATAGGGAGGGCGTCGCGCCGTGGGAGGTATTTTGGTTTGCGGTAAGTCTCACGGTGCTGGGCATGCGACGCGGCTCTCATGCAGCAGGTGCGGCGGCGGCCTGCGGATTCGCAACGACGGGGGCCTTGACCTCAGGCGGCGGCCGCGTGGGGCAGTTTTTGCGGATGGGGGTCCGGGCGGGGGGAGCGAAGGCCGAGTGGTAGGAGGCGGCGCAGGCGGCACGGACGGGATGGGCGAGCGATGGGGAACGAGCGCGGCGACGAAGGGCGAACGACGAAAGGCACTTAAAAGCGCGAGTAGAAGGACGGGAGAAAAGGGACACAAAATTAGTACAGCGTAATATAATATATTTGCTCTGCACACACCGTCTCCCCGCAGTGGAAGCACTTCGCCGGCTGCTTGCACTCCTTGAGGATATGTCCCGGCTCGCCGCAGCGGAAGCACTTTATGAGCGCGGCGTACAGCGCCTCAATGCGCTTCGGGTCGGGGTTCGGGCAGTTGTTGCGCTGGTGGCCCTCGATGCCGCACGTGACGCAGATTATAGGCTCTTTGCATTCGGACCGTTTGTGCTCTTCGCAGCGGCAGTTTGGGCTGCAAAGGAATTTCGTGAGCATAGGATAAACAGGCCATGGTAGGAGGTGTAGAAACGGTCCCCGCACGCAGAGCATTCCCACCCAGTCTAGGGCGACCGCAATACTCCTCAAAGTAGCAGAAATTAAGCAAAAGGGAGACAGCCAGGGAGGCGGGAGGGAAAACAGCGGGGCGAAGGAACGAGAGCATCGACATTGGTCGGCTGGTCGTGCGAGCAAGTGGAATTGGTGAGTCGAAAAACAAAGAAAAGCCTGGGAGTCACGATCACGTGCGACAAATGAGATCGCGTGGCGCGCACGGAGTAATATACCCTCTACTAGCAAAGCCACTGGCGGCCACCAGTGGTCACCAGTGGCTGTTGGCGGCCAACCACTCGGGGAAATCCGATGAATCAGGGCGCCCGGAAACATTTCAGAAACTAAAAGGTTCTGGAACGGGTTCCGGAATGTGGAAACGGTTTCCGAAACTTTTAGTTTCGGAAACTGTTCCCTCTGCCCAGAAACCATTAGTTTTCGACTTAATTTCTACCCTCCTGGAACTTAGAGTTTCGTGAACAGTTCCGGTGTGCCGAAAATTGTTCCCAGAACTATTAGTTTCGGAAACAGTTTCCGCTGCCCCGAAACTTTTAGTTCCGGGGCTGCCGAATCTGTTCCTCATTCTTTTGGTTTCGGGATCCGTTCCGGCTGCACCGGAACTAGAGGTTTCGGGAACAGTTTCGGTGGAGCCGAAACTGTTCCTGAAATTTTAAGTTTCGGCTGCACTGAAACTCATGGCAGTTAAGTTCCGGGGCACCCGAAACCCTTAATTTCAGGAACAGTTCCGGCTTTCCCCAAACTGTTCCCAAAACCTTTAGTTCCGGTGCAGCCGAAACTGATCCCGAAACCAAGAGAATCAGGAACAGTTTCGGCAACCCCGGAACTAAAAGTTTCGGGGCAGCGGAAACTGTTTCCGAAACTAATAGTTTCGGGAACAATTTTCGGCACACCGGTACTGTCCACAAAACTATTAGTTCCGGCGGTGCAGAAACTAATTCGAACACTAAAAGTTTCAGGCCACAGGAAACGGTTTCCGAAACTAAAAGTTTCGGAAACCATTTCCACAATCCCGGACCCATTCCAGAAACTTTTAGTTTCGGAAACATTTCCGGGCGCCCTGATTCAACGGATTTCCCCGAGTGAACGTTACCTGGTGATGATCAACGAGTGACGTGAAGGTGGGTGTGAACCGGCGATCCACATCAGAAGTCAGTGTACCCCGTTATCTTTGCTCACCACTGGAAGCCAGTGGTTTTAGCCGTATAACACTGGGGCTCATTGGCTCTGGGTTGATGCATATGAATATTGCACATATTGCAAGGAAAACCATCAAGATCGCCCCTGGGGCCGGCACATGGCCATTAGCTTCCATCTTGGTGATATTATTTTAAGGAGCACTCTCTACACTCCTGCCCCCATGGCTGAAATTCCTGTCAACGAGTCCCCCCCTCTGCTCTAGATCTTTCTGACTGGCCCATGGACAAACTATGATTTTTTTATTCATGCGTTGATGATGTTATATGCTGAGCTTATTCAAGGGCGCGTAGCGGAGAAGGAATTGGGGCTTACCCACGAGTTTTGGGTGGAGGCATTGGGAGATAATTGAGTATACAAGTTGAACTAGCTTAAAGTATACATAAAATACATGCCGTTGATTCAAAGTTTTGGATTACCCTAGGCGCTAACTCACTTGATTGGGGATTAAAAAAAAACAGATTTTTCACTGTAGACCAGTAGATCACAGTGACGGCAAACCATTAGATTCCAGTAGTCCATAATTGTTAGCACTCTCACATCAACCCGTGAGAGCCGCTGGATTCCAGTGGCTACCAATGGGCTTTCAGGTCCTGACCGTCCACCGGAAACCAGTGAAACCCTATGCAGGCAATGGACCGCCATCGGGATCCACCGAAAACCACTGGAAAACATTGAACAACCAACAATCAGCGCTGATCACCAATGCCGACCAATGTCGATCAGCCGTTTGCAAGCTCCGCGTGTATTACTGCGTCGTGATTCGCAGACTTGGGTGCGAGCGAGCATAGTAGGCTTCGTGTGCAAAAACGATGTAATCCCTTATTCAACCTTGGTTCACCGGTGTACTGGATTATTTCATTCAATTTGTCGGTCACGCGTCATGCGCTTTTTTATTTATTTTATTGCAGCAATAATTTCTTCTTGATTTATGGATTTCTTTTGGATTCTAATTGTATCAAAAATTCGAACTTGGTGACGAATTGATCGAAATTATCCAGTAATGTAGTTTTCAATCGCTATTCAACCCGTCTCCCATGAATCCGATTGAAACCAGATTCGCATCTGCCATCCCAAACACATCCTCCCAGCTTGTGAAATTGGGACGAAGTCGCATGTCCAACTCAGGCCCGAATCATGACCATTCTGATCACCGATTTATTTTTTTCCTGCGCCTTATCAAGTAGCTTCTGTTCGACTCAGGCCAGTCTTCCCGATCGTTCTTCCGTTGATTTGTCTTGGCCAGGGCGATATTCCATTGACCCCGAAATCCGTCCATCCTGCGAGATGCAGATGCCACAAAACTCTGCAGCACTCATGAACCTCCATACCCACTCTTTGCCAGTAATTTTGGAGGGGGCCCTACACACCGCAAAAATAAAATAAAAAGGTTCCTGCCCTCTACGGTAGTGTATCTCAATTAGCACCCGCATGTGTGCGACTCACCCACGGGTAAGAATAAGTAAGACTCGGTAGCGGATGGACCGCATTCACAAGGCCTTTTAGGAGAAAGTCGAGAGATACTATCGTGGAATTCGTCTGTTCGATTCAGGCCCGAGTCATAGGTCTCCTGAACCATCAATTTTTTTTAGGACAGGGCTGGATTTTGCCGCGCCGGGATACATTCTGCCGGACACCGAAAAGAAACAACAGGGTCATGAACCTACTCACACACTCTTTCTCGTCACCAATTTTGCAAGGAGGTAAAGTAAGCCGGCAGTAATGCCACCCTCCTCCGCCTGTGTTGAACCCATCAACATGAGGATAAAAAGCGGCAATCCAAGGGATGAAAGAACTTCCGCCATTGCCCTCAATTGGTACGCATTCGGCCACATGCAACCCACTTACTGTAGCGTTTCGACCAAAGGTTCAGGTGACGGTGACACCCGGATTTTTTTGATGTGTTTAAAAATCACTATGATTGGAAAGAAAATTTGTCGGTCATCTCGGTGAGTGAAAATCCCAAAAATAGTGAACCTTTGGTCGAAATGCTACAGTAGTTTCAATGTATGTTGGAACAAGACCCGGTGGCGGAGTGTCCGCATCTCTGGCCCCGATTGATCCACTCTCCCAGATGTAGGTGCCAAAAAACAACTCCACCGCTCATGAACTCGTACCGCTCTTTTCCGTCTCCACTAATCTTGAGAAGGGCATCGAAATCGCCGAGTCGCGGTACATCGTACATGAAGTGTATCTCGTGCGCGGTGGTAAGGAAGCCACCCTTCGTTGTGAGCGCTTTTTCCCCAGCAACGACTGCCCAGATTAAGTGTCAAGATCCGCTTGTGTTGAATGTTGAACCCACCCAGCTGCAGAGTCAAAGGAAGACAGAACCTCCGACATCTCGGTTTCCCTCCCATCCCCCAGCCAGTCTCAATGCAAGAGCAAGACTCGGTCGCGGATGGTCCGATCCACATGACCTGATCGAAATCCTTCTGGGACGATCAGGCCCGAGTCCTCCATCAGTCCAGTGCAAGTTAATCTTTCTCGGGCAGGGCTCGATTCCATTTGCCCCGATATTGATCCTCCATCCCAGATGCCCCTCGAAAAACCAAACCCACACTGCTCATGAACTTACACACTCTTCCTCGTCTCCATGGCCAGGAATTTAATAAGAGGCCAGATGACAGAAATACCGAGCTACTGTGACTGCTGTAATTGCGCCCGCCCTCAGTAACGGCGACCTCGCGGTCCGATTAATCATCTGCTTGGTGCAGGTTGAAGGCAAGATAGACACTACGTTCAACCCCGACCTGGACAGAGTTTTAACCATGGTCCCTACGCAGTGCTAGACACATGTCTCTGTGGAGGTGCCTATACAGACCCTGTGTGGCTCTGGCCAGCTCTGGCTAGATCTGTGTAGCTGTGTGTAGCTCAGTCCAGTTCAGGGCAGCTCTGTACAATCAGCTGCACAGAGCAAATATCAGTTGAATATTAAGACTGACACACAAAATATCAACAGAAGTGCCTCATTTGGAAAGGCAGGAGCACAATCACCCCACGGATCAGTGTCCAAGTTTTAGGGCAAGATTTTCTTTGAAGGGAAACAGACTGGCTCAATTGGTCTTTCAGCAACTTGTAAAGTTGTGGTAAGGAGAAGAGTAAGGTGAAAGCCGAGGAGCGAAGGAGGTGGGAGCGGAGGCAATATTAATATCATCAAATGCAAATCAGAGGTCATAACGTATTACCTGAACATGATCTTCGGTGACGGCGATCATCACCATCAAGTTCTGCCGGTCACCAATATGCAGGAAACGAACCTAAGGTCCATCTAGCTCACTTCAGGTGCCTACACTAACCTATGCACACATTGACTCAGCTAAACAATGTTTGTCTAGGTGCCTCAAAGGTGCCTGAACACAGCCAGACATGGCACCTGAAGAGCTGGACAGAGCTAGACAATATTGAAATAAGCCCCAGATGTGAACGTCACCAGAAGAGGTAGGAGCAAGCGAAGGGGAGTCTCGTTGCAATCCGGTAGGGTACATGGACAAAAGTACACTACCTTTATACTACTCTCCGCTCCGCTATCTAGGCTGTGCCAGACCATGTGTCACCTAGGCAAATGATATGCAGTACCGCATTGGTCACTGTTAATCAGTAACCTTGATGAGAAGTGAGTTGTGAGCCCGCAACAGCTCGCACAGCATCTCACAGCCACAATAAATCCAACGGACAAAGCTGGGTATAGCAGCCTGTGTAGCCAGCTACAAAGGGTCTTTCTGGTCAGCCAGGCAGACCTCCACAAAGCTGGGCAGACCTTGCCATACTCTGAATCAGCTGTCAAAACTCTGTCCAGGTGGGGGTTGAATGTAGTGAGAACTTCTGATGTTTTGTACACAATTGGAGCCAAGTGTCAAGGAAGAAGACGACTCGGTGGCCGATAGTCCGCATCAAGGTGGTATCTATTGATGGTGGAAGCCGCCTGTTTGATCCAGGCCCGAGGCCCCAATATGGTGCATTGATTTTTTCTTGCCCAGGGTTCCAAGTCCATTCTAATTACCCCCGATTCATCTACCCTCTCATAGCAAAAAAAACTGCTGCGCTCAGGAACTTGCTCACTCTTTCTGGTCTACCAAATAATTAACCAAGTGGGAGCGGCCTCGAACCGCTTGTAAATCTAAGAAATAAATCCGTGGAACCAGCGTTCATGAGTTGAGCCTTGCCCTGTAAATCTCCCTGCCTACCTACCTACCTTGACGGGCACGGTTCACGATGGCTCGCGTCGGTTTACCGCAGATCCTTTTGCTCTTGAATTCGTCATTTCAGTGACATAAATCAAGATGGGAACAATCAAGTGCTTCTTGGGCTTCAAATTTCAATTTGAAGACGCATGCACTCACCCCCCTTGTGCCCGAAACTATTCGTTTCCGGATTAGTCTTAGCACTGCTGGAACTGATAGTTTCGGGAACAGTTCCAGCGTACCAAAAATTGTTCACGAACCTTTTAGTTACGAAAACATTTTCCGCTGCCCCGATCCTGTCAGTTCCGGTGCAGCCGAAACTGTTCCCAAAACCAAAAGAATCGGGACAGTTTCGGCCGCACTGGAACTGAAAGTGTCGGAAACAGTTTCGGTGCAGCCGGAACTGATCCTGAAATTCTAAGTTTCGGGTGCGCCGGAACGTAACTACCGCTGTGGCATTCATGTTCCAGGGCACCCGAAACTCAAAATATCCGGAACAGTTCCGGCATCACCGAAAATGCTCACGAAACTTTTAGTTCCGGTGCAGCCGAAACTGTTCCCCAAACCAAAAGAATCCGAAACAGTTTCGGCAGCCCCGGAGGAACCAAAAGTCTCAAGAAGAATTGTCGGGATGCCAGAACTGATCCCGAAACCATTAGTGCCGGCAGCGCAGAAACTAATTCGAAAATTAAGGATTTTGGGCCAGAGGAAATGATATTCGAAACTATTAGTTTCAGAAACCGTTTCGACATACCCGGACCCGTTCCAGAAACCTTTAGTTTCAGAAACGTTTCCAGGCCCCCCGATTCAACGGATTTCCCCGAGTGTATCACTACCACCTCCCAGGAAGTATTTTAAGACAGGGGAGTGCATGCGTCTTCAAATTGAAATCTGCAGCCCAAGAAGCACTTGATTGTTCCCATCTTGATTTATATCACTGAAATGACGAATTCAAGAGCAATAGGATCTGCAGTAAACCGACGCGAGCCATCGTGAACTGCATTATACCCACTAAAACCCCGGGTTCTCTCAGCCAGCCAACTGGCAATTTGTCATTTTCCAACAACGTGCCACCCCAGGTCTCGAGGACAAGGGCTGGCATTCAGGCATGTTGCCGTCCATATCTCAGCTTATCTGTCTGGTTTATGTCAATCTGGAGTTGATCATTCATCATTTTAACCCAGCAGTTGTGCAGTTCCTAGGTTGTAGGTGGGACCCCTGCCTGCCCTATAACACTATTGCACCTCAGTTTCCGTATCAGATGCGTGGACTCTGTCACGAGGATCGTATAAATCCCGGATATTGCTGGGCGGGGTTTACCTGTCTCATCTTTGAATACTGAGAGGCCTGCACCCATAATTTAGCCCATGGAGACCTCAGGCCAGTTGGGGTGTTCTTTGATCCAGAACTCTTTAGCAAGTTTCCAGATCTCATTCTGGCCCAGGCTGGCACATGCTGTAAGGCTATGCTCCAGAGGCTCTTCCTCTCCGCATTCCCCGCGATCTCCACATTCAGGTATGTGGGTCCAGTACCAACCTGGTGCGCATTGTGGAGGCTCTTCCATGGGAAATTCCGGACATTCGGACTAATGTCTTTGATTCGGGACTTGCTCCAGATGTTCTCATCTGTTGCTCTGCGCGTGATTGGCTCACGCATCGCCTTACTCCCCTTATATACAGGTGATTGTGTGGCTTTGGATAATTTTATACCTGGTACCCCACTGCGTAGCAGCTGTACACGGTCAACATCGGTCTGTGGCTTCCTTTTGCCATCTTGGGCCAAAGAACTATCTCCTGTAACAGTATTCCCCTCCATGTTCTTGGTGGTTGCAAAGACCACTCATGGCCATCCATCCACCTGTTGAGTTCATTTGCTAACACCTTCTTTGGTGCAGGGTTAGGGACCCCAATCTAACCTCTCTCGGTCCATTTGTGTAGATGTTTTGTCTTTGATGTTGCGACAAAGGGCCTTTGGCTTTCCAGGCGAAGCTCGGCGGTTGGGTGAGTCATCTGTGCTATGGTTAGTACCGTGACAACCTCTGCGTCTTGGCGTGTTGGGGCGATCTCTGTAGAGACTCGTAGGGATGTATTGAGCAGGTTGTCACTCCCTAACCGGATGCCGATACCTGAGGAGGAGGTCTCACCATGCTGACGGGTGGTAGCCCCTGCATATTATACCCTGAGAGGGTGGGAGGGCGGCTCGCTCAGGGGGAGAGGTGCCACGCCTAACTCATCCGGTACCTTCCGGTGTGTGAGTATCCGGAAAAGTTCAGTAAGGTTATCCAGCCTCGGCGGCTTGCGGAAAATTTGAATCTCATCAGCATAATTGTGCCCCTCGCCTTCGGGGTATTCACCGTCGTCTTCAGCAAGCCTGTTGGAAATACAAGCTTGACTGCGTGGTCATGTTCCTAACCTCATGCTTGCTTCATTGTGTTTCAACATATTTCATATTCTATTTCACCGTTGCCCTAGTTTCAACACAACTCACCTAGTTACAATACCAATTCCCTTCTGACTCACACCTCCCTATTTGATATTCTTTATCTATAAAAACTAGAGTACTTGTTGTATACCTCACTGGTTTGCCTCGCAAATTACCTCTTGCTTGCAAACTCTCTTCTGAGCAAATTTCACAAGCCTGGGGTCCCACCTGGGTAGTATTTTATCAAGCTTTGTTCGTGCAGTCAATTCACAGCCATGCGGGTTCATACATTGTCGTTCGAGCCTGTCGTCGACACAATCCTCACAGATTCATCTGGCACTTGGGCTGTGATTGGGGTCATTCAGACGCGCGATCATGTTCACTGCATCGCCCATGTTCATCGCATGGTGTTCGCCTCTCAGGTAGCGGCAGCAAGCATTATTGTTGATGTGCTTCTTGGTTGGGTCCTGCGCAAAATGGTGCCACATTGGCAGCACCAGAAGGACTGCTTTCGATAGGAGTATAACGTCTAACCCAACCCCCATTTTGCGCGCACAGTCCAGCATTTCCTTCAGGCTTGTACGTTTCACCTTCCATGTCAGGAGGAAGGGATTTACCCGTGACTCCGGGTCTACCTTGGGTTTTCAGGCTATGCTTCGCGAACCGTGCATCTGCAACATAGCACCATTATGCTCTTGTAGCGGGATCCATGTCAAGGTATGACTTGAGGAGATAGCGATGAGAGGTCTCATCGTAGGCCTTCTCATGGTTCAAGGCCATGATGACCCCATTATGTAGTTCATCCTCAACATATTCAACCATCTCCGTTGTTAGGAATATCTGATCGGCAATCTTCCTGCCTTTCATGAACTGGGTTCTTATGTATTAGAGTTGGGACGACTTGTGTAAGCTTGAAGGTCAGAACCTCACGGATAAACTCATCCTTCTGGGCAGGGTTGTTTTCCGTGGGGTCTATCTGTAGGTCATTGTGATAATCCCTTGCGAGCTCTGCCATCTTGTCCGATCTGGGGTGCAGGACTGTGCTGGTGTGATGTCAGTTCGTTAGAGTTCGTACATCGTGTCCTGGGGTTTCGTGTCTTTGTTAACCCTTACAGAGAACTCATTTATTGTGTCCATTTGTGTTCGGTATCTTATCTTGGTAGCTATGCTTATTCTCGATCGTTGTATGCTCACCATGGCACTAATTTTCTTCTACATTACGGCTGCCTGCACGGTTCTAGCCTTCTGGTCCGCCACGGAATTTGTCACACCCGGTGTGGGGGTGTTCAAGATCACCCGTCTTTCTTCCTGAAGCTCCTTTTTGTTTTGCTCAATTGCACTAATGGATTTCTTTGCTCTCTCATGGGAAACGACTCCGATTTTGTCCTTGTATACTTTGTACTGCATTTGGCACTCTAGGTGAGGGTTGGCATCCCTCTCGGCTTGCGCCCGACCCCCTTTTGCCACAGCATACTCCAGGCGTTTTTCATCCTTTGAGAGGAAGGTGGGGATAGCATACCTCCATTCACCAAGGAAGGGTTTCTCAGGGACACTAATGGTGACAGAAACTACACGGTGGCCCGTGAGGCTGCCCGGAGCATCTATTTCGAATCAGCGGCACAATTTGAGCAAGCCACTCGACACGTTTACCCGGTTGATCCGGGAGTGGGACCCATTGTTGGGTGTGTACGTGTATGCTTTCTCATCCGGGTTCATCATGCGCCAGCCATCTTTCAGGCCGAGCAGGTATTTGAAATTTTCCAATGCGCTGACTGCTGCCTCGTTGTCGAGGTGGTGGGGTAGTCGATCGATTGCGTCCTCGACAATGTACATCATGCGACAAAGATTTCAGTTACCTTTTTTGCACCTTTGTTTTTGGGGGGACTCAAAGGCCAAACCGAAGGTGCAAGAAAGGTGATTGACACCTTGTCACAAAGTCTGACAGCATGTGAACCACCTGCGTGTAAGGCACATGAATTCCATATACCTTGGCTTTTGCCCCCAGTGTCATCATACATCAGCCTGTTGACCTCTGGCCATTTGCTTGTGCCGTCCTCAGAGAGGACACGGCCATTGATTTTCAGTGCCGCCAGCTGAGAGTGAAAAAAGTAACTTGTGACAGCTAACTTGAACTCTGATCGCCCCTTCGGCTTGGCGGGGCTTACTTTACTTAACTTTACGGTACTTTTCCCAAGCTTGGCGAAACTAACTTGTTGACAGCTAACTTGTACGGTTCTGATAAGACGATGCATGGACCCCAACAAATGCTTCCCAACAACTTGAGAATACATTGAACATTAGTAATGATCATTCTCACTCTACCAGGGTCACCGTGAGTACCTCCACTGCTGTTGATGTTTGTGGTGCCTGTTGCACCGGTTCATTGCGTTCCGTCTGACGGGTAGCCGACCCATTTCATCAAGGGGTTGGTAGGAAAGTTTGACGTGACGGCAACAGCATGGCTCTCTAATACCACGGCCATTGAAGCAGCGGCCGTCAACAGGCCAACAGTTTGACAGCGCCCCTAGATTTCATCAGTTTTGGAGGGTCTCTTGCGAAAATGAGATTCCCTCGCTAATATCAAACCTGGTGGGTGATATCTGGAGATATATATTAGCCAGAACCAAGCAAAAATGATATCGCTAAGTTCCAAATGCGAATAACATGATGGTGCTTCTCAAAACTTTTGTAGCATTATGCTGAAATTTGAACTGCTAAGGAAGGCTAGAATGTCTAGGTCCTGCTTGAACGAGGGAATTGATTCAATACGACAAACAGAGATGAACCCACAGGCACACTGGAGCCCCCAGATGTTCGGCAATTTCTTGAAGTTGTTTTAGCTTGTTCTAGTGAATGATAAACTGACTGAGATGATAGTGCAGGATCACCGAACTCGCATTTTCTGTGAAAGGAAATTGAAATTGAATATAAAGTGCATCTGGGCATAGCCTGAGACATGCAATAATTACTGATAGGCTAGGGTGCAGAAAGCTGAAGCACTAGTTGCAAAAGCCGAATGGCTCATACTGGATTATTTCCTTCAGATCGGCAGCGGGCATGATGCGTGACCGATTTGACCTATTCGACATTTCGACACAGGCCGGATTTTGGCGTGACACCCATCGACATTTCTCACCAAAATTTTCCCTTTTTTGGCGTCTTTCCGCCAATTTTAGGCTCAGTGTGATGCTTACGAGGTTTGACAGAGGCCTGCATGACATGTGACCGAGACAAAATTTCGGGATTGACACAGGGGTGCGTGACGCGTTGATAGGGCGTGTCACGGGATAAGTATGAAAACACCAGTTTTTATTCGTTTTCACGTCTATCAGTATGGGAAAGGAGAGGCATTAGATTTGAGAGCGTACACCTCTCCCCGGGGGTGGTAGGCTACGCTGTTGATGACCGAAAGCCCGCAGCTAAACAACTACAAGGGTCGACGACTTAACAAAGGCTCTTACGGGTACTGCGTTCTGGCGGGAACTCACTACGCTGGGCTATGGGATGCAGTTCTGCTGTGCCCCTATGCATCGGAGGTGACCAACGGGGAACTACCAATCATCGATAGTTGACTGCCTTCACCGGCGGGAGAACCGAACAGTTGGAAATGATGATGATATCACGATAACAGAAAGACATGGAGTCTAGCCAGGGGATCGTACAATCCTTCCCGCTACTGCAACCCACTCCTTAGAAGCCAGCTGAAGGTGTCCCTTCACTGGCGGCCATATCCTTATAAACACTACGAAGCATCAGGACGACCAGCGGGCGCACCAGCCAGCAGCGGCCAAAGTGCAAACTGCATATGATAAACACGAAGCTAGCATCTGAACATCACATTATTTGATGGCGGACTAGCGGCTACAGCTCAGCGGCTGGAAAGCAACACGAAGAGGTTGGGAACCACTCGTTCATCCCGGACCACACCTCCCGGAGGATAGAGCCCTACACCCGTAGGTCCCATTGCGACTAGAAGACTGAAAAGACAACTGGCGGCAGATCAAGTCAACCTCGTGAGTCAGCGGGAGTTAGAAGAAGCGGATTATACCCGCCACAACCATCAGAAGATGAGCACGCCATAGAGGCTAGGCTCTGGATTCATGTGGAGTAACTCCAGCGGGAGGACAGAATACTCAGGGTTTAGAAATCCCTGTGGTACGATTGGCCATCCACCCGTTGGCGGCGCGACACGGTTTGATCCTCTTCAGTTCCTTTCATCTCCTTTAGTGACCTCCTGTTTGTATAAAAGACCGCGCTTGAGCATGTATTAGCCAGTATACTATCTGCCCGGAAATCGGGGTGAATATAGTGGACTCTTGAGATAAAAGACATATTTTTGATATTCAGAAGAGGACTGGATGAAGCAAAGTCTTGAACAGTCCTCAGAAGCACGAGACATAAGTGCCCCCGCTCGAACGAGGTAGCCGCCACGTAACTGCCCCCGTCCTGCAGCTTCCGCTGCCATGGATATAAGTGCCCGCATCATCTCTTGTGGTTCAGGAGTGGTCCCTGCCATTCATAGAAGTGCCCCCGTTGCTGTAGTTCCGCCGCCTGTGGTCTGTGTGCTGCCTTCGACAATATAGCCGATAGTGCTATTGACCCGTGTAAGAGCCCCCGCTGCTGCTCGCCGCCACCTGCGGTGTAACTGCCCCCGTCGCTGTACTGCCGCCGCTCTCGATATAAGTGCCCGCATTCCCTAACCAGGAGTCCCCGCCATTCGTGTAATTGCCCCCGTAGTCAGAGGCCGCCGCCTTCCGTGTAACTGTCCCCGCAAGTAGTAGCCGCCGCCATCTGGTCGAGACCCACCTTTGGTGTAGGGCTGCCACCTGCAGTAGAAGTGCCCCCGCTCCTAGCCAGAGCCGCTGCCGTCTGCGTAACTGTCCCCGCGTTGTCGAGCCGGCGCCAGCCGTGTTCCCGTTGTACCAAGTAAGGCCTGTGTTGACAGTCTGCTCTGCAATCGCTACCCGTTTGCTCGGTGTCAGCCGTTGTTGAAATTCTGTTTCCCTCAAGAGTTGTCTGGCGGTCATTAGTCTTCCTATTGAACCCCTCGATTCTCTAGCGGCCAGAAGTCCCTGCTCTTGCATAACAAGTGCCCAAACGGCCCGTTGTTGTTGCTTCCCCGCTACAAAGACATTACTTTTACTTCCCTTGCACACCCTCTTAAAGGGTGATATGTACCCTACTTCCCCGAACACATTCACGACATTTGGAGTTGGAGTTTGTGATATATTTTGTTGATTTGGATTGTTGGATTGGATTGTGTCTAGTGACTCTGTTCGCTGTGCTCTCTGGTTTGGTAGTTTGAGTTGGCATATCGATTACACGGCTGCACCCAAGTGCACCGTTTCAGCGTGACTGTCAATTTGAAGGAAAAAATACAGTATATGGGCGAGGAAAAAGACCTAGACTTGTTTCAGTTCACTCATTTACATCTACTTACACATTTATTTACTGCTACTTGAAGTTACTTGGCATGCCAAGTTAGATCAATGAGATCAGCAAAAGTAACTTATGCTATCAGATGGCATCAATTCCCGCCAGTTCATCGAGTTATGGTCAGAAGAACGTGAATACAACCTTGACATGACCAGATCAACCTTCTGACAGAAACATAATAGTCACTACTAGCCCCTTGTACCATGAAGATCAAAATTTTGGGTTATGTGCACTCGGGCTTGCATATTGGATATCATTGTTCTGGGTAATGCTTTGGGTTCATAACCAGAATAACAATTGTGCAAAACCTTGAACCATCATTCAATCATACCATTGACTTGTTTTGAACCTCAGCAAAATTGGGGTCAAAGATCAAACAGCGTGGGACCTAAATCTGATGGCTTTCTTTGAGGCCCTGACTGGCAAATGTCAGTTGAAGACCACCTGAAGACTTCCATATAAACAGGACCCTGACTTGTGCATTTCAAAACCCGTGGTGAGGTGAGGGCCAAATCAATGTCTAAGCCAGGTAAAAGCATGAGGAAACTTGCTTGGCATCCCCACACTGATCAAAAAACAACAATCGCCTTCGCCATTCACCTTGAAATGGCTCGAAAGTTTCGAAGTTAAATGCTCCCAAAGTAACGGGGAAGTCACTTTTACGTACTTAAGCTACTTTTGCTAACTTTACTTTACTTGCCTGCCATAAGTTCTTACAAGTTAGTTAGACAAGTAAGTTTAGTAAGCATCCCACCAGCTTGGTCTGGGCACGAGTGTTTCTTGTGATACTTGGGTTGCCTATCTGCTGCAGTCGGCACTTACAGTTCAGGAATGACAGAATAGATTCAGTTTCTCTCAGCACACAGTTTGTGTCCCTCTCGTCCTGGATTTCCTCCCTATTGTGGGCCTTGCTGGCCCTAGGCTCGTTGCCCCGATGCATCCCTGCATTTGTTAGGGAACAGGGTCCTGGTAGACCCCTATGTCCAAAATTTGGACTTGCCCATACGGTTGCGGGTGGTGCACCTTGTGTGCCAGAGCCTGAGGCTCTGCTCCTCCTTGAGGGGTGTCATGGAATTTCGGTTCGTTCTGCACCTGGTCCATTGGCATTACTTTGGTTCGAGGGATTGCTCCCTCTTGCCGCAGCAAGCCTCTGGGAGTGCCGCACTCCCCCTGCACCTCCGCTCATGCCTTGATCACCGATCTCTCCGCTCCGTCACTGGGGCAGTGTAAGGGCAACCTCAGCTCGGCGCAGGAGCGCGGGAACTAGCGGGAGAATCCGAAGTAACTCAATTCACAGTACTAAATACAATGTTCTAGAATATGCACCTAGCGGGAGAATCCAAAGAGAAGAAAGGATGAGGATTCCCACGCTAGGCGAGGTTTTTATAGGTACTAGCCAGTAGCACGTGTCCGAAGTGATCGGCAGTGGTCTCAAGCTTGATCGCATACCACGTTGCAGTGTGAGTGACTGGACGAACGGGCGAGGGTGTAGCCAGAGGTCCCGGATGGAAGGCTGGACGGTCGGGCGAGGCCGGATGCAGAAGGGGCGCTGGACGAAGGATCGGACAAGGCAGTGGGGCAGTGCGATGGGCTGGGGCCGGACAGACGGACAGACGTCGGGCCAGACAGGGGGTTCCCCTGACATCACCCCCCCCTTGGAATGTGGTGTCCTGACGCATGAACCGGACGTGGGCATCGTGCTTCCGGAACGAGAGGGAGTCAAATGCGGCAGAGGCGATCCGGTGCGGGGTGTTGGGGTAGCGGGGATAATAGGCGTCAATGGCGTCTTTGGCGAAGACATCGGAGTGCTTTACCCATTTATTGTGTTCCGGGCCGTAGCCTTTCCACCGCACCATGTACCAGAGGCTGCCGTAACGGGCCTTCGCTTCTAGGATCTCCTTGACCTCCCATTGAACATCACTGTCCGTCTGGAGGACAGGCAGGGGTTCGTTGTTCCGAGGGCGTCCGGGGAACGGGTCCGGTTCGGCGAGTTAAAGTTTCACCACCGGGAAGACCAGGTGGAGCTGGGAGTACCGCGGGGGAAGCTCGAGTTTGTACGCACCCTTTCCTACGACCTTCACGACGTTAAAGGGGCCAAGGTGTTTGTCCGCGAATTTGACGGACAGATGGGTCGTCCGGATGTCAGAGGTGTCCAGCCAGACTCGGTCGCCTACTTTGATCTCCGGGCGGGCGTGTGTCGGCGATCGTAGTACAGCTTGAACTCGTCCTTGGCTTTAATGAGCGCGGCTTTGGCTTCCAAAACTCCGGATGCGATCTGGTCTCGGACTCCACGGTCAAGTGCAATCAATTGGGCTCGAACCCCATCCGGGGGAGCCTCCCGGTGTCGGTCATGAACGGGACTTGTTGCGTTGAGGAGTGAATGTGGTTGTTGTACGTGAACTCCGCGGCTGGAAGGAGCTCGTCCCAGTTGTCCTGTTTGTAGTTCGTGAAGATCCGGACGAACTGCTCGAGCTCCTGGTTGACACGCTCGGTCTGGCTGTCGGTTTGCAGGTGGTAGGCAGTGGAGGTTGCCGGCTCTATCATGATGAGGCACCACAGTTCCGTGGTGAACTCTGCGACGAACTGCGGTCTGCGGTCGGAGATATATTTCCGGGGGGTTCCATGGTGCCTCCAGAGGTTCCGGTAATAGAACCGAGCGGCCCCGACTGGGCCAAGACCGGTGTGGCACTCGTTGAAGTGAGCCCGCTTACCCAGGACATCGACCACGACCATGACTGCGTCAAACCCGTGTGCGTCCGGGAGCTCAACGATGAAGTCCACTGAGACGGTGTCCCTGCGTTCTTCCGGAATCTCAGTCGGGTGGAGCTCTCCATGGGGCAGTTTCCGGAGCACCTTCGTCCGGTTGCACGGGTTGCAGGTCCGGACATATTGGCCAACGTGACGGGACAGCTGGGGCCACCAGTAATTCCGGGCGATGAGCTCGAGGGTTTTGAAGCGCATGGTGTGTCCGGCGACCTGAGTGTCGTGGTGTAAGGCAATGATCTGGCATCGGAGGTCCTTATTCCGCGGTACGACGACCTTACCGCGGTAGGGAAGGAGCCCTTCCGCAATATGCCACTCGGACAACTGGGGGGAGCGAACGTTCCAGTTCTTGAGGAGTTCCCACGCGACAAGTGCAACGGGGTCCTCAAGGTCCGGTTCACCCGCGAAAGCCTCCCGAACGTCATGAAGGAGGGGAACCTCGGGTCTGGTAACCACAACGCCTTCCAGTGCACAGACGTGGAACAGCTCTGGGCGAAGAAGGGTGACGTCCGTGTTGTCCGAGCCTACTCCATGGTCCGGGCGACGGGACAGCGCGTCTGGACGACCCATGAGGCGGCCTGGTAGTGGAGCGTGAAGTTGAACCGGGACAGGTACAGGGACCACCGCACTTGTCTCTGGTTCAAGTTCTGCACCTTCTGGAAGTACTCCAGGTTTTTGTGATCCGCCCAGATTTCGACCGGATGCTGCGTGCCTTCAAGCAAGTGTCGCCACTCCTCTAGGGCTCGGGTGATCGCGAGTATCTCCTTGTCGTGGATCTCGTAGTTGCGCTGGAAGTCACTCAGACTCTTGGAGTAGAACACGACTGGATGCCACTTTCCGTCCGCGTCCGGCTGAGACACGATGGCCCCGGTTGCATAGTTGGAGCGATCCGCTTCAACCTGGTACAGACGCGACTCATCCGGCAGGACCAGGATGGGCTCTGCGGTCACCGCATCTTGGAGGGCTTGGAAAGTGGCAGCCACGGCAGCAGTCCAGGTTCACATTACGCTCTTCTTCGTGAGGTCGAAGAGGGGCCGCGCAATGTCCGAGAACGCCCGGACGAACCTCCGGTAGAAGTTTGTGAAGCCAAGGAACTGCTGCACGTCCTTCTTGTTCTCCGGAGCGGGCCAGGCAGCGACTCTGGCAACCTTGACCGGGTCCATCTCGACGTGGTTGTGCAAGATGATGACGCTGAGGTACTCAATTGATGACTTCTTGAACTCGCACTTCTCCGGCCGGAGGTAAAGCTTGTGCACCCGGAGCCGTCGGAGAACTTCTCGGACGATCTCCCGGTGGCGCATGAGGTCAGAGTGAGCGATGAGGATGTCGTCGAGATATACCATGACGTCTCCGGACAGGATGAGGTCCTGGAAGATGTCGTTCATCATCGTCTGGAACGTGGCCGGAGAGTTGGTAAGGCCGAAGTACATCACCAGCGGCTCGAAGAGCCCTCGATTGGTACGGAACACGGCCTTCCACTTGTCGCCTCCCCGGATCCAGACATTGTTGAAGCCCCACGGGATGTCGAGTTTCGTGAAGAACCAAGCTCCCTTCAGGCGGTTAATGAGGTCGTTAATCAGCGGGAGTGGGTATTGGTTCTTTATTGTCATCGCGTTGAGCACCCCATAGTCATGGACGAACCGGAGGCTTCCGTCCTTCTTTTTGATGAAGAAGACCGGAGACGCCATCGGGGACTTGGACAGGTGGATCCGTCTGGTGCTCAATCCATCCTCAATGATTGTGTCGAGTTCCTTTTGCTCGAGAGGGGAGATCGGGTAGACCTTGCAGTTAGCCAGTTTTGCGTCCGGGACGAGTTTGATGGTGTGGTCCCACGTCCGGCGTTCCGGCAGCGCGTCGAACGATTCCTTGTCGAAAATGTCGGAGAAATCCTCGACCCAGGCCGGAACCGAAGTCCCAGGTGGGGCCGAGTTCCGGGTGAAGGCCTCTGCGAGCCGTTGAGAAATGGTGCTGCCAGCGCGGATTTCTTCGGCTGGAGCGAACACGGTGTAGAGGATCCGGTCGCCGTCCTCAAGCTCGTCATCGTCATCGTCATTGTTGTCGTCCGTATCTGGAGTGAGGTCCGGAAAGTTGTCTCCGTCGTCGTCCGGGTTGTACCCATCGTCTCCGCATCACTCCTCCGAGTTGATGGCACAGATAGATGGAACAGGACCTTCGCGGAGCTGCCGGAGGATCGCGGCGGAGATCTTCGCACTGCGATGGACAGTGCGGAGCTCATCTCGGCAAGTGCCGCAGCTGGTCGGGCAGCGGGTCATCCGGACTTCCTTGGTCTCCCAGTCGATCTCCGGGTTGTGCTTCTGGAGCCAGGAGTAGCCGAGGATGACGTGCTGCTTTCCTAGCCGCGTCACCGCGAGTTGGATGCATTCGGAGTGCCCTTTGTAGTTGACGACCATATCAACCACCTATAACTCCCACAAAACCTCTATAGTTAGAATGAGGGATAGCGCGCTATCCCTCATTCTAACTATAAAGGATTTTGGCCATTTCCCATATGCTGCAATAAAGGCTGCGATAAAGCCTCAATAAAGCTGCAATATCTCAAGATTTGAGACATGGTAGACGCAAGACAACCTTGCCACAATAAAGCTGCAATAAAAGTCACAATAAAACTACAACAAAGGTGTTACCTCACAACAGAGTACCAAACAACAAAAGCTGCAATAAAGCTGCAATAAAATCACAATAAAGTCACAATAAAGGTGTTACCCCACAACAGAGTACCAAACAACAAAAGCTGCAATAAAGCTGCAACAAAATCACAATAGAGTCACAACAAAGGTGTCACCTATGTGTGGGGTTGCCAACAACAAAAGCTGCAATAAAGCTACAGTAAAGGTGCAATAAAGTTGCAATAAATCTGACCACTCATTTGGCATACAGCAAGTCCAAATGCCATAATAAGGCTGCAATAAAAACCTTTCCAAAAAATTCCCTGCACATATGTGCTGCAATAAAGTCACAATAAAGCTGACAATGCATGTGCCCTTGTACATAGAGTTTGGGAACTGCATACACTGCAATAAAGCTGCAATAAAAGTTGTTTTCACATAGTCAACCTTTGCTACTGTCTGTACTAAGCATTTACTGTATGTTGCAAACTATGATGATCAGTCCTTGGTGGAATGATGTTGTGCGCAGTTCCTCTGCTAAGAGAACAATCCCCTATATGCAGTAAGTGTATTCATTGCCTTGCCCCCAAAAGACAACTATCATTTTATCTATAGTTATCTTACCTGTGCTATGGCCTGAGGAAACATACAAGCCCCTCAGTTTCCTATCATGATCCCGATCACTTTATATGAATATTTTGTTGGAATGTAATATTCATTTTTCGTCGGGTTTGGCCAAGTATTTTGCATTTTGTGCAGCAACCAGGGCACTGATTACAAAATGGATTGGACAGCCAAACTGAGTGATTTTTTCCCTATAACTTTGGTTTTGACTCTATTTTTGGATTTTTTGATGACTCGCAGTGTCCCAGCATGACATGTTTCATTTTTTATCTATTATCTTGCCGGTAATCAAGCATACTACCCTCCTGGATTCCTACCATGATCCAGGCCACTGCAAATGAATATTTTATTGGAATAAAATATTCATTTATTGCTGGGTTTTGGCCGAGTATTTTGTGTTTTGCGCAACAACCAGGACACTAAGTGCAAAACGGATTAGACAGCCGGATTCAGCGACCTTTTCCCTACAACTTTGATTTTTTGACTATATTTTTGGATTTTTTGGTGTCTCGGAGCTTCCCAGGCTGACATATTTCCATTTTGGGCCACTACGCCTTTCGCTTAAAAAGGAAATTCTTCATTTTTGCTCTCAGTTGGGCGCAAATTGACCGTTTTTCTTGATTCAACTTTGCAGTTGTCATGTTCTATAGGTGTGGATGCGACTTGCATCCTACTTTGGGCTGGAGAAACAATGTAACAGGGTGAAAATGTCTGAACTTGCACAATTCAACCCCTGACATTCCTACCAGGCACATAGCCATGGCTCACTATCAGCAGTCCTAGGATAGTATCATGTCATTATTAAAGACTGTTTCCACATGGTATCTCCCATTTCTAGGCATCATACAGATGAATACTGAGCACATGAACAATTCGCTAATTTATTGTTTCCCTTACCTTGCCCTTATGTAGTGTGCCTTTCAAGTCGTCCCACATGACATATGAGACATATAAACCTGTTTTTGGCCCTTCTATTCTACCTCAGTTCCCTACATATTGACTTTGGTGATGTTCAGGCTTCAGCTGGATATTCATGTTATCTAGGCTGTTTTTCAGCATTAGAACACGATGTAAACCATCCTAAGTGGTACCCCAAGCATACAACATTGCTTGACTCCAAAAGCAGGGCAAAATATCGACCTGAACCTGAGATATGGGAAGTGACAATTTCTGATCATTTGTGAAATAGGGCCTTAAGCACTGCATATAATGCAAAGAAAAGCATGTAAACAACATTTTTCAATTTCAAAGAGCAATATTCAGCTTTATTTGAAAGAATTTCATCAGGTTTCCACCAGATTGTGTTTTTGGGCATGAGGGCTCAACTGCAAATTATGGCCTTTTGGCTGCGCACTGTCCAAAACACAACTTGGTCAAATCTTGACCAAAATCAATGAAATAAGGCTTGGGATTGTTGTTTTTCATTGTAGCTTCTCATTTATAATGTCTATCTTGCACCAGGTGGCTTCCTTGGGCCTCAATTAATAAATTTATGCAAAACTGACATTTCACAGTTCTCATGATTCTGCTCATATATTGGTGCAAGATTTGGGCTCTGAGGGATGGGGCATGTCATTGGGATTCTTCCATGTAGTTTGATTGGTGTTCAGCACGATGGGACAAAGCAGATAGGGGAAACATTTATGTGCTACTTACCCTCCTTGAATCTCAATGTAGTTGATGCCAATATGACCAAAAAATCCCTCAGAAGTGTCCATATACCTCCTAGATACAGTAGGACCATTTATGCAGCCAGCTTGTTATGTGGTACTTGCAATATACTGTGAATATCGAAATTTCCCACCTGGCTATTAAATTATGTATATCCACCTGAAACACAGAGAAAAGCCATCCAAATTACTGATATAAGGTTTGAATATGAGAAGACAGTCATTAGGCCGAGCTCCACTGTGTCTGTGTGAAGTAGTAAGGTCAGAAGTGAAATTTTGGAGGTTCAGACATTATCTCCATGTTACAATGTTTCCCCAGCGCAAGGTGTGATGCAAATCTCATCCACAGCTATAGGATATGACAGCTGCAAAGTTGAATCAAGAAAAATGATCAATTTGCGCCCAACTGAGGGCAAAAACGAAGAATTTCCTTTTTGAGCGAAAAGCGTAGTGGCCCAAAATGGAAATATGTCGGCCGGGGAGGCTGCGAGACACCAAAAAATCCAAAAATATAGTCAAAATCAAAGTTGTAGAGAAAAAATCACTGAATCTGGCTGTCGAATCCATTTTGCAATCAGTGCCCTGGTTGTTGCGCAAAACACAAAATACTCGGCCAAACGCGGTGATAAATGAATATTTTATTCCAATAAAATATTCATTTACAGCCAATGGCGGTACCGAAGGCGCGAACCAGAAAATTGCTGTTTTGGGCAATTTTCGATTTTCACCACCAATTCACTCATATCTCCATGAGTTCTGCACAAATTGAAATGAAATTTAGCTAGATAATTCCGGCTAATTCGTGAGCAATTAGTGATAGAAAAAGAACCGAAAAAATGTCATATTTCTTCATCCCCTAGCAGTTGAGGCTGCTCTGGCCATGAATTCTAACTAGAAAGCCAAGCTCTTACCCAAACATGCTGATTTTTTGGGACAGGGTACTTGTATATGTATTGAGTGGGGTGATAGAGCCATGATTCCGATTTATTCACTTCCTGCCTTCCTTGGCTCTTTCAAAGCCGTCCTATATAGCCAAAACATAGAATTAGGTCAGGAAGTGAAAGTTTTATACTTTTAGCTCTATCACTTACTTGATATGTATCCAAGTGCCTTGTCTCAAAAATTCAGCATGTTTGGGTAAGAACCTGGCCCACTAATCACAATTCATGGCCCAAGGAGCATCTTGTGTTGGAGGATGAGAAAATATGATATTTTTCTCGATTTTTTTCTATCACTAATTGCTCATGAATTAGCCGGAATTATCTAGCTATATATCATCTCAATTTGTGCAGAACTCAGGGAGATATGAGCGAATTCATCGTGAAAATCGAAAATTGCCCAAAACAGCTGTTTTCTCGTTCGCGCCTTCGGTACCGCCATTGGCTGTAAAGTGGCCTAGATGATAGGAATCCAGGAAGCTGGTATGCTTGATTACAGGCAAGATAATAGATAAACAAGGAAACATGTCATGCTGGGACGCTCTGAGACATCAAAAAATCCAAGAATAGAGTCAAAACCAAAGTTGTAGAGAAAAAATCACTTTGTCTGGCTGTCCAATCCATTTTGTAATCAGTGCCCTAGTTGCTGCACAAAATGCAAAATACCCGGCCAAACCCGACGAAAAATGAATATTACATTCCAACAAAATATTCATATAAAGTGATCGGGATCATGATAGGAAACTGAGGGGCTTGTATGTTTCCTCAGGCCATAGCACAGGTAAGATAACTATAGATAAAATGATAGTTGTCTTTTGGGGGCAAGGCAATGAATACACTTACTGCATATAGGGGATTGTTCTCTTAGCAGAGGAACTGCGCACAACATCATTCCACCAAGGACTGATCATCATAGTTTGCAACATACAGTAAATGCTTAGTACAGACAGTAGCAAAGGTTGACTATGTGAAAACAACTTTTATTGCAGCTTTATTGCAGTGTATGCAGTTCCCAAACTCTATGTACAAGGGCACATGCATTGTCAGCTTTATTGTGACTTTATTGCAGCACATATGTGCAGGGAATTTTTTGGAAAGGTTTTTATTGCAGCCTTATTATGGCATTTGGACTTGCTGTATGCCAAATGAGTGGTCAGATTTATTGCAACTTTATTGCACCTTTACTGTAGCTTTATTGCAGCTTTTGTTGTTGGCAACCCCACACATAGGTGACACCTTTGTTGTGACTCTATTGTGATTTTGTTGCAGCTTTATTGCAGCTTTTGTTGTTTGGTACTCTGTTGTGGGGTAACACCTTTATTGTGACTTTATTGCGATTTTATTGCAGCTTTATTGCAGCTTTTGTTATTTTGGTACTCTGTTGTGAGGTAACACCTTTGTTGTAGTTTTATTGTGACTTTTATTGCAGCTTTATTGTGGCAAGGTTGTCTTGAGTCTACCATGTCTCAAATCTTGAGATATTGCAGCTTTATTGAGGCTTTATCGCAGCCTTTATTGCAGCATATGGGAAATGGCCAAAATCCTTTATAGTTATAATGAGGGATAGCGCGCTATCCCTCATTCTAACTATAGAGGTTTTGTGGGAGTTATAGGTGATATCAACTACGCCGGAAATGCCTCCGGATGCATTGAGGGTACCGTCGACATTAAGGACTGGAATAGGCTGAGAGAGCTTCCAGATGGGAAGGTTACGGGAGATCACATACTCCGAGTCGATGAAGTCTCCGGTCACTCCGCAGTCGACCAGACACTTCACAGACATCGTAGCCGCGGTCTCTACTGATTGAATTTCCAACGGAATGTGCAGGGAGTTCCGGCCCTCGACGGAATCAATAACGTACCGCTGGGGTAGTTTACGCTCCCACCTCAGGCGGTGAACATATGGAACGGAAGGAAGGGATTCTTTCTTCGCCTCCGGGGCGGGAATAGGGGGCTCCAGCTTGGGGACAGAGGCCGGAACGGGGGGTGCGTCTTTCGTTTCAACTGCTGATTTATTGGGTATATCTTTGTACAAGCAGGAGTAACAATTGGGAGACACGACCGAGGGCACACCGCTCACTAAACCACGTCCGGAAAACCCTCCGGAAGTCCAGTGGTGGTGGAGAGGTGGGTGAAGAGCTCTCCGAGGAGGTTGTCACCGAGTTGACGGACAACCTCGTGTAGGACGTCCGCATGCCGGACATCCGAGGGAGTTGGGCAGTCTTGTGTGAGGTGTCCAGCCGCGCCGCAATGGAAACAAGCACAGGGCGTGAAGCGCGTGCAGGTCCGGTCAACATCCATTGGGATGCCAGGCAGAAGGCTGGGCGCTGGCGCGGCTTTAGGAGTGGGCGTGAAGGAGGGGACTGGGAGGAACGTCCCAGTGCGAGGGCGTGCGGCCGGAGCCGGGGCGCGAGTCGGGTGCCGGACGCGGGCGAGGGTGTCGTACTGGCGGAAGGCTCGGAGATGCCATCTGGCGTAGTCCAGCAGCGCCGGGGCGGTCCCGGACGTAGTGATGGCCGCGTTAATCCACAGATCAAGTCCCGCGCGGTACTTGGTGACGCAGATGAGCGGGTCCATGTATCCAGCCGTGGCGGCGAGCTCTTCGAAATTGTCCGTGTACCGGTAGACATCCCAGGAGCCCTGGTAGTAGTCGTGGGTCTCTAGTCGGAGGAGAGCTTGGTCTTGCTCATTCTCCTCGACGAACCGAAGCCGGAACTCGGACTTGAATTCTGCCCAGGACGGGAACGGGAACGGAACGATCGTGGACTGTCGTTCGGCCCATCGTCTGGCCGCGTCTCACGCCATAAATGACATGGCGTACCGCACGAGTTTTTCCTCTAGGACCTGTCCGTGGACCATGAAGGCTTCCGGAACCAGTCGGAGGTATGTGAGGACGGAGTGGAGGAACATCCGTCCTTGTGTCCGGTCGACGTCGAAAACGGCCAGAGGGTTCGGTCGGAGAACCGATTTTGCTGCGGGGGTAAGGGTGGTGAAGTCTGGACCCACCACCGGAGCCGGAGTGGCAGGGACGGGGGCAGCTGCGGGCGGATTTTGGCTGTTGTGTAGAACTTGGCAGAGTAAGCCCTCGATATTCACAAGAGAGTCTTCTACTGCTGTCAGCTGGGTCTCAGGGTCGGAAGCCGAATCCGGGATGTGAACATCCGGGAGCTCGGGTTGCGCGGCCCCGTTTCCGGGCGTCGGGGCATCCATCAAGGAGGGGTCGAGATTGGAAGTGGGAGAGGCCGGAGCACTAGCATAGTGGTCCAAATCCGAGTCTACACCAAACTTCGTAATCTTGACCAGTTGATCCCTTAGATCCTTTCTTCTGCTGTAAGGGCAACCTCAGCTCGGCGCGGGAGCGCGGGAACTAGCGGGAGAATCCGAAGTAACTCAATCCACAGTACTAAATACAATGTTCTAGAATACGCACCTAGCAGGAGCATCCAAAGAGAAGAAAGGATGGGGATTCCCACACTAGGCGAGGTTTTTATAGGTACTAGCCAGTAGCACGTGTCCGAAGTGATCGGCAGTGGTCTCAAGCTTGATTGCATAGCACGTTCCAGTGCAAGCGACCAGATGAAGGGGGACAAAGAGGAACGGAGTCCAGAGGGATGGAGGACGACGTTCCGGGCGAGGGTGTAGCCGGAGGTCCCGGATGGAAGGCCAGACGGTCGGGCAAGGCCGGACACAGAAGGGGCGCTGGACGAAGGATCGGACGGGGCAGTGGGGCAGTGCAATGGGCCGGGGCCGGACGGCCGGACGGACGTCGGACCGGACAGGGGGTTCCCCTGACAGGCAGCAGCAAATGGGTGGACCATTCACCCCTCCAGAGGAGGAGAGGCTAGAGCCTTCAACACCGGTATCATCATCCTCAATGGTTAAAACGTGGAATCCCTTCTTGGACATGTCCTGCACAGGTGTCGATCCATGGGTGCTTGGGGATATGCGCGTTGGGGTGGTGTGCACAGTTTGCACAGGGCGGAGGAAAGGGCCCTCCCCCTTGTAGTGCAATGAGGAGGCCTCGTCTCCAGCAGGCTCAGGTGCGAGGCTGAGGCTCTGCTGCTGGGCAAGATGGACATCTGCTGCTTCCTGGTCATGGTGGGGAGTAGTGTTGCTGCAACTTCGACTCCAAGTCATTTTGAAGTCGAAGTCGCAGCCGACTTAAGTCGAGTCTAGCCAAGTTGGCACTGTGACTCGGGGGTTGACTTCCAAGTCGACTCAAGTGACTTGAAGTTTACTTAAAGCTTTGAATTCTAGAAAGGTGTGCTGAGTCGTTTACAGCACAAAACACAATTTCTTGAATTTTGATGGACTGTCACCTGAGCGTGTGACACCCGGGTGACACCTGTCACATTTCTGTGATTTTTGGGAAACCACTGCAAATGAAACTAGAACCACAAAATACCTTGTTTGCCAAAATGGGCTCTAAAGTCAACTTGAGTTGACTTGAGTTGACTTGGACCTGTTGAGTCAAGTCGAGTTGAGTTGAATTCGTGTTTGAGTTGACTTTCGAAAGTCGCGACTCGACTTTTCGAGTTGCAGCAACACTAGTGGGGAGTTCCGCTGTGCACATGCTAGCAGTGACCTGGACCTCGCCATGCGCTAGCAGATGGGACTCCAGAGCAACACCATGTCGACGAGGGCTGCAATGTTACTGAGGACTGTGCCGTGCTCTGCGATCTGACGTGCAAGGGCGGTGAGGGCGGCCATCAAGGTGTGCGCTGCTGGGGCCAGGGTATGGCGCTCGGATGGGGGGATAAGCGTGGAGATGTTGTTGTCCCTCTTGGTGGGTGAGGAGGTGTCCGGAGCTTGGGGCATGGTTAGCCCAGTCTTGGGTTGGGATTAGACATCTTACTGTTGCATTTCCGGCTCTTCTCCTGACGCCGAGTGGCCACTGAACATGGTGACATGATCTCCACCCCCGTGGTGGGGAGGCATGGGAAGTCTTTGTCTAGGAGGGTTGGTGGAGTCGAGCACGAGTCGAGGTGTAGCGTGGCCATCGCAGCAGCTATGTCCCCCCCTCAGAGAGCGCCTCCGAGGCTCGGCTCACCATAAGGTAGAGGGGAACACCTGAGTCCTCTGGCACAGGGCTGTGTACCTCCTCATGCCCGTCTGTGCTTGTGGTCGGGGGGCTAGGTGATGGGGGGAGCAGTAGGCATGGGGGTGGCTGCTGAGGTCAATTGTCTTGCCCATGCCTACACAGCAGGACATATCAGTAATGTTGGGGCAGTTTTGAGTGTGCGGGCATACCCGTGGTGGTGCTGGTATCTGACATGGTGACTTTGGCCTCGCCTGTGGCTGCTGGCACCGGAGGCGTGGACCCATTTGCCGCAATGGGCGCAGTGCATTTTGCAGCAGTCTGGGGTGCGATTTGAGGTGTCGCGGATGCTGTAGTGATGGCTGGCGTGGTCCTCAAGCGGAGAGAGCATCTCTCCGCCGTGGTGGCTGGGGTAGCGGAACGGCCGCCCACCTCCGGCCAGGAAGCAAGGTGGTGCCAGCTGTAGCCAAACTGGGCAAAGAAACTCTGGTATGCCTATTTTGGGTAGACGTAATAGAGCCGTTGCAGCAGCCACCAGAAGCCACCTGGTGGCTGATCAGGCATGTGGTAGCCAGTCACTGTGGCTGATCTGGTGGCTGTCGTGCTGCTGCTATATGTACCTATCCAACATAGAGAGAGTTGTCATTGTTATTCTCATTTTACGTAATCAGTGTCTGTTGTTGCACAGTCACTATTGGATTGTTTGGCGCCAACCGGCTCCACAGAAACAGTGCCGTATTTTTTTGTTGTTCTCACGCCAATTGAAATGGGCATAGTGCAGAGGCTTGTTAGTCAATGTGGTAAAGATACAAAAGACAAGCGGTGCGACATTGTTTGGACATTGTACATTCAGCCACCACAACAGCCACAGCCACTGGCTGCCGCATGCCTGATCAGCCACCAGGTGGCTTCCAGTGGCTGCCACAACTGCTCTAATATCTCTGAGTCAGCCAGGATGCAACCAAAAACAGGAATTTCATTTGCTTTGCAGTTGTTCTTATTGTTTGATATTATGCTGCTGTGACTCGAGTCGATCAAATTCGACTTAACTCATTTGCTGACCTACTCTTGTATTATTTGGAATATTATACCTGTCAAAGAGAGCTTCATAATGCCTCTTTAACATGTGTTGGCCGTTTCCACTGATATCACTTTGTTGTAGGGTAATACATGATTTATTGCTCCCGAAGTCGCGACTCGGCAAGTCGAGCTGTTAATTCCCAGGTTTCTCCCCAGATAATCATTATTTCGCCAAAAGCCGCATGCGGCTTTTTGGCGTTGCGCAAAGCCGCGTGCGGAAACCAAAGTTGAGGTTTGACAAAAACTGAGTTGGTGGAAGGGTTCGTGGGCTAAAGTACATGCACTGGGGATGCAGAAAAAATTGTCTGCACCTTAATTTCTGTGTGCAGGACACGAAAAGTGTGGGAAGTTTGTGTGGAGCTTCCGTGGAAAACTGCATCCCTCAGTCACGCACTCCACTGATAATCACTTTTGTGCATACAATACACTTTTTCAGGGACAGAGGAGACAATGTAACTCACCAGGACCCAAGGAAAACACTTCCAAATCCAGGGAATTTTGCGCAATGCCCAAAAGCCGTGTGCGGCTTGTGCGGCTTTTGCGCAAGCTCTCTAATATCCTATAATTGATAGGATTCTCGGATGCTAGGGACGTCAAGTCGAATTCGCTTGACTTGAGTTGCAGCAACATTAGTGTGGTATGCTACAACCAGAGTGGTTAGAGCCCTGAGAACCCCAAACCTGTGAGAAAATTGTGTGGGAACAAGTCTTTATACCAATATACTGTTTCGGAGATGGTATATAACCCAGAAAAGGAAATCTCGCTGGATGGCTTTGGTATGAAAACAGTCCAAATGCAAAAAATTCCAAATACATAATATTTTCATGGATTTCTTTCTATCACTAATTGTGTATGAATTAGCTGAGTAGATCTGTATAGTTATCATGTGAATTGGTGAAGAACTGACTGAGATATCAGGAATTCTTTGACAACATCCCAAATAGATATTTTTGATCCGCGCCTTCGGTACTGCAATTAGCTATAAGCAAACTTCATATGGCTACTGCAGATCCTGAATTACTATCTCCAAGTGAGCTGAGATACAACCCGGGACAAGGAATTGCATTCCATGCTTTGCGGTTGTTTTTTCTTGCTTGGTATACTGCCTCAGCAGTATTTAGAGCCCTGAGAACCCAAAACCTGTGAAAAATTCTTTGGGGAATGGCACTGCTCATTAACCTGTCCCTGATTCAGGCTAGTCTCTCGTAGACAGACACTTTATATTAGTGCTTGTACCTCGCTATATAAAGATTCAGGTGGCATACCATCAAGGACAAGCAAATACAAGTTGCAGTCTGAGCGCAAGACAAATAATTTTTTCAGTTATTTCAGCTCCACTGAGCCAGGGTACAGTTTAATCTTGCTTGGCCTGTGGTCCGGTGTGAAAAAAGTGATTTACCAAATACGATGGTCTGAGACATTTCAAGAAATACATACCCTTTGATATGCACCCGCCGTTTTGTCCACTGACGAGTTCTAAACACCGGGCACATAATGTTGTTTAGTCCGTTCAAAATGCATCGGAGCAAGCAAGATCGGGCGTAGAAGCAATCGCAAGTTGTTTTGAATGATACTTGGGCTGATCCAGCGGTAGGAAGACTGGACAAGTTCCAGTCCAAGCACAGGGCAAATGATTTTGTTCAGTCACTTCAGGTATCTGAGAGCGTTCAAAACACACCTACCTCGATGATAGTTTGACCCACAGATCAACCGGTAGCAAGACTGGGCGAGGAAACTGTTGTATGCATATGTTTGGGACATGCAATTACAAGTTGCGGTCCGAGCACAGGATAAATAATTTTGTTCAGTCACTTCAGGTATCCGAGACCTTAAGGACAAGTGAAATGGGCTGCTAGCCTCAATACAGAGCAGGTGTACTTCATCCAAGGCGTTGTAGCAAATGGCCTCTTTCTGTGTCCTTTGGGGTGTCTATTATTTCACTGCATCTGATGAAACAGTGAAAAGTACGAAAACGTCTCGCTTTACTCGTTCCGTGCTAAATCTCGGCTCTGAACAGGTGAAACCATCATCGGCATCGCCTGCTTGCCATTGACGGTCGGACCCTCGACTTGACCGAATTTCCAGACGATTTTCTGCTCGGATGTAGCGAACACGAAATTCTTGATGAGCACCGAGAGAATGACCTCTGAAGAAGCGTCAGAAATCTCCAGACACTTGAATCTCTGTATGAATGAACGAACTCATCGACATTTCGGCGAATTTAAATCCACTGCGATACATGAATCAATTCAATCATACATAAAAGATCAGTGGTGTGGAGCTTACATGCACCCTCGGGGACCACCAATAAACGTCATCCTGGCAATCATGTTAGTAGTACCGATAGAGTCGGGCAAAACTTGCTCACAGCTTGCTATAAACACCTGGAATTTGTGCATCTACGACGGTTTGTGGCAAAGGTGCGAGCCATCTCTCAGGCTTCCATTCATTCGCGTCGGGGCCCCAAATGGTGCGCCTCGTATTCGCGGCCCTCATGCCGATGTGAACAAATGTCCCTGAAGGGACGAAAATCTCCGTGATGGGCGATCCGTTCACACCGATCATAGGTTCACTGAGCGGAAGCACAACATCCGCCCTTCTGTAGAGACAAACGTTCACAAAGGCAATGAAAGCATTGGTGGAAGGACTCACGCTTGACGGGCGGTGGCGATAACAGGGGCGTGCCTGTTTACAGAGATATATAGTCATCCACCCAATAGAGAGAACTACGCACAGGCGGAGCGTTTCGCGACAGACCGCCTCCAAGAATGGGAGATTACAGAGCGCGTCGTAATCCATGTCACCGTGAACAACAGCGTTAGTCACCTCGTCCCTGAGTCGGAGTTGAATCTCCGGGTGCCGCGCCAGCTCTTGGAGGGCTCGCGAAGTGGATGTGCTTGTAGTGTCCGTGGCTGCAAACATGATGAGATTCATCTGTCCAAGGAACTCCTGTTCTGAAAGCCTGTTCCCTGGCGTTGCTTTGGCGCTCGCTCGCACTTGTCAAACAGCGTAAGAGAATGTGATTGCGTCAAGATGATCAGACATACTGAGCAGACTCATTATGTCTTTCCCTTGGCCTATTTGCTCCAGAAGAGTCACATCATCCCCGGAGATTGTGGACTTTTTCTTCGCGAGGATGATCTTCGAGTTGTCCTCCATAGCATTGACCAGATCCCGCGCCAACCAAAGGTCTCGAAGCGGAATATAGTTGATCATCCAGCGACGAAAAGAAGCGGGTGTCGTCCGCAGCAAAGGCGGAAGCAGCTGCATCGGGATCATCAGGTTCCTCGCTGCGAATCTAAACAAATTTCAGCTCGAGACGCTGGAAGTAGTCGAAAGCAGCGTACAAAAGCTGTTGCATCCCATCTAGCATGGCCGCCTCGGTTTTCGACGCCGCAAAGGAATGCCCGAGGCCGCACTGCCCGATGAACTCGAGCGACGCGGTGCTCAGAGTCTGGTGCATATCGATTTCTTGCGCCGAGTGTCCACTGAGAGTGGCGGCTATTGTGTCACTCATCTGGCGAAAATATTTACTTTCAAGCCTTCGCACGTACAAGAGAAGGAGCTTGCCTTGTGGGTGATGGTGGACATGATCGGAAAAATTTCTCTCAGTCGGGCGGTCGAAAACACGGGGTTCATAATCTTGCGCGCGCGTCGATGGCGCGCACCTGTCCGCATTCACGTCATTAAAGTATTTTTGTGTGGAGGGCAAAATATTGCCGGACCTGTCGTGCTCACGAGACAGGGCCCAAACATGATCCAGTTTGCTCTATAATCAGAGGTGAATTCAAGAATTCACAACGTGAGCCCAGACTATACTCACGCAAGGAAGGCCTCTGGCATAGGGAAAATTGCTTCATTCGTTACGAGCACGCTGTGCATGGCTGCATTATCGTGGATGTAGAGTTGTTTGTTCTAAAGCAATGTGCGCTGAATTCTCAATCAGTGCCAACGCCCCAACGTACGTACTCCGCAACTTCCATGCAGCTTGACGACACCACCGTAGTTTTGCGCGAGATCTTCATGGAAATCGAATGCATCTTCGGAGATCAGCTGGCGAATATTCCCTGAACATCTATGAGCCTTGACCGTAAAAATGAAGGGTGGTGGTAGATACGTACCAAGGAAGTAATTTTCCGCCGGGGGCCCAACGATATTCGAAAGAGAGGGCGCCGCGGGTTTGAAAACACGGTAAAGAATGTATGTACAGGTGGCCACGAAGACGAACGCGGGCACCGAGAAGGTGAAAGGCGGGGAGGACATGGGTTCGGCCAAAATACGCAGATCCCGGGCAAAGGTAAACGAGAGATATATGTACTCGCGCACGTTTCCGACAGGCTCGCAAGAATCGGCAGAGAATCGACGCCTTAATCGGCCCCAGAATTGATAGTTCACTTCCCCTAATAAGTCAGGAACAGGTCTTCCAAAGGGAACTAGCCGACGGAAGCGAGATCAGGATTTATATCAACTCAATACAGTCAAGATGATACGGGTCTTTGGTCCCCTCGTCTATCTCTTTACGTTTCCGGCTGATCGTTTGCATCGGCCAACGAGATCAGGTTCAGGAATAGCAGTCGTGGTAAAGGATAACCTTATCGTATCATGGTACACGGCTGCGCTGATAGCGTAGTATAGGCTTAATATTCTGGAACACTGTATTATTACGACCAAAGGTTCACGGGGTGTCACCCGTCACCTCAAATGTTCCCTGAAGAAGGGGTTCATTCCCAGGCAATCACGTCAAAATTCCCTTATATGGAAGTCCGGCGAAGGCTGGACAATAAAATTTTGCCTTTTTGGGCTCAAAAAATTGAACGTCATTGTCACCTAGGTCAAAACTGTTCAGTTGACAAGCGGCCGTTAAAGCCGGCATCCGCACGGGGATACCAAGAACGAGCGAATAGGGGAAGTCAATTCTGTCCATTGAATTGATTTCGGATTCTCATTTCGATTTGATGCGGTTTCAATAGAGCCCAGAATCGAAATCCGAGCAGAAACGACTGAATTTCTGTTCCTCTCCTGGAGGAGGAACAGCCAATTTTGTCTTGTGCTGTCGTGCTATAAGCAGTGGTGAAGGAGAATTATGTTGTTCACCCTTCACGAAAGCTCTAACATGGTCGATCTGATAGTCGAGAGAAGCATTTTAAACGAAGGGTAACAATATGACAAGTGTAACAGTTGAATGCGAGACAGAAAAAGACCGTATTGTCTAGATTACCTTTATCGGCCTCACACAGCTTTTAATTATTTTCGGGCGAGGGGAGTGAAGTTGAGGTAGAGATCCTTGGGCAGCGAAAGCGCGAATGGCGAGAATCCGTTCTTGATACCGCCGACGTGAGGAGAGTCTGAGGAGATGGTCCATTCCCACTCGTTCAGCAGCATGGAAGCTAGAACGCGCTGTTCGTACATCGCGAAGTTACTGCAAATAGACGGCATCAGAATACGGGCACGCGCTGGTGGAATGAAAGGAAGGGTGCGTACCGTGCAGGACACATACGCGAGCCGAGCGCGAAAGGCAGCCATTGCGTCGCGTCGTACTCGGTCTCTTGCCCCTTGCTCATCCCCATAAAGCGCTCGGGGTTGAACTCGTGTGCGTTCGGCCAATATTCCTCTTTGTAGTGGATGGTCGTGATGTTGATGATGATCGAGGAGCCTTGCGGGATCAGCACCTTGCGCCCGTTGGCCCCGACTAGTATGGCGTCCTTCATCGCAGCGCGGGGGACCATATACGTGATGGGGGTGTTGACGCGCAGGGATTCGCGGATGCAGGCTTGCAGGTACGGCATATCGCCGAGCTCAGCCATGGTTGGCTCGCCCGTGGGGTTCTTTGTCATGGCGCGGCGTACCTCGTCGCGAGCGCGCTTCTGGATCTCCGGCGTCTTTGCCATGTAGTAGCACAGAGAGGACATGGCACCGGCGGTGGTGTCCTGCCCGAATCAGGTTAGACGCTTTTGAGGAGATCAGGCAGAGGGTATGCGTACATGTCCTGCGATGAAGAATACAACAATGTTGTCTCGGTACTCGACGTCCGTCATTTCTGAAAACCAAAGTGAGCAAGGAATGTGGTTGAAGAAAGCGGACAGACCCTGGTCCTCCATCATGTATGTGAGCATATCGTTGCCCGGGTTCTCCTTCTTGTGGGTGAGGATGGCCTGGAATGAGGCCACCAATTCGTCTATGGCCTTGATCGTCTTAACACGGGGGAAAACCTTCTCCAACTTGGGTGCAACGAGGTACGGAGGGCTCGCGATGCTCTCCATGACGTGGTTATACCGGCGCACGAAGAGGCTGTTCCCGTCGGCGATCGCATTGAAATCGTGCCCAATTGCGGTGGTACCTTCATCGCCAGAGTTCAGTACGAGAGCAAGGTATGAAGGGACTGGACACGGACCAACAGCATCGAGGGTATAGCGCATGGTGAGATCATCCCAGTGCAACGAACCACCCTTGCCCATTTGGGAGAAGAGCTTTTTGGCGAGCGCGGCGAACTCGCCGACTGGGACGTTCCTGTTCAGCGCAGTCTTCACGACGCGCGAGTGACGTTTCCACGCTTCCCCATTAGATAGAATGATGTTTTCATATCCTACGAACCGCCACAGGAGCAGACCGTCGGGGGGAACCTCCTTGGGATATGTAATGATGTCGGCGGAAAGGTCCTTTGCAATCTAGCAGCTAAGTTAGATATGGAGGACCTTTAGGATTGAACGGATTGGCCTTGCGGTCCAGGATATGGACGATCCACCTGCCGAGAGAATACACGAGGATGGCCGGCTCGCCCCTGTTGGCGTACGGGAGCAGCAGCTTCTTAATACGGACATCCTCCACCTCTCCACGTGCATAGCTCAGGAGTGTCGGAATGACAGGGACTCGGGGGATATGCCAGAGTTTCCTGGGGACGGAAAAAAGCCAACGGACACCCAAGACGACTGCAGCGGAGAGAAACCAGGGCCACAAGACATAGACGTCGATGAACAGCATAAATTCGTTAAGGGCGGAGGTCGTTGGGAGGGAGAGGAGGAACGGTAGGGATATCGCTCTACTCGGCGTTGATAGATGGTGATATTTCATTCCGCTCGCTACGGGTGGGACGATGGATAAGCCAAAAGGGCGAAGTAATCGGGGGCTGGGAAATCTGTTCTACCTCCTTCCTTTTCTGGCCATCAACGGAACAAATGGGAAATTCTACACGGCGTCAATCTCAAACAAGCTTCACGTGTACCGGCAGTCCGGTTCGAGTCGTCTGGATACGTAGCCTTATCGCGACGGACATTTTTCGGGGAACCGTTGGCTTGTTCAGATATAGCGCGCATTTCTCAAAGAGCCATCCAATATTTCTTGATCCAATCTAGAATCCTATGCTTGACACCAGGGGCAAAAGCCAAGACATATAGAATTCATATGCCTTACACACATATGGTTAACATGCCATCACATTGTGCGACAAAGGTTTCAGTTAACTTTGTTGCACTTTTGTTTTTGGGGGTGGCGCAAAGGCAAAAACAAAGGTGCAACAAAGGTGATTGACACCTTTGTCACAAAATTTGACAGCATGTGAACCACATGCATGTAAGGCATATGAGGTTCAGATGCCTTGGCTTTTGCCCCTGGTGTAACTCCAACTGCACTGACAAAAGACGAGTATGCATCTCTGACATTGATCATTCACTCACAGACTTGAGACAGGGAGATAACTTTGCTTCCATTCTCACTGCTTTAGCTATTGATTTCCGTATTGGAGCGGAATTAGATTTCTGTTTTCCGACATTTGCGCCCTCAACAGTGGAATAAATATGGAAACCCTGAAGCTGGAGGAAACACACTCACGACTACAAACCTTCCTTGCATTACCTCATCTGTTCTCGTTCTTTGTACTCGAAATTTTAACCTCGCCCCGTTGTCTGATCCTACCATCTCACCTGAGCCGCACCGATGCGGAAGGTAGGATAACCATTCCAGGTTGTCGAACCTCGCGGACGATCTCGGTCATCTATCTTGAGCTCTCATTGGCCTCTTTGCAAGGCATCCGAGGCCCACGGATGGGCAACGATATACCCCTAGAACTGGATTCGTCCCTTGTATGACATTTCATTGATTACCAGCACGTTCAAGTTCCATTCACACAGTCAAGATGTGGTTATAATAAAGAACTAACTGGGCATCAAAGCTCCCTCACAAATTGACCGACCATGACTCATGGTTGGTTCGCCGACGGGCCCTTCAAGCGTGATGTGAGGCTGAGCTGAGCGCTGTAGATTTCAGCCAGTGACTTAACGAAGACCATCACCATCAGTCTCCGGATAGCTTTTCGCAGAATTACAAGAGTGCGGCGGGGCGCGCCACCACGTCGGTTAAAGAGGTTGAACTCAGAGTTCTCCAAGTCTCCCTTTCGAAATTATGTGCACATTTCATCCGAGATTAGCGCCGAGGCGGTGTCTGTCAAAGATTGTTAGAAAGGTGATGAAAGCAGCCGCAAGAGGGCTTCTCTGCCTGGTACTCGACGGTTAATTACTTGACGGCCGGTCGAACGGCAACTGATGGCACTGGAGCATTAGCGGAGAATTTGGCAAAGATGAAAGGCTTCTGACGGACAGACAAGCTAATTTTATAAAGAGGGTGACAGGTGAGGGTACGATATTAAAAAATACACTGGGCGAGGGTACGACATTCACATATGCACTGGGATCTATGTGTTCTGTCGTGTACGGAAGAACTCGACTGTACTGGTGCAGTCACGTCACCGGGTTGCCTAGGAAAATACCCTCGCCCTTGCCAATCGCTCCACGCAAGGGTAGAGGACTGAAATATACACCGGACCTATTTTTTTTGTCGTGTACAGAATGTAGTGGTGCAGTGAGGTCAATATTTATATTGACAGGGTTAAACCTTCTGATGCTCCACATGTGGCCGAGTTCAAACTCTGATTTGCATAGTCCAGAGGTAACTGCATTCATCACAAAGTACAATTTCCTCAATTCCAGAATATTCGTACGTTCACAAGGAATACATGGCAATTGGTACATGTCGATACGTCTAATGGCGCTTTTGTTCCGAGACGACCAGGTCTTGGAACTTCACACTGCTACGTGAATGCCCTCAGTCTACTCGCATACCAACGACCTCCTTCAGCGCGTTCACCCCCAGCGCCGTTGTGAGCCCTTTGGATCCGATCAAGATGTCGACTGCGCCGTACTTGTACACCCAGCCCATCGGCCACGATCCGTCCAACTCCTGCATCGCCAGCAACCGGTCGTGATCCGCTACATCGCATAGACCCACGACGGCGGCCGCGAGGACGCGCATGGAGAGCGCTAGCGCGTCGCCAGTCGAACCGAACAGCTTCGAGATCTGGGATGCGAAGAGAGGCCCAAAGCGCTCCCGTATGGAAGGGGAGACAGTGATGAGGCGCGAGAGGAAAAAGAAGAAGGTGTCGGGGCCGTAATAGTACAGGGTACCGTCCGCGTATGCTTGGTGCTTCAGCACGTCGTAGACCCAGTCGAGGGTCGCGCTGAGCTCTTCCCCGCGACCATTCATGTGGAAAAACGTCAAAACGTTGATGCAAACGATGGGGTCTGCAGCAGTAATGTGATTAGCAGGAAGAATGAAACCATCATTGGGACTCACCAATTCGGGGGCGGGTGCGGTCAAAGTAAGTGGTAACGATGTTGTCCTGGTTGCGATAACTCAAAATCTCGTCCATGACACTTTGTTTCGTAGCCGTGGTGAAATGTGGGGCGACTGAAAGCGCAATGGAAGTGGTGTCTTGGTCGCAAGGGAACGACGACGTGGTCAACACGCCTTCACCTTGAACACAAAAATTAGCCTATATCACTAATGAAGAGATAGAAACTTACTCTTGAAGAAGTTGCTTAACCGTGGATATTCGATGTAGTCGACGAGGCTCGGGTCACCCGTAGCCTCGAGGATGAGGAGCTGCGCGAAGTTCTCCTCCAGGACAACGCCAGTGTTGGTTTCGGACTTCATCTGCTTCGCGTTCGACCTGAGCCACTGGTTTCCAGCCGCGATGGGATCCCGGAACAACACCTTGAGCTGTCGCTCCACGTCTTCAAACTTGGTGAACACGATCCCCTTGAAGCCGAGAGAGCGCCCAGTGAGGACGTTCTCGAGTTTGTCGTCGACGAAGGCGGTTCGCTCAGGATCGATGCCTGTCTCGGAGAGCACATGGCGGAAATACCCGAGGTTCGGCTTCCGCTCGCGCGCCGCAGCCGACGTGAAGACGTGCTCAAAGAGCTCCCAGTCCTCGCGCTTGCCCTTGTGGCGGAGAACCTCCCAGTCTGGCGCGGAAATATTGGACATGGCGAACAGGCGAGCACCCGATGCCTTCAGCTCATACAGCATAGCAATCATACTGGGGTCCTCGACAAGTGAGTCGCGCGCGCCCTGGAACGCAGCAGCCACCTCTTCCGACTCCAGTTTGAACTCGCTAGCGACCAGGTCGTAGCATTCAGTCTCGCCGAGATTCCCTTTCTCGTACTCGAACCAAGTCGCTGAACGAAGGATTTTGCGCAACGTGCTGCCCGAGATGCTAGTCTTAGTCTCTGCGGACCAGGTAAACAAAACGTCGCCGATATCGAGGATGATGTTGTCGTATTGCCGTCGCGGGGCGTCGGGGAGGGTCTGCTTCTCATTCAAAGAAGGTGCGGGAGACGAAGCCGGGGTCGACGAGTACGGAGTGAAGCTCGCCGTGGATTCGGAGGAGCTGGTGTGGGACATGATGGACAAAAGTCAAGATTGGGGATTGGATCAGCGAAGTTGGAGTGCTACTTGAGTTCTCAGATCAGTGAGCAGTAACAATTATGTCGCCGACGCAGTTCACAGGTATTTCCCGAGTCAGCGCGGTGCCTTTGGCCGCCGTTGCTATTCCTGGATTTCAGCGGGCTAATTGGGGCAACCTGGTCAATTGCCGATTACAATCTTGAACAAATAAACACGCGTGCATTACCAGTTCGCCGAGCCTCCCCCTGCGCGTCTTTCAATTCTTTGGAAAATCGCCTTCTGATGCCGAATTGGTACTTTTCTCGGATCTGCTGCAATCCACTGTTCGTTCGAGTTCGTTCGAATTCGGCTTCTCCTTGAGTTTCTCGCTTCGACCCCATTTATTTAGAGTATCACTCCAACCGAGCAGAAAGGAAACTGACTCAACGTTCAGGATCTGTTCGCTCCGTTCCGTTTCCTAGTTTCATTACCTTCAGTGTTTCTTTCTATTTTTTTCATCTTTTTTGTTTGCGGTTCCCTCTTTTACGGTGCAACATCCGCGTCGGAGTCGTACTGGATCTACGACGTGTGATAATTCCTGCTCGCATTTATTTAGATGACTGAGATAATTCGGTGGATTTGGCGAAGTCAGAAACGGAAACTCCGAGGGAGACAGAGCGATATAATCCTTGGCAGATGCCAAAAATATGAGCGGCCATGGGAGTCGGAGAACCGCCCCGTTTTGCCAGATTGACAAGTACCTATTCTAACCGTACGTTCGGTCACACTGGGACCTGCCTTGTTGGGCAAAAAGCGTCGGCAAATTCCGAAAATCGTCCACACAAGGAAATTGAACTTATCAAAACTTGAGCCTAAGAGGTCACAGGTCACACCCCCTGAACCTAATGTTGAAATAGTACAGTCAGCATCGCACTATAATGGTAGTTCTCGCGCGGCGAGAAGATGGTTCACATACACTGCGTTCCGACCCCTCCTAGACAGAGTTTGCTAGATCTATCTGGATCTGTCTGGATCCGTCTAGGGTCTGTCTAGGGTCTGTCTAGGTTCTGTCTAGCCTAATTCTAGCCGCCAGACAGACCCTAGACAGACCCTAGACAGACTGTCAAAGTCTGTCTAGGAGGGGTCGGAACGCAGTGATAGATGGGAGGATATCAATCAGAAGTTCGGCGGGCGGGAGATGTTGGATATTTCGCAGATACCAAAAATATGGACGGCCCTAGGAGTCGGAATACCGCACCGTTTCGCCAGATCGGGGAGTAAGCATCGCACTGTCATGGTAGTTCTCGTGCGGCGAGAAGATGGCTTACATAGACGGGAGGATATCAATCATGAGTGCGAGAAGTTCGGAGCGCGGGAGATGTTAGATAATTCGCAGATACCAAAAATATAGATGGCCATGGGAGTCGGAATACGGCACCGTTTCGCAAGATCGACAAGTATCGCACTGTCATGGTAGTTCTCGTGCGGCGAGAAGATGGTCTACATAGACGAAAGGATTCAATCATGAGTACGAGAAGCTCGGAGGGCGGGAGATGTAGATGCACAGGTAACAGAAGAAGTCGGATCGGCGGCGGCAGCCGAGATACGAAACAAGCGCCGCTGACTCAGGGAATTCTTAGCGGATCCGGAGTCCATGGTGCAGAGGGGCGAGCAACGCCAAACCACGTAGCGTACGTCGTCAACTGCCTGATTACTGCTCAGAATTTTACCTCTGTGGTCCATGAACCAGGTATTCGTTCCTACGAGCGGCTCGCTTGCAATTGGGTCACAGTGCGCCCCGGCGTACGAAGGCATAACTTTACTTTGATTCATGGTGCGTACATAGCTGCGACTTCACCCATCAGTCTTCGTGGTCTCCTGGTAGCATGATGTGGATTTCATTGCTCGAGGACTCTGCCCTTGACTCAATCTGGCAGGCTAACAATGTAAACTTGGAGTGTAATTCAGAGAGATGCATTGAATACAGATCAATGAAAATAATCTTGGAATCCTGATACTTAACATAGTACGCTCAACTGCGCGCAATGAAACAAACAAATGAAGAAAAATATTCGTGTCGTATTCGCAGAAACTCATGACTGATCGGAGCGGCCAGCCCGGGCCGTCAAGAGACGCAAATACCCACCACAAATATCTGCCTCGTTTGCTTGAATTTGCCTCGGATTCGCCACATCAAAGCTTGGCCCGTCGTTTTGTCCATCCTCGACTTCAATCGGTGATATGCGAGCACAAAGGAATAAGTAGGTGTAGTGCGCACAGTGAATGTTAAGAGCATGCCTCATTCGCTGGCCATTCGGTGCCGATGTTCAAGGGCGTGACTGGATGGGATAACGAAATGCCTCGGAAATCAGTGTCATTAAACTATAAAGAATTTTAGTTTTGTTGGTCTATGAATTCACACACATGACTCGGATGAATTTAGGAGCTCAAGTTCTGGTAACGTAGGTTGATGCTCCACGAAAATTCATTGTTTGGGGACCTCAAGCAGGCTTTTTGGGAAGAATGTATTCACACACCACGGTTCCGCGCGAATTTTGTCCAGATGTTCCAAGGGCATGAGACGGGAAACACGGCAGCAAATTGTACCCTGGGCTACGGCAGGTTATGCTGTATGTTCGTGTTTTTGTAGCGAGGTACGACTGTCGATCTAAGGAAGCCTCTTCAATGTTCATGCCTGGGTCTCTCTACACAGTTACTGTGATTTCCCCAACTCATTCAAGCTTAACTCATCTGCTTCAGGAAAGCGCAGTAGTTTAATTTCTAAAAGCTAAGCTTCCGTCTTGCAGAAGCTATCCCCACGTCATAATAATCTCTGTGCCCACTCTCAAGCTCAAGGTCGAAGTCCGCTGGGTCGGCGCTACCGTGCCGACGAACTCACATTGGCCCCGAAGCTAAGCTTCCCGATAGGTTTGAATTGAATGCCACTCTAGACTGTTTTGGGGAATAATACACAGAAGTGGAATGTCTCAAAACTGCTGCCACAGCAATCGTGATGGCAAGGTTCGTCGAACCTGAACCGAATCTGGACCGAAGCAGTGAGTGAAAACACGCGTCCCAGATAGTGAACCGACCTGCCTACTCAAGTAACACCTGGTGTGCAGACTTGAACGGACATCAGGTTCTATTCCTACAATGGAGCTAAGTTGTAGATTAGGAGATGCAGTCTATTTGAAACATGAAATTTTATTCGAATTTCAATTTGGGGGTAAACGTGGGTGTAAGGCGCGGCACAAATCGTACTTGTGTTTTTTGGTAGCCCAATTTAGATTTCAGTGTAACAGGAATCGCAAGCCTTTTGGTTCCGCAGTGCTATTCAAGTGAGTTGATTTTAACAATGTCCAATTTGAAGCTTTACTGGGGCGAGCATCAACTCGTTGCTTGTTGTTGAGACCGTCTGAATGGGCTCTACAAGGGTCCACCAAAGAAAAAAATTGAAACTCCAACAGCTTGGACAGTGGCAAATTTACTTTGGGAGTCCCAAACAATTGTCAACCAAGTTCATTGAAGAATTCCCACTTTCACGTTTTTCCGGATCAAGAATCAGGCCCGAAGCTTGTTTCTTAGACTATCCAAATAGATTGTACAAGGAGCCACCTTAAAATTAATGAAGCTCCTACTGCTTGGCCAGAGGCTTTTTTGGTTGAAGAATGATGGATTTTAAGGTTTTCTGGAGCTAGAATGAAGCCATGGCGTGTTTCTGGGACTATCCCAGTGGATTCTACAATGAACCATTGAAAAATCAGTGAAACTCCTACTGCTTGGGCAGCAGCAAATTTATTTTCTGAGCATCTCAATTGGAGACTTGACATGAATCCACCAAAAATCACTTGGAGAACTGCAGTATGGATGAAGCCATTAGCAAAAAGAGAATGGAGGGAGAGTGTGCCCAGTGCAGCAGAGCTATGGAAAAAGAAAGGGAGAAGAATGAAAAAACTAAGAAAAGCAAAGCACAAATAAAATGCCTCCTGTGAGAATTGAACCATCCATGGGTAAAAAAGTCAGAAACCACTAGATTTGAATCTAATGGACCTTGAGCCAGTGCCACTATTGACCCTTCACACAGCCACTATTTTCATTGCATTGGAAAACACGGACAAGTAAAAATCGAGGTGCGGAAAACCTCATCTACAAGATATTACTTGAGGGTAAAAGCCGTCGCAGAGCGCAGCACACCTCTTATGTTCTTTTGTGGCTTAAGCAAACTAAACGTGTGAGAGCACAGTGTTACATAGTGTTGCCGCGACTTCCGACTCAGTCCCCCCAAGTCGACTTAGGAAGTTGACTTGAGCCGAGTCAAGTCGAGTTGTTTGATGACCTCACTGCGACCTCCAAGTCTAGTGCAAGTCGACTTGAACCGACTTGAGTGACTTGAGTCAGGTAATTTTAGCCAAGGTTTTCTTTTATCAATAGTCATGATAGGAGCAGTTTTCTTTTTTTTTCTGACCAAATGTCACGAGTGTGACATAATGTGACACAAGTCACACCTATGTCACATGTGACGCGGTTTGCGTTTCAAGCCGGTTATAAACACTGATTAAATCTGAAAAAATATGTATAAAATCTGACATGCATTATATAGGGCTTTTAATGTGTCTGACTTGTAAAATAGATACAGGAACCTGGTGTGAATGCAATTAAACACTGTTTCATCATTTTCTGCACAATTTTGATTGTAATTCATTTGTCCCTTATTCCTACGCAGTGTGGCAGTCACTACAGCCATTTTTTTAAAAAAACCCTCGACTTGACCGACTTGAGTTGACTTGAAGTCACTTGGAGTGACTTCACTCAGCTAAGTCGAGTCGGGTCAAGTCAAACTTGAAATAAAGTCGACTTACCAAGTCGCGACTCGACTTTTCGAGTCGCGGCAACACTAGTGTTACATTGAGAAAAGCTGTGAGATCTTAGACTCAAAAAGAATTTGCTGCGCAAGGAAAAAGAAAAATTCAATGAGGGCAAAGTGTCAGGTCCCCAAGAAGAGCTACTGGATTTGTTCAGAATAAAGTAGTAATTTGGTGATGATACTGAGAATGAACTGTTCCACTGTTAGTTCAACAACAAGAAACAGGAAGCAACTATAAATTCCTTGGGTGGATTTGGCTCCCACAGGGATCCAAGCTGGTTCGTCAGTAGCAATTGTGTGTCTAAACAGCATTCTTCACTTGACTCCTAGCAGAAATTCTCCGCTGACCCGAAGCTGTTAAAAGTTTCTTGGTTGAACCATGTACAGTCCATTCCGACGGCTTTGGAAACAAGCAAAGTGGGTGGGCTCCGGCCCCCAGGATCATTCAATAGGAGGACCCATGGCTAAGTGTGAAAAGGAATGCAGAGCTACACCAACTGGGTCCATTGAAGAACATGTAATTTCACGCTTTTCCGGGGTGAGAATTTAGCCATCACTCATTTCTGGAACCATCCGAATAGACTCTAGATGGATCCACCAAAAAATGATTCAAACTCGAACAGCTTGAGCAATGGCGAATTTATTTTGGGAGTCACAAACAAGGATCAACCCAATGAAGAATGAGGAATTTATTGGTTTTCCAGGGTCAAAATCCAGCAATCACTCGTTTCTGGGACCATCTGAATGGACTTCACATGGATCCACACAAATCATTGAACCTCAAACCAGTTGGGTACAGGTGAATTTATTTTCAGAGCATCCAAATGGACTTCAATGTTGTTATGCCTGCACGTAAAGACTAATTGGAGGCTTAGGGTAGTATAGAGGGAGTGAATAAGAAAAGAGGACGGAGGAAGAGTGAAGGAAAGACAAATAGAGAGTGAGAAAAAAGGCAAGAAAGCCAAGGCAAAAATAAAACGCGCCCTCTGAGAATCGAACCGTCGACGGGTAAGAAACATCAGAAGCCATTAGATTCAAATCTTGGGACCTGCTACTGTTTACCCTCCATACAGCCACTATTTTCATTGCATATCAAAATGCGGACAAGTCAAGACTCAAAACCGAGGTGCGGAAAACCTCACTTGGTAGGTAAGGCTGCTGTTTTGCACGGCCGGTCCTCTTACTTATGGTTTTTTAATGATAGTTTTGGGTGTGAAAAAGTAATGCCATGTCATAGATCGACATGGATCGACAGGGATTGAATTGAATTCAGGACTGTGATCCTGCAATCGGATACTGCATCAAAAAGACAGCGCGCTCAAAGCTCACCATCATAGATTATCAATAAGGTGTGCAGTTCGCAGAAATTGGAGGAAAGATCAGAGGAGCACGGAAATATTTCCCAATGATCTCAACATTTGCAGCAGGCCAGATTAATCTTGACTTGGGCTATCCAATTGAACTTGATTAATGCTGACTTGTATAATCCAATTCACTATTCCAGGATTTAATCTTAGGATACAGTAGGAACACGTAGCACTGTGAGATTTATTATTAATAGGATTTAATCGGTGTGGGATTCAATCCGGTGAATCCAATTCCTCAGTGAACCAAGGAATTAATCCTGTCTGTCCGTTGTTTAAATCTTGCTTGTGATTGAATTTGAATGATTCTACAGATTAATCCTACCACAGTTTAATTCCGTGATTGATCCTACTCAACTCCTAAATAATCTACCGATTAATCCTGCTACAGTTCCACAGATTAATCCCACAATTTAATCCCGCAATCAATCCTGCTCACAACTGTTGAATCCTAACCAAGCGATGCGGGGAAGGCGCAGGCGCAGGCAGACTGATGGCGGTGGCCAGTCAACGCCGTTCACCACTGTTGAATCCTAACCAAGCGATGCGGGGAAAGCGCAGGCGCAGGCACACTGATGGCGGGGGCCAGTCAACGCCGTTTTGCTGGCTTAGCTAGTTCTTCATTTCTGGTCATTTGCTTCCTACATGCCTCCTCCATTCAGAAAAAAACGGATAAAATGGAGCGGGATGGAGAAGGCGAAAGCAGAAGCGAAAATGAAGGTAGCAGACTCACCAATTCCCATTCCCCAGATTATAAGCGCCTCCCCTCGGCACGACGAACATCGAATCCTGCGCCAAGGTCAAGGAATCAATCCAGGTTGATTTGATGGGACTTGAGGGAACGGAGCATAGAAAACTGTCTGGATCGCGACACAGTCTTAAAGGCCAGTAAATCCTGCACTCAGCGACACAGATATTGCACTGGGAATCGTTAACTTACTGTAATGTCCCGTTACTTTTTCTCGCTTGAAAGTACTGAAGTTAACCTATAAGTTACTTTTGCTAACTTTACTTTACTTACCTGCGACAAGTAAAGTAAAGTTAGTTTTGGTAGGCCAAGTTAGATTGTCCAAGTAACTTTATTACCCATCCTGAAGTCCGACTAGCTAATCAGATTAATCACGCCGTACCTTAGAGATCAAATCTAGAGAATTAATGGTGGCAAAAAGTCTGATGAACAAATCACTGCTAGATTAATTGTGCGGTGCCTTGGACCGATTAAATCTCGGACATTGTAAAAGAATTAATCCTGATATAAAGTCTGAATAACTGGTCATTACCTAGATTAATTGTACACTGTGCGTTGGATAGATTATATCTTGGATGGATTAAATCATGCACTTGGAATTTGAGAGTGGAAGAGATTAAATTAATCCTAACTACCCATTTTTTCCAGCCTCTTCAGACCATACTTAATGTAGGATTAAGCTCAATAGTGACTTGGATAATTCACGTCAGGATTAATCGAGTTCACTTAGATTATCCTAGTCAGGATTAATTAGCCGAGCTGATATCACTGATGATCTTTGGAAGCAGCAGGAGAATTCTCCCTCCTATCCATGGGGGAGCTGGCAGAGAGGGGCACTGTGATGTGAAACTGGTCCATCACAGTCAGTGAAAACCGATTTCCCCGGCGTCCAAGCACCACATGCATCAAGTTGAAGATGTAGACAGAAGGGACTGGGGAAAGAGTAGCATTGAGCAACCTCAAAACTGTTGCCCGAGATGCGGACAGGCGCTCATATTTGATTGCATCCTATTTGGATCCATATTTGCTGTATTCAGATTGCATTCCCGCCAACCATTCTTTCTGGCAATCTATTCAGCCCCAAGTCAGCTCCGAGAGGTCCTGCGCACTAAAAAAAACTGCGGGGCCTGGATATTGATGCACCTGAGCCTTAAACATTGAGTCGGGATTCTGTTGAAGTACATTCTGCAACGTTGAGAGGCTCCATGGTGTTTTTTCGGAAAAACCAGTGAGTAGGTCAACACAATGTCGTACCTTTTCCCCAACTTAGAAGATGAGAAAGACAAATTGCTTGAGGCTCGAACCGACGCCTCGCCGTCTTGGAGTTGAATTACGCGATCCGAACAGCGACTAAATCCATTAGAAAAATTGTAACTGTCCGAGCAAAATCCGTTAGAAACTGGGTTGCACACAGCCACTATTGGGTGTTCTTAAAAAACCATCGACAAGTAAATCGACTTGATGTTCAACCCGCTTTCAATTGGTGACACTGGGGGCAAGGACCGACGCACTTGGGTCTCAAGTGTGTTACACGCACTTGACACCCAGTTCGTTGGTTGATGTAACAAAAGTTCCAAACACCTTTGTTGCATCTTTTGTGGGCAATCAGGTCACGCGGTAAGTTGAGCCACCAGAGATATATTTGAGATCAAACGAGAAGGCATCGGGGGATACAGGAAAGCTAGGTAATGTGTCGATACATGCGGAATATAAGGAGAGGGAGGGAGGACAGAAAGGGGGGTAGCGAGGAAGTAAAAAGGAGATGAAAACATAATTCGGGGATAGCGGCGCGCAACCAATCACATTCTCGACATCTTTGTTTTCGGGGTGAGTCAAAGCCAAAAACAAAGATGCAACAAAGGACCTTTGAACCTTTGTTGAATCAACCAATGAGACGCGGGCCAAGTGCGTCGGTCTTTGCCCCCAGTGTGAAGAGAACCTCTACATATTACGTAAGTATTCGTAATTGCGAAGATATTAATAAAACGATTACATAAGTACTCGTAACATGCGAATTTCGGGTCAGGTACTCTGTGTTTTCCAACCGGAGGTTGCTCTTTACTGTCTAATTGGCATTTGTGAATGGGGTGTAAATCATGGTTACTTCAGAGCTACACTTGTGCTCCGCAGCGCAATCCCAGTTGACAAGATCTGACTTTTACCCGTTATCAACTGTGGACACTCAACTTGAGACACTGCAATCATAAAGGAAACGAAAAAGGCCAATTCACCTTTGATACTCTGCATCTGCAAGCCTGAATTTCATCAAGCATCGGGGGCTTCGCTGTGATGCATCTCTACGCATGCTCCATCCCCTGTGACAAAGAATTCGTGTGGTTGAATGTCTGATTGAATTGGGTACCCTATCGGCTCATGAAAATAGGGTTTCAGAACAACAAATACGTCGCCGGGACTCGTTCAGAATCATGTATCTAGAACACCGAATGGGTGCGGGGCCCGGGATTCGGCAAGCGGGATCAGAACACAGACGGGGCATGAATGTCAACGGAAATTGATGAGGAAATTCAGGTGCCAATGGTACCGCTGGTTATAGGCTGAATGGGTTAGAATACAGGACATACAGGTTTGAACTATCCAAACGAAAAGTTACGAATATTGCGCAAGTCCAGGATTGGGCTTCATCCAGACAGAAATTTGATACATTGCACCTTGAGCCGCTGTGAAGTTGCCGATCATAAGTACGAGCACAGGATGATGGTAACCCACAGTATAGTTTGATAGTGATTGTAAGTTGATGAGAGCAACCTGTGATGGATTGCGGCTCGTAGGTGGAGTGTAAAAATCGAAACTCTATGGAACGCCCGAGCAACATTCTTTGAAACAAATGACCCAGAAGCAAAGCCAACTGATGGCCGCAGATTTACCAGTCGGAGGACTCGACGAGAATGAAGAAGTATTGAAACTCAAAAGAAAACAAGACTCAACCCTCCATTTCACCGTATCACTCAATTGTCTGTTGCTTTTCTTCTTTCCCTTTGTTTTGATTTCTTTTCTTCTCCTTTTTTGGTTTCATTATCTCTACTTTGTACTTATCTCAGCATGCGTGCCCAGCCGGACTGTTGAGTTGAAAGTGCTTTGATGAATTCTGGCTGTCGGGGAGTTGTGGCCCAATCCAAGGGATTCGATGGGCCTCCCACGAGGTTTTAACCGGCAACCTGCCTGCTCTGGTCCGAGCCAGGCCGGGAATATCATCGGGGCACCTAAAGTTTCCGCCCTCTGCTTGGTAGTACGTGTGTTCTAAGTACTGATGGGTAACTTTTAGCGTGCATAAGTTACGATGTCATACATAGTAAACTAGCAGTTCCAATTGTGGGACCGCATCAGTATAATATACCTCCTCCTCCTCCTCCTCATCGTCTTTCTCTATGTTACACTAAAACTTTGACAAGTCTGAACCTATGACCCACCAACAGTCATTTTTATTTTACGACATCTTTGTTCCTCTGCTTTCCGGATTTAAATTTATTTGTGTGTTATCCCCGGTCGATTTCTCTGCATACAGGTACCAAGAGAGGCAGTAAGTCCTTGATTCCTTCGAACCTAAGGTGCCTCTCTTGCATACTCTTTTATTACCGATCTTCATGATCATTTAATCGCCAAGCATCTTTCGCTCCTTCCCAACCCACGAGCCTGAAAAACTGAACGGTTGTAGTAGGATAGTACGCCTAATGGTTGACCACCCCGAGGCTCTCCATCACCTTCGCCCGATCCACCCCATCCTTGTTCGTCCCATGCGACAAAGGCGCGAACTCCTCCAGCTGCGCGAGCGTCCGCTCCGCCTTCATCTTCACCAAGCAGTACGCCTCCGTGTTCAGCGGCAGGCGCAGCGGCATTTTTGGCAGTGACGCCACCTCCATAAGCGTCTTGCTCGCCTTGTTGATGTCACCGTTGAATTTCTGCGCGGCGAGGTGGGCGCGCATGCGCGCGGAAGGGGCGGCGTCGTTGAGGTATGCGGGGTGCAGGGGGAGGATCATCATCGAGCCGCCGCGCCATTCGGTGTCGAAGCCTCCGGGCTCTATGATGCAGCCTTGGATGTTCCTGCATCGCACACAATCAATGGCACATTTATCAGTATTTATCCATCTTCGACGCAGTGAGCTCACCATTCCGGCAAGACCTCCTTTATTGCTGCTTCCGTGAAGCCTTCGAGTGCTATAGCGGTCATCGCGATCAGTGGCAAGTCATGTCGCAGGCGCGAGCCTGGCACACACCGAACTTCGAGGCACTGTAGAACCCCAGCCCCTGGTTGGCGCTGTAGCCGCCCACAGTGCTCATATTAAGGAAACGCCCGCCGTAGCCTGTGGGATTGACCTCGCGGAAGAACCGGATCGCCCTTTACGGGCGCGAACAGACGGATGGTTAATACGCAGTAGCACTGCGCGTAGCTTGGGCGGACTCACTCTTTGGTCACGTACACCATGCCCCAGAAGTTCACCTCGAACTGCCCACGCGCGTCCGAGTCCGGTGTCCCTTCGATCTCGCTGAGGAGCCCGAAGCCCGCATTGTTCACGACCACGGAGACGAGGCCTGAAGATTTAAGCAAACGTCAGAGGCAAACTTCAAAATGCGGAAGGAGTCCCATACCGAAATGCTTCTCGGCTGCGCTGAACGCCGCAGTCACCTCTGCGGACTGGGTGACGTCGAGACGCACAACGAGAAGTTGCGTAGGGGGGTATCGGTCCTGCAGCTCTTTGAGGGCTTCGGGCTTGCGCAGTGTCGCGACGGCGCGTTCGCCGGCGGCGAGAACGGTTTCAAGTAGGTTGCGGCCGAGGCCGGAGGAGCTGCCAGTTACTGCGTGAAGAAAGAAAGTAATCAATAAAGGATTGGCTGCACGAGAAGACTCTAGTACTGACTGAACCATACACGGGTGGGGGTCGACATAGTGTGCGGTCTTGCTTTGGGCGCTTGATAGCTGGCGTTGAATATAACTCAAATCGGCTTCACAGATCAATCTGTATCAGACATCAAACCATCCATTTTTCCGAAGTTGGTTCGGCCCGAGGTGAGCGGATAGGAACAGAACCATTTGCCCTGCTTTGGTTAGAAGGCAATCAAAGAAAGATCAGAATCGTTGGGAGGAGTGGACCACGACTTACGCGAGCCGGCGGCAAATAGTGGACAACGCGGGCGTAACAGCGCATGCAACGATAAAAATACGGTCGTGAGAAGTCGAACGCGGGATGTACGGTACCATTTCGATCAATTCGTACCCCCTTGTGACCTGTGACCGGCGTTTACGAATTCGAGATTTCGTACTTGGATCCGGGAGAGTGTGACACCAGAATTTTTTTCGTAAATCGGCCGCAAATTACCGGCAGATCCCCTTAACTCCCTAGATGCTTTCCAGAGAGTGCTACACACTTTGAGAATGTTGCAAAATGCGGGATCAAGACACCGAACCGAAATGGGATAAGTAAGGCTTAGCATCAGTCAGATCAAGGTCTCGCATACTTAATCACATTGCAATTTTCTGCCAGGACGGCTTTCTGGAGACATGCGAACGATAAGAACAAGGACGTTGACGTGCCGGGTATCGATGTACCTGGAAAGTAGTCCTACAATAGCTGCACGTTGTTGCAATTTGTATGTCGATCGGAGTGAATGTGGCCAGAGAGATGTAGAGAAACGGTGAGAGGGTTGACGGGAACCATCACCTTTTTGCTTCCGCACACGTCAACGCCGCTTGGCACCCAAGCAGCGCGGGAGGCGAAAATTCGATTTTTTGAGTCATTTTCAAGCGATTTCGTGATCTGTTTGGAGGATTCGTACATGCCCTCGGTGACCTGTGACAGGTACGAAATTTTTCGTAAATTTTTGGGCCTGTGACCCGTGACATACGAATTGAACGAAATGCTACAGTATTGGCAACGTGCGTCAATGTATTTCCAGCGAAGAAGGATTTTTAGAACCAAGTCAAGTCCGCGAATCGACGCCCCGCCATCGAGAGTTCAATGAATTTGGTGGCCGAAGCGAAGCTTCGGCCTATCTTGTCCCATCTTATCCAATCGGCGCGTTAACCGCTAACGCATGCAGAAACTATGATAAGCCGAGATGTGTCGTACTTGCTGTTGTACCCTGGTTTTCGCGTTACGGACACTGCTGTGCAAGGCAGTGCCCGATGGAAACTGGTTAAAAAGGTACGTATGCAAATCTCCCTTGTGGTTTCAACATGCTGATCGACATCTCGCTCTCCCTTTCCTTCTTCGTCGTTGCTTCTGCCGTGCAAGCTTCAGGAAATACCACAAAATGCAAATGTACTGTGAATGACTCATGTTGGCCGACCGCGAGGGAGTGGGCCGCACTATCCGCAACGCTCTCTCACCCGGTGTTCGATATCATGCCCGCGGGTTACTACTGCCACGACCCCAACTACAACGCTGCCCTCTGCGCCGTGGCCCAGGCCCACACCGCAAACCCCATCTGGCGTGCCGATCAGCCCGGCGCAGAGCAGTCTGACATCTGGGAGTATACTGGAAGCCAGCAGTGCGACATCCTAGGGAACCGCACCACCCCGTGTGGCCAGGGCCGTGTACCCGCCGTCGGTGTCAATGCCACGACCGTCTCCGACATCAAAAATGCTCTCTCCTTTGCGTTCCAGCGCAATCTCAAGGTCCACATCAAGAACACTGGGTACCTTATTCAAATGAACTGTTGTCAGATATTAATCATACGCTGATGAAGTTCACAGACACGATTTCCTCGGGCGCGGGCTCGGTCCAGGGTCGCTCATGATCTGGACGCACTACTTCGTGTCCTTTGACTTTGTCGCGAACTTTACATACGCAACCGGCCAGTCCGCGGGTGCCCCCGCAGTTGCCGTGACTTCGGGCACTCAGTGGGCCGACACGTACGCTTTCGCCGCCGAGAATAATGTCGAGCTGGCGGGCGGGATAGGCCCCCTCGGATCCGTCGGTTCTGGCGGCGGATGGCCCCTTGGTGGTGGCCACAACATCATCTCCCCGCACCTCGGTCTCGGTGAGCTATTTTTCTCTTATTTTAATGAGTCTTGCATTTAATGACTCCCTCCAGGCGCCGACAACGTCCTCGAAGTCGACCTCGTCCTCCCCAATGGCACCCTCGTCACCACGAACCAGTACGAGAACGCCGACCTCTTCTGGGCCGTTCGCGGTGGCGGTGGCCCCTCTTTTGGCGTCGCAACTCGCCTCGTCTACCGCGCGCACCCCCCTACACCCCTTTACGCCCTCTTCTTTACTGCCGTGACCGCCACACCTGCCGCTTTCTTGTCCCTCTTAACCCTCTTTCACACCTCACTCCCCGCTCTCGCGGACGCCGGCTGGTCGGGCTACTACCCCTTCACTCCCCCGACGGCCTTCGCGCTGATGTATCTCCAGCCCAACGGAAACACCACCTCCGGCAACGCGACCTTCAATGCCTTCCTTGAGGCGGCGGCTGCCGTCCCCGGCGTGAATGTGACGACGAGCGCGAGCGCGAGTTATAGTGGGTTCCAGAGTTGGTTCGTCGCAAACATCCTGGATCCGGTCGATGTCGTGGGATACAACTACACTGCGAATACCATTACGGGCTCGGGCGTCGCGGTGGGATCGTGGCTGCTCCCACGGGCGTTGTTCGAGAAGGCGAGCAGCGTGCAGGTCATGTCCGAGGCGATGGCGGCATTCCCTGCTGCGATTGGACAGTGCGTTTTTTCTTGTTCCTCTCTCACTCGCTCACCTATTCACCTGCATCCTATTTCTGTCTTTTGGTTCACAGACATGTCGCCGGCGGTGTTGTCTCCGCCCTCTCCCCCGACTTCAACGCGCTGCACCCCGCGTGGCGCACCGCACTCGTCGACGTCGTCACTCCCGGGGTCTGGCCCGACGGTGCTTCCGCGGCGACCATTGCCGCGGTGCGGCAGAGCGTTAGCAGCAGCCTGGCGCCGCTGCGCGCATTGACGCCGGGCGGAGCGCAGTATCTTAACGAGGTTCGTTTCGCCTTTAGCTGTCTTTTACTCCTTGTCCTTCGTCCTCTTTGTTCTTTTTTTTTTTTCGTTTTGCACACCTCCGCCTGTCCTCCAGAGTAATGTCCCAATCCTCACCGCATATGCTAGCCGGACCAACTCGTTCCACAGTCCGCCCTCGCGAACTGGGGCTCGCACTATCCGCGCCTGCTCGATGTCAAGCGGGCTGTCGACCCCACAAACCAGCTGCTGGTCCTGCAGGGAGTAGGATCGGGCGGATGGGACTCGGAGCAGATCTGCCTCACGAGCTGAACTGCGGGCGTCCCTAGGGTCTGTTCTCCGGTCTACATCATCACTTCCGATATCGTTCAAGACCTCATGTGGTGTGTATGGTGCATATAATTATAGCTAAACTATGCAAAAATCGTCGAATCGACATTGGAGTGAAGAAAGTGTGCAGCTAATTAGGAATACACATGTCTTTTTGCTTTGCGAGAAGGGTCAAAAGTCACGTGGCACCTTCGCTGTCCGCGCTGGCCTAGTATAAAAATCCCCCCGCAGCCAGGTGTGACGAAGGAGCTCAGGGAGCTCTTTTGTGGTAGGTTACCTTCGCGCCAACAGGCCGATTCCAGCCAAGAGCAATCGTTTTGAGAGGAGAAAGCTTAAGATTGATAAATGAGGTTGCTACCTTGACGGGAAATTGTGTCGCACTGTACATAGATTCGGCCAATCAGAACCTTTGCACTAGCAGAGCAAGGAGGAGCGAGAGGAAGGAACACGAATTGATGATTCGATTGGCAAGGAAGAAAGAAAAAGCGAAAGCAAAACACGAGAAGGTGCTTCACGCGCTGGGGATCTTGTGAGACGGCGTTGTATATCTGTCACTCAGGACGTCGTTCGGCGGAGCGGGGGCGATGTAGGTTTGTATGTTGTCCGCCTGAGTCGAGAACTGCGAGATGAGACCAGAGACGTGTGAAGATAAGAAAAAAATAGGCGCGCGTGAATCATGCACAAGGGCGAACCAGCGTACGGGTTAGGTGGGGTTGATGTAATTGTAATTGTAATCGCAACATTAACATTAACAAGCGGTAGATGCATAGGGAGAGCGTCGCACCTTGGGACGTATTTTGGTTTGTGGTCCGTCTCTCGGTGCTGCGCACATGACGCGCCGCTCATGCAGCAGGTATAGCGGCGGCGGCCGGCGTCGCATTGACGGGGCCTTGACCTCGGGCGGCCGTGTGGGCAGATGTGCGTCTGCGCGAGGCGAGCGATGGGGATGGGCGCAGGCGGGATGGGGCAGCGAGCGCGGCACGAAGGCGAAACGACGGCAAGCAGCAAAACGGGAGGGAAAAGGAAGTACGACGGACGACACCACACGCCCGCCACGCACTGTCTCCTAACAATGGAAATACTTACACTCCTTGACTCGAGAATATGCCCTTCGTCGCAGCATCCAACGCCTTGGGTGTGCGTGGGGCCTGGGTTCGGACAGTTCTTGCGCTGGTTGCCTTCGACGCACCTCATGGGCTGCGTACATTCAGACTATTGGTGACTTTCGGGACGGCAGTTCAAGGGGAAATCAGGATTAAAATATTGTACGTAGGGAGGGAGGGGGGGGGGGGGTCCCGGGAGGGCTGAAAAAAACTTTTCTGTACATAAAGTTTAAAGCTTCAAAATGCCTCATAGACCAAGGGAGGGGTATTGAACAGTTGTAATTACAGCTCTTTGCGGTACAACAGGCGCGCACTGTTTTTTTTTTTTTGGCAAGTTTTCATTACGTTTCATTAGAACAGCTACCCTGAGCTCAATTCTCAACCATTTCCCCTCAAAATATGCTCATTCAATTCGCATTGAAAATCTGCAGGTAATGGAATGCCGGCATTTTTGATCCTTTTACATGATAGAAATTCTTCTGGAAAGATTTAGTTTTGAATAGGACACTTATAGCATTCAGAATACTGCAGCAATTGGTATAATGTTTAGATATGTTATACATCTAATATGACCCTAGGTAATGTGGGTGTTTACGGAGCTTAATATAGTCAAATTTCTATGCACAGCACTACTTGTGGTAGTGTCTGAACATCTACTTCACTAAAGTGTAGACTAGATTACAATTACTCAGCATGTTATATAAATAAACATGTGGTTGCCTTGGGCCACATTATATTTATAGCATATCCAAAAACTAGGTTAATTGGTGCAGTATTCCGAGTGCTACAGGTGTCCTATTCAAAACTGAATCTTTCCAGAAGATTTTCTATTACGTAAAAGGATCAAAAATGCCGGCATTCCATTACCTGCGGATTTTCAATGCGAATTGAATGAGCATATTTTGAGGGGAAATGGTTGAGAATTGAGCTCAGGGTAGCTGTTCTAATGAAACGTAATGAAAACTTGCCAAAAAAAAAGCAGTGCGCGCCTGTTGTACCGCAAAGAGCTGTAACACATATAAGTGTTTGGGGACTAATAGAACAATATTTATCAGTCTGAACTTGGTCTGAACCTACATTTTCTGTGATTTGAGCCAAATTGAGGTCAACTGTGATTGGTTCTCCGGTCAAAACTTATTGAGCTGCTAGAATGCAGACTGTTACATGTATCACCTGCATTTGTTAGATGGTGTAGACAAGCACCATTAAGCCCAAGGAAGGGTATGAAGTAAGCTGGAGAGCGGCGGCTGGGCGCGGAGAAGCCGGCCCGACCCTAGGGGTGGGAATCTCCTTCCCTATAAGGAAGGAGAGGGGGAGGGGGGGTCAGCTCAGGGTCGAAAAAAACTTTTTGACCCTATATCCGATTTTCGAATCCCGAGTTCCCCTTGCGGCAGTTGGCAGAATGGAGCAGAGACAAAATGGGAAGAGGAAGAGATAACTATGCAATAGGCATGCGCCGAGAGGAGAAGAAAAAGAACGCAAACATGCACCCACGCTGAACATTCCCACCACTCTAGGGCGACCTCAATACTTGAAGCACTAGAAGTTGAGCAAAGGGGAGAGCGGTGAGGGGAGGTACTGACAGCGGGAGCGGACGAGCGTCGAGCGAGAGCAGGTTGTGAGCGAAGTGAAAAATGATGAGATTGCAATCACGTGCGAGAGATGGCGTGGCACGCACGGACCAATGTGTCATGACTCATGATTCGCGCGTAGAGTTGGGAGCGAGCGTGGTAGGCTTCGTTGGCAAAAACAATATCATCCCTTATTCAACCCCAGTTCGCGGGTGCAAAGTGATTTTCTACTTGTATTCAACCCAGCTCCCATGAATCCGGTTAAAACGAAGGGTAAGAACCAGACTCGCATCTGTCATCGGAAGTCGCCTGTTCGAATCAGGCTCGAGTCCTAGTGCTTTGTCGAGTCGGTTGTTTTTTGGCTCAAGTAGTGCTTCGACCATAGAATTAAATGTTTGGGATCGCCAGACTCCAACTCCGCCAGAGATAGATTCGGAATTGAACGCCTCCATCCGTTCCGCCAGCCTAGATTCCCTAGTACCAGCGCGAGGACACAACAGGAAGGACCAACGGCGCACATGTAAATGTCTGTGATCCTTCTGTCGTTATCGATACTGCAATCCATTTTCAAAACTTCTTAATTGGCCCCAGTTTGTGTGTTGGCCAACAGAGAATGGGAAACGGATCTCGCTCTCATTCAGGCTCAATCATCCCGATATATTCAGCTTTTTTTCAAGCTGGAAAGATGACTCGGTCGCGGATGGTCCGCATCCACAACATCTAAAATTTCTTGGGATGGTGGAAGATGCCTGTTCGATCCAGGCCTGAGTCATTCTTGCTCAGGCATCTTTGCTTTTTGGCTCGAGTCTAAGTAAATAGTAAGCATCATTGCCATTGCTCGAATAACAACTGGGAGAGGGAACAGTAACGCAAAATGAAAAGGCCGTGATCTTCATTTGTTTTCGATGCCGCGATTGATCTTTATTTAAACTTCAAATCGGCTGCTGTTTCCCAGTTTCTGTTGTTCAGCACACACACGATGGGAAAGGGTTCTCGTGCAGGGCCCTATCATCCTTATACCCTATATTGAGTCGTGTTTGCGGGAAAAATATGACTCGGTCGCGGATGGTCCGCATCCACAACATCTAGTCGGCATTGTTGCAAGTGATCGTGGAGGATGCCTGTTCGATTCAGGCCCGAGTCTTGCACTTAAAAGGTGAAGTTTTGCTGGACACAAGGCCCCCGAACCCTCCCGCCGCCGGTTTCGTTTCACTCAGCATCGTACTTATTCGAAGACTCGGTGGCGGATGGCCCGCATCCGCTTAACATGATCCCGATCCGTGACCCTGAATGTGGAAGCCGCCTGTTCGAATCAGGCCCGAGTTCTATATCGGGGGCGTCTATTTTTTCTTCGCCAGGCCAGGATTCTACCTGATTATCCCTGCGGATGGTCGCCCATCCCAGATGGTCCACCATCCCAGATACCACACGCAAAAGCCACAGCGCTAGCACTCATCAACTTACTTGCACACTCTTTCTCTCTTTCTTTCTCTTTTCTTTCTCTTCTACCAATTGCACAAAGAGGCGCACCGAGCTGCAGATTGAAACCAAAAAGGAACTTCCGCCGTTTTCGTTTCCCTCACCGTCGTAATTATTCGCCCGCATGCAACCAAGCTTCAATGTGGGTAAGAGCAAGACTCTGTAGCGGGTGGCCCGCGTCCGCATTACGTGGACCGGAATTCTGAAACTATATATGGAAGCCGCCTGTTCGAATCAGGCCCGAGTCCTAAGCACACTTTCGATTACCTTTTGAAGATTCCCAAGCTTTTTAGGTTTCGCTTCGCGTGTAGAACAGTAGGATGTACATTACGATCGCCGGGCGCGTCGCCGTAAATACCCTAGATTCGAACTGTGAAACATCATACGCTCCGTGGTGGGTATGTAGATCCACGACCAGCTCCCGGGCAGGAATCAATACAAACATACACCATTACTTGACGCGCCTCGTTCTGGTTCTGGTTTTCATTCGCATCCCCGGAGTCGGAAGGTTGAGCATGTCAGCGGTAGGGTGAGTCGATTCAAAGCCGCCCGAATTTCGGATTCCGAAACAGAGGCGAAATGAGAAAGGGAAATGAGAGCAAGGAAATAACCGCAACACAGGGCAAGGAAATCAGGAGAGGAAAGCAAGGAAGGAAAAGCGGACAACGAAACGATCATAAAAGCAGAGAACCAGAACAAACACGCCAACGGCACACGCAACAGAGAGAAAAGACTGATGAATGAAGGGTGAGAGCGAAGAGAAGTTAGCGGACGCGTGCGTATGCGCAGCTTACGAGCACGCACACAGCGAAGCTGGACCGGCTGTGGTTTTCTTTGGTTTGTTTTCGATGCTGTGATCGATCTTTAAACTCCGAATCGGCTGCAGCCTCCGAGTCTCTGTTGTTCACTGATGAGAAAGGGTTCTCGTTCAGTGCCCTATCATCCTTATACTCCGTATTGAGGTCGTGTTCGCGGTAGAAATATGACTCCGTCGCAGATGGTCCGCATCCGCAACGTCTAAGCGGTACCACTTCTCGTCATCGTGGAAGCCGCCTGTTCGAATCAGGCCCGTATTGCGGCGCGTCTACTTTTTCTTCCCCAGGGCAGGATTCTATCTGAATTAGATTAGCCCTCCCAGTGATCCACCCTCCCAGATGCCATAAAAGCCACAGTGCTCAGCAACTTACTTAAATACTCTTTCCTTCTTTCGCTTCTACCAATTGTGCACAGAGGCAGATTCAAGCCAAAACGAAATCTCCGCCGTGTTCGTTTCCCTCACAATAACACTTATTCACCCGCATGCAACCAAGCTTCAGTGTAGGTAGAAAGAAGACTCGGTAGCGGATGGCCCGCGTCCACTTAACACGAGCCCGATTGGAGACTCTACATGCGGAAGCCGCCTGTTCGAATCAGGTCCGAGTTCTATATATGGGCGACCTCTAATTTTTCTTCGCCAGGCGAAAATTCTATCTGATTAGCCTCGCCAGTGATCCACCCTCCCATGACCCAGATCCCACAAAAGTCATAGCGCTCATCAACTTACTTGCACACTCTTTCTTTCTTTCGCTTATACTTTACTAATTGTGCAACGAGGCGCACACAGCTGCGCATTCAAGCCAAAACGGAACTTCCGCCGATTCCGATTCCGATTCCGATTCCGTTTCCGTTTCCCTCCCCATCGTACTTATAATTATTCGCCCACATGCAACCAAGCGTCAATTTACTTAGATAGGAGCAAGACTCGGTAGCGGATGGCCCGCGTCCGCTTAACCAATGCCCGGTTAGAGACAATACATGTGGAAGCCGCCTGTTCGAATCAGGCCCGAGTCCTAAGCCCAAATCGAACACCTTTTTCTACGGCTTTCAAGCTTTTTGGGTTTCGCTTCGCGCGTAGAACAGTAGCAGGTACCTCACGATCCCAGGGGGGGGCGCCGTCATAAATACAATATACCCTAGAATCGAACTGTGAACTGTGAACTGTGCGCATCATCCCTTCCCGATGGCTCCGTGGTGGGTATGGTATGTAGATCCACAACCAGCTCCTAGGCAGAAATCAATCCCACTGAACATTTCATCACGAGGGACGTGGCACTTGGTGCTTCTCTGTGACTGTGATCTGCAAAGCCGCACAGCTTACAGAGAGCAGGGTGATAGGCAATAATTCCAACTAGGCAACACGTACCCAGATGCCTAAGTTGTCAGCATCAAACTTCTTTCAGGGTTTGAAACGTACTGTCGGGGTGTTCGGGAGGGTAGACCAACTTTCCTTCGTCGTATAGCAACAGCAAATTATCTACGGTCAATTTCAAATACTTTTGCAGCTGTTCCGATGTTGGTTCAGTTTGCCCAGGAGTCATCATGTTGAGATTCAAGTGCTCAGCCCGATATCTATACAACGCGTTTTGAACCTTCGACCCAAATGAGAGACCAAGCACATGAGGAGATCTTTTCTGTGCCAGGTTTCGCTGCTCTGGATCCGGTTCTACAGCAGAACCCTCGACCAGTTGGCCGTAAACGTTGTCGGTCTGCAGACGGAAAATCTCGGTCTCACAATCTGGGTAGACCGTGTCCGAGCTGAAATTCATAGGGAGACTGGTTACAAGTCTAGGATATTATCAGTTAACTCCGCCGGGAGGGTTCGGGATCTGCTTGTGTTGAACTTGAACCCAGCTGCGCTTTCAAGCCAAAAAGGCACTTCTGCTGTTTTCGTTTCCCTCACCGTAGTACTTAGTCGTCCGCGGGCAACAAAGCTTCAATGTACAGTGGTGGCAAAATTATTTGCATTACTATATATGGAAATTCCCATCAATTTTAGTTCTCTGCATGGTATTTGTATGCCCAAGGAACAGATTGAACATTATCTAGATGTTGTGATATCACAGACTATATGGTTACCCATTTGTTTGGAGAATATGCCACTAAATCACCCAAAGTCCACCCATTGTTTTATAATGTCAGTTGAGCAGATTGAAGCTATTGTTTTTGGTTCAACCAAGTTACTGACCCTCCCATGATGCTGCTGGATCTGTCTCTGACTTAATCTGCTCATCAAGTGGGCAAACAACCTACAGTAGATTGAATTTGATGGGAATTTCCATATATAGTAATGCAAATAATTTTGCTGCAACTGTAGGTAGGAGCAAGACTCAGTAGCGGATGGCCTGCGTCCGCTTATCATGAGCTCAGTAGGAGACCCTACATGTGGAAGCCGCCTGGGTCAAAACTTCAAAGTCTCGTAAATTCAAAGGCTCAACAAGGAGAGGACAACGTAAGAAAACCGGTGCACAGCAGTCGAACACATTCAATCGACTTGTGGCGTCTTGGCTGTCACAACTACCCCTATATCCGATCTTTAACCTGTGACAAGACCTTGTATATTTCCCCCACTTTTCGTGATGACCTAGATAATTATTTCCCATCATTGAAGTATGTTGATGGCTGTTACCGTTTACTCGCTATGGGCGAACTAACGGGATAATCCCACCCAGAGGGCTTGCTAATATGCACACATTTTTTGCCAATCATATATATCAAGACTATCATTTGACAGTTCTCCCCCTTTCAACATATACCCGAGCATTCTGCTCTCAGACAAAGTGCCAATTCGCCTCAATAACTCCAACAGCAGGCTTTGCCAACTCCTTGAATGCACCCCGTGTCAGGTCAAGTCCTTCACTGGGGCATCCAGGACATAGATCAACAACTTTGGCTATAACTGACTTGCCATTGTCTGCAGTACACCTAACGTCAACAGAAGCTGAGCAGTGATCAATAGATTAACTTACATTGAACTTTGATTTTCTTCCCGCAGTGGGTACCGCCGTTGTCACCGGGGGCAAGAACCAGGGCATGTGAAAATGGCCTGCTTTAAATGCATGTATTTTGCAGGTAATGTTCTACTAAACAAAAGATGTGTGACAGTTTGACAATCATTCTTTACTAGACAAAGCAGGGACAAAGGGCAGACAAAGGGCAGGAGAGGTTTTCCAGGTGCAGGGAATTTTGTCCTGTTCTTTGTCTATTCTTTGACTGTCCTTTGTGTAGCAAAGAACAATTGTTTAATTGTGACGTGGGCTTCATTTGGCCTGTGACTACATGCAGAGCACATGCATTTAAAGCACTTGTGTTCCGCATGCGTCGGTTGTTGCCCCTGGTGTGTACTGCGCACTCGCCAGTGCCACAGCATGTGCGGATGTCTTTATTGAATGACTACACGCTCCGACACCGCCATTTGGAGTGTAGAACGTCACTGGGGAGAAATTAGATTATTCTCTCATGATTCTTCGCCTATTACCTCGGACCTGGTGCGCTGCTGCTGCATCAACAGTAACGTTGCTAATGCTAGCCTCATCGACAGTCTGGTTCCTCAGCATGAGGGAAGCACCAGAGGTATTGAGTGTCCCTGCCCAAGATTAAAATTATGGTGTTCCCAGAGGAAGGCAAACTGCACACCTGGAGCTGCAGCTGCAAGGGCAAGGAAGGATGCAAAGAGGATATTAGACACAAGGCTCATGGTTGCTGATTGCTGTTTGATGTTCAGCGACCAAGCATTGCTTTTATGCACCGGAGAAATATTGACGGCATCAAATTGATGCGCTCCGGCGACAGCCCGGGAAGTTTTGATTTCCTACCAACCTCATGCCCTCCCGTGGGGCGTGAGTGCCATCCAGAAGGGAGTTGAGACCCACAAAGATGTCCGAGTGCGGGCCGCATCGTCAACTTACCCGGCTCCTGCCTTCCAGATCGCGCAAAGCATCGGAGAAATATCGACCCCGTCAAGTTGATGCGCTCCCGCGGCAGCCGGGGAAGTGTTGATGTCCTACCAACCTGATGTCCTCCGTGGGCCGTGAGTGCCATCCAAAAGGGAGTTGAGACCCACAAAGATGCCCGGTGCCGGCCGCATCATCAACTTACCCCGATCCTGGCTTCCAGGTCGCGCAAAGCATCGGAGAAATATTGACGCTGTCAAGTTGATGCGCTCCCGCGACAGCCAGGGAAATTTTTGATGTTGTACCAACCCGATGTCCTCCCGTGGGCCGTAAGTGCCATCCAGGTGACTCTTAACTTGCAGTGCTGTTCCTGCTATCACAGCCCATAACAGAGTAGTGTCACAGTAGTGCTGGCCAAAAATACAATACGGTTGAATATATTTTGAATGTCTTCACTTTAATACAAATACGATACGGCCTGAAGGACCTCATCCGAATATGAATACACTGAATATGAATACGATACAATATGGATATAATATGATATGGGAGTCACCATATTCAAATATATTCAAATATGGTGAGCCGTTTTCCCCTCTCCCACTTTTCTGATCAAGGTCCTGTACAGTCCTGCTCTTCTTTTTTGCCCCATCACGCAGAGATGGTCGCGCCCTTCAATGATGATCTAGCCGCCTCCTCACTGTGATTGATAATCTCCCTGACTCCCATCAAATTGCGCGCCGTGATGGCCCTCTTTCAAATAATTGACCCCAAGCATGTCCAAGGGCAACCAGCCTAAACCGATTTTTCCTTCCCATGAAGACGGCGCTTATTATACTTTTAATGAAGAGTGGGAACATGTCTTCCAGAAGCTGCCTACCGATCCGACGACAAACTCAAAACCTTCATTTGCCGCGACCTCGGAAGAAACGGCCTGATCCTTGCTCACGTCTGGGCAGCGCATTACGCAACTGTCGTGATAGCGGGAGAGAAGGATCTCATCCAACTCCGGGTGCAGACTCTGCTTTGTCTAACTCCCGAGACGTGAGTGTTGTAATTGCATCCACATATGTTGGTAATAATCTTGCCCCAGACAGGGTTCCGTCACGGAGGGTGCGTCTTTGACTAGTCGCGGCTTTCCTGAGCTTGAAATTGTACAGATGGTGTTGCACCTACGTCTGAAGGAGAAAAAGTGCATAACGCGAGAGATGAGGATGGGACCGTGGTACGTGATAAACTCACCACTATTTTTCGGGATTTAACTTGCATGCTTCGAAGGTGTCAACTGTTTTCAGTTGTGTTTAGGTCCTTACAGCTAATTGCAGTACCTAAGGCGCGGATTAAAAATCTCTGTTTTGGGATGTTTTCAAAGAATTCCCGATATCTCAGTCAGTTCTTAACCGATTCGCATGAAAACTATATAGATCTACTCAGCTAATTCATATGCAATTAGTGATAGAAATAAATCCATGAAATATTATGTATTTGGAATTTTCTCCTTTTGGGCTGTTTTCACACCAAAGGCCATCTAGCATGCTGAAAACATGTTCCAGTGGCCTGATTTTTGAGGAAGGACAACATGTATGACTGGAAGAAATTAGTGATAGAGCCAGAAATACAGATAAATTACTTTACAGTCCCTGCAGCTCCGTCAGATACATTCACCAGTTTTGGCCTCGAAAGATACTGTAAACATTGTATTTATTGAGGAATCTCATATGTTTCTGGCTCTATCACTAATTCCCTCAGTTATACATGTTGTCCTTCCAATATATCAGACCACTGGGATATGTTCTTGGAAGGCTAGACAGCTTTTGGTGTGAAAACAGCCCAAAACCAGAAAATTCCAAATACATAATATTTTCATGGATTTCTTTCTATCACTAATTGCGTATGAATTAGCTGAGTAGATCTATATAGTTTTCATGCGAATCGGTGAAGAACTGACTGAGATATCGGGAATTCTTTGAAAACATCTCAAAACAGAGATTTTTAATCCGCGCCTTAGGTACTGCAATTAGCTGTAAACTTATTACCCTTGAGTTCTGCAAGAAGAGCGTCCCCACGATATCCAAAATCCTCCCATTGTACAAACTCATGGAGGTGACCCTGACAAGCCTGGCTGCTCAGCATTCCGAGGACGAGCCAAATCTCAGCGCTGCACTCACTGCCGGTGCCACAATCGCTACCAAGTATATTTAAGGGCCTTGTTGGTGACTATCCGTTGCTCGGAGCCGGTACGATCTGCGATCATGTTTCAACGAGTTGTTCTAAAATTATGTCCAGTTTTAGATCCTGCAATCTGCCTTGCTTTTTTTTCAGAGCAAGCAGTGGAACGCGAGCGTTGCCATACGCGCGCGGAAATTGCTTGTCGACATTGTCAAGCAATATGCAAAAGCCGCATGTTTCTTCGGAAACCGCCGCCACTCCTGCTGATGAAAGTACCAGTGAAACGAAATCAGTGTTCGCAATGGCCATGGCAATGTAAACCTCAACGACTCCAAAGACTCCCGCCACATCACTGCATTGGAAAGATGAAGTCGATCTTTATTTCGGCAACATTTCCCCCGTTGCGCCTGACTTCGATGATCCTCTCACGTGGTGGAGAGTTTCAATTTTTTTCTGCTTTCAGAGCTCTACTAACACAAGCTTCAGGAAAATTCAGGCACTCTGAAATATATGGGACGGGTTTCGCGGGATGTTCTCGCCATTTCCGGTGTCCGTATTTCCATCGAACATATTTTTTCCCAGTTTGAAACACACACTGTCGGATTCACGGGCCTCCATCACTGCGGAGACAGTCTCGATGGACATTGTAACGAAGGAGTGGCTGAAGTCTGGGCTTGCAGAAGGAATTAACTACACCAATTTTATCAAGCTTAACGTGTGGTAGAATATATTCTGGATATATTGAAAATATATTGATATTCAGCTATCAAATATGAATATGGTACGATACAGATACGATACGGCCCTTGAGTGTGAATATGATATGGATATGAATACAATACGCCATTTGTCGTATGTATATCATATTTGGCCAGCACTATGCAGTATTATGCGATACAAGGTGGTCGACGGCTTGCGGCTGTCTCCGCCCTTGTTTTGACCCGATCCCGTTTTTCCCGACCTTGAAATTTGAAATCGTCATCCGGAGTAACAGAGTAGTGGGCAGCATTATGCGATACAAGGGATCGGCGGCCTTTGTTGGCTGCCTCCTTCCTTTGCGGAACATCGTAAACTTGGATGCAAGCGCTTGCCCAGAGGAACACCATGAAGTGGAGTGGGACACAGATATGTCAAACTCGTTATAAAATTACGCCATGGTCTTGGCGTTCCATTTTTGAGAACCCGTTTGGCTCCGGGGAATATACTCTTGCATCGGAGAAAGCAGGAGCAGAAGAAATCAGACCAAGACATAACGGAGCCAAACAGGTTCCCAAAAACGGAACGCCAAGACCATGGCGTAATTTTATATTCAGCAAAATGGACTTAAGTAGGAGCGACACTCGGTAGCGGAAGGCCCGCGCCCGCTTAACATGATTTCGATCTGGGACCCTGAATGTGGAAGACGCCTGTTCAAATCAGACCCGAGTCCTAAGCCTACAATGGAACTCCTTTTTATGGCTTTTTAAGTGTTTTGGGCTTCGCTTCGCGCGTAAAACAGTAGTAGCTCACGATCCCCGGACCCACCGCCAGGTTCGAACTGGTATGCATATCAAAAACCAGCTCGCAGGCCCGAATCAATACAAACACACACCATTGCTCAATGCACCTAGTTCTGGTTCTGATTCGCATTCCTGGAGTTGGAAGGTTGAAGGTTGTGCATTTCAGTGGTGGGTGAGTTGAACTCCTCGTGATTAAACGACCCCCGAATTTCAGATTCTGAAAAAGAGGTGTGGCCTGAATAAATCGTGGTTTCAACTTTCCGCCATTTTCGTTTCCCTCACCGTACTCAGTACTTTTCCGCCCGCATGCAAACAAGCTTAAATGTTGGCAAGAGCAAGACTCAGTAGCGGATGGCCCGCTTTCGCTTAACGTGAGTTCGGTTGGAGACCATACATATGGAAGGCGCCTGTTCGAATCAGGCCCGAGTCCTAGTCTTGCTTTTTAAAAAAAAATTACGGTTCCCTAGTTCTTTGGGGTTCGCTTCGCGCGTAGAACAGTAAGTAGTATGTACCTCGAGCAAGCGCGGTGGGCTTCGTTTGCAAAAAACACGTCATCCTTTACTCACCCTCAGTTCGACAGTGTAAAGTAGTTGTGAACTCGTATCAAACCCAGCTCCCATGAATCCGGTTGAAATCAAGGGTAAGAACCAGCCTCGCAGTATTCTTTGCTATGAGATTGATGAATACATTTGCAAGTCTGGCACAAAGGGGGGCATAGGTCTGAATCAGATCGTTTGAGCTGACTTGGTGCGATGGAATCATAAAGAGTGGGTGTGTGGGAATTAATACCCCGCGCACAGACAATGTGAACTCCGACTTGAATGAGGATTAGCGAGAGGAGCGGAGTCCTAGAGTCCGGGTACACAGAGAAAGCGGGGGACAATTCTGTGATTGTCACAACACATCCTCCCAGCTTCTGAAATTGGGGTGCAAGTCATTTGTTTGACTCAGGCCCCAGCCTAGTAGCTTCGCTCCAGTCTGCCTACAATGATTAAAAAATGTGGCTGTACAATTCGGGCTGTGGGAAAGCACCGAGCCCGGAGTTTGAAATATTTTCCCTTTCTTCTGTTCTGGGCTCAAAATAACTTGTTTCCAAAAATTTCAAGGGGAAATGAGGGTCTGCTTATACATTTCTTGAAATATTTCTATCCACCTTTTGCATAAGGCGGTGAGTTCTGAAGCGTTAATTTCCGTGGATGGCACAGCCACAATGATGCCGTTGATCGGCACCGCTATAATTTTCAAAATCGGGGCTCAGCTCTTTGGCATGGCACGAGCTGTAGCAGCCTGCCTACGGCAAAGTTCTCACCACATTTTTTGCCATTCATAGGGAGATATTACTGTACCGTTTCGACCAAGTGTTCGGTCACTGGTCACAAGGACCTTCGAACCAAACACTTGGTGGAAGTTTTCACATCTCTGTGGTTTTGGATCGATGTGTATGAACTTTGCTGTCAAAATAGGCAATTTTTCGCTCCGGCTTCGCTGGAAATTTTCCTTAAAAGGCTATCCAAACTGTTGGCCAACGAACAATTGTGGTCACAGGTCACAACGGGAGAACACTTGGTCGAAACACTACAGTATCAGGTAACTGCGCTGGGGAGGTTCGGGATCCGCTTGTGTTGAACTTGAACCCAGCTGCAGATTCAAGGCAAGAAAGAACTTCGGGTGTTTCCGTTTCCTTCACCGTAGTACATATTCACCTGTATGCAACTAAGCTTCAATAAGGGTAGAAGCAAGACTCGGTGGCTGTTGGTCCGTGTCCGCTTTATATGAGTCTGGTGGGGATGCCTGTACATGTGGAAGCCGCCTGTTCGAATCGGGCCCGGGTCCTATCTCTGCCCCAAAGCGCTTTTTGTGTTCTCATACTTGGTATATTAGTATCCAACGTTAAAGCCGCGGCCCGCCATAGATTTGAATTCAAATCCGAACATCATCATCCGTTCCGACCGCCCCACGGCGAGTCAGGGGATTCACAATTTGTTGACCCGAGCCTCGCGTACAAATATATACAACTCAGTGCGCCGGGTTCTGGGTCGCATCCCCGGAGTCGGAAGGTTCGGGCGGTTGTCAATTTGCGTTACAGTTCGAAAAAAGGAGGAAACTTCAACCTCATCGGAGGTCAAGTGGTTCACAACGCTTCGGGGAAGATATCGTGGGTTTCATTATTTCTAGCTCTTCGACTAAGGTTCGAGTGGCATTCAGAACGACTCCGTGGCGGGTGGTGCGCATCCACAAAGCCTTAAACCTATCACATATCTCAGTGGAAGCCGGTGGAAGCCACCTGTTCGATCCGGGCTCGAGGCTTATGGCTTCGATCCAGTTGTTTTTCTTGCCCAGGACAGGATTCTATTAATAATTCTCTCCGATCGAAAAGTAAAGTGTTCATCGACATCAATTGACTTGCTCACTCTTTCTCGTCTCCGCCAATTCCAATTTTGCAAAGAGCCCAGAAATCGTCAAGCTCCGGTACGGTGTACATTAGACGGATCCCGAACCCTCCCGCGCAGTTAACTATTAATATCCGCTTCTGTTGAACCCAGAACCCAGCTGCGCATGCAAGGCAAAATAGAACTTCTGCCACTTTCGTTTCCCTCACCATCGTACTTAGTCTTCCGCGTGCAACCAAGCTTCAATATAGTTAGAAGGAAGACTCGATAGCGGATGGCTCACGTCCGCTTAATATGAGCTCGGTTGGAGACCCTACATGGGAAGCCGCCTGTTCGAATCAGGCCCGAGTTCTATCTCACAGCGACAATTTTTTCTTCGCCAGGCGAGGATTCTATCTGATTAGCCCCGCCAGTGATCCGCCCTCCCAGATACCATGAAAGCCACAGCGCTCATCAACTTACGTGCACACTCTTTCTCTTTTACGAATTGTGCAAAGAGACGAACCCAGCCAGCTGCAGATTCAAGCCAAAACGGAACTTCCGCCGATTCCGTTTTCGTTTTCGTTTCCCTCCCCATCGTACTTATAATTATTCGGCCGCATAACCAAACTAGCTTCAATGCAGGTACGAGCAAGATTCGGTAGCGGATGGCCCGCGTGCGCTTAACATGTCCCTGATTCGTGACTCTACATGTGGAAGCCGCCTGTTCGAATCAGGCCCGAGTTCTAGATTGGCGGCCTGAATTTTTCTTCGCCAGGCCAAGATTCTATCTGACTAGCCCTGCCAGTGATCCACCCTCCCATGGCCCAGATCCCACAAAAGCCACAGCGCTCATCACCCTACTTACACACACATTCTTTCTTTCCTTTTTTGTTTTCTACCAATTGGGCAAAGAGGAAAACCCAGCCAACTGCAGATTCAAGCCAAAACGCAACTGCCCCCGTTTTCGTTTCCGTTTCCCTCCCCATCGTACTTATAATTATCCGCCTGCACACAACCAAGAGCTTAAATATAGGAGGAAGACTCGGTAGCGGATGGCCCGCGTCCGCTTAACATGAGTTTGATTGGAGACAATACATGTCGAAGCCGCCTGTTCGAATCAGGCCCGAGTCCTAGGCCTGCGATCGAACAGCTTTTTTACGGTTTCAAGCTTTTGGGGCTTTGCTTCGTGCGTAGAACAGTTGCAAGTACCTCACGATCCCAGCGGGGGCGCCGTCATAAATAGAATACCCAAGACGCGAACTGTGCACATCATCCGTTTCGATGGGTATGTATGCAGATCCCCCAGGCAGGAATCAATACAAACACACCATTGCTTGACTCGCCTCGTTCCGGTTCTGGTTCTGATTCACATCCCCGGAGTGGGAAGGTCGAAGGTTGAACTAAGGTTGTGCATGTCAGCGGTAAGGTGAGTTGACCTCCTCGCGATTCAAAGGCGCCGGAATTTCGGATTCCGAAAAAGAAAAAGAGGTGAAAGGAGAAAGGAGAAAGGGAAAGGAGAGCAAGGAAGGAACCGCAACAAGGAAAGCAAGGAAGGAAAAGAGGGAAATGAAATGATGACAAAAGAAAATAACCAGAACATGCCACCCGACCTCAAGGGCGAGGGCGGAGAGTAGTTAGTGCGACGCGTATCCGCAACGAATACGCAGCACATAAGCACGCACACCCGCGGCGCGGCCAGCCAAGCCGAACCAAGCCAAGCGCAGAGTGAGATGAGCGGGCTAGCGATTCGCGAAGCAAAGCAAGGAGAGCAGAGACACAGTCCGACCCACCCGGGAGGCGAAAGCACGAGCGGGCGGGGCAACGCAACGAGAGTAAAAGCAAACGCAAAAGTAGAGAAACGGAGCTGCGTGTAGGGAGCGGCGCACGCACGCACAGCACTGATGTGTACTCTGTGCGCTGTATGTACGCAAAACTTAACCGCGCGGGCGCGCTCGGCGCGCCAAGAGGAGACGAGACATTTCAAGGGAGAGAGATAGAGTATTGCAGAAGGAGGAGAGGGATGGCTCAAGAGTTGATGGATCAGGATGGGATGGGATGCAGACGAACGGAAGGACACGAGGGTGGACCGGACCTTCACCAGTACACCAGATCCTCAACGGGGACGACGGAAAACGGGGTGGAGTTTCGCGGGTCGTTCCTAGTATCTCGAGAACTGCAAGACGAGACGAGAGACGCGTGAAGGAAAAAGAATAGGGGCGCGTGAATCATGCGCGAAGGCGAACATGCACGCGCGTACGGGCGAGGTTGGGTTGATGTAATTGTAATTGCGACATTAACATTAACAAGCGATAGATGTATAGCGAAGGTGTCGCGCCGTGGGACGTATTTTGGTTTGTGGTCCATCTCTCGATGCTGGGCACACGACGCCGCGCTCATGCAGCAGGTGCGGCGGCGGCCTGCGGGGTCGCACCGACGGGGACTTTGATCTCGGGCGGCGGCCGCGTGGGGCAGTTTTTGCGGATGTGGGTCTGCGCGGGGTGAGCGAAGGCCGAGTGATAGAAGGGGGCGCAGGCGGCACGGACGGGATGGGCGAGCGATGGGGAACGAGCGCGGTGACGAAGGGCGAATGGCGAAACGCACGATTAAAAGCGCGGGGAGAAAGAAGGACGGGAGAAAAGGTACAGAACATTAGTACAGTGTAATATAACACATTCGCTCTGCACGCACCGTCTGGCCACAGTGGAAGCACTTCAGCGGCTGCTTGCAATCCTTGAGGATATGCCCTAGCTCGCCGCAGCGGAAGCACTTCGGGGACACAGCGTTGAAGGGCGAATGGCGAAACGCACGATTAAAACGCAGGCCCCGGGAAGCTCCCCTAAGGGTAGCTCCGAAGTTAGGGGATTTGAGGCGAAAAATTTGCGATTTTTAACTCCGGAATTAGGGGATTTGAGGCCAAAATTTCGAAAACCAACTCCAAGTTAGGGGATTTCAGGCCCAATTGGGCTCAATTTGCTTGTGTCTGTGGTTATTGAATAGGCCCATCGGCCGTTCAAATCAAAATTTTCATTCACCAAAATGCGATGCGGAACGCGAATCACAATGGATGTATTGATACTCCAAACCAACTTCGCACTGGGTATCGACAGATACGAAACATTCAAATCGTAAATCAAAATATCGAGCCATTGGCCTCAGGGTCTCAACCCGGTACTGCGACGGCAATCTCAACATTCCGAACTCCTCTTGCATTGCCAATGGGGCAAAGTATCATCTGCACACTTATGCTCCTATCCAGACACTGTTGTACCATTTGGGGCCGAACACACTCAGCTCAGTTGCACTGGCCAGTTTCCGAGCCACTTCGAGGTTCTCTCGTGGGCCTTACTGAGTTTGCAGGTGCCCATTGGATGGTGCTTTCTCGCAAAGACGTGGTGAAGGTGCTACCACCCCTGAAAATCAAGGTCCCGGGCACAGCGGCAGGAGGGAGAGCGAAAAAAAATGAAAAAAAAAAACCGAAAAATAGCATTAGGGTGTTTCACGACGAGTTTTTTGAGCCTTTTTTGCATGCCTTTTATGGTCCCTTTTTTCGGCATGGCCAAAAAACGTTTTCACCGTTTTTTGAAAGTGTGCATAAAAGCTGTCGAGTCCTTTTATGCATTGTTTTCGTTTTTTTGGTAGCGTTTTATGGCTCTTTTTTCACCCCATCAAAAAACTGGACCATGTTTTCGCTTAGAGGTTTCACGACGAACCCTTTTTTAGGCGGTTTTTGATCGTTTTTTCAATGTTTTTCCATTGAAAAAAGAACGATAAAAGGACCTAAAAAAGGCCTCAAAAATGTTCAAAAAACCCGTCATGAAACACCCTATTATTTGTAATATTACGTGATATCCTTCTCCGATTTAGGGGATTTGAGGCCCGGGGACCCAGAAAAGTTAGGGGATTTGAGGCCACTTTGACCGAATTTTGCCGGAGTTACCTTAAGGGAGCTTCCCAGGGCCTTAAAACGCGGGCACCACGCCTCCCGCGCCTCTTACGCCCTTCCTCGGTGGTGTCAGCCGGGGCCTCGGTCGACGCATGCAGAGCATTCCCACCAGTCTAGGGCGACCGCAATACTTGAAGCAGTAGAAGCTGAGCAAAGGGAGAGCGGGAGGCACGACAACAGCAAAGGACGAGCGAGAGCGGGTTGTGATCAAAGTGAAAAATGATGAGGTCGCGATCACGTGCGAGAGATGGCGTGGCGCGCACGGACAAATGTTAATTGATTCGTGATTCGCCCGTAGACTTGGGAGCGAGCGTGATAGGCTTCGTTTGCAAAAAAAATGCCATCCCTTATTCACACCCCAGTGCGCCAGTGTAAAGTGATTTTCAACTGGTATTCAACCCAGCTCCCATGAATCCGGTTAAAACCAATCGGAAGTCGCCTGTTCAAATCAGGCTCGAGTCCTAGTGCTTTGTCGAGTTGTTTCGTTTTCGGCTCAAGTAATGCTTCGACCAGTAATGCTTCGACTATATTAGAATTAAATGTTTGGGGTCGCCGGACTCCTACTCTGCCCAAAATGGATTCGGAAGTCCGTTCCTACAGCCCCGCAGGGAGTAGATTCCCTAGTAGCAACTCGAGGACACAACAGGAAAGATGAACGGCGCAAATATAAAAGGCTATGGTCCTTTTTTTCATTTTCGATGCTGCAATACATTTTTAAAACTTCTTAATCGACGAATAGGCCTCCCAGTTTGTGTTGACGATGTGGAATGGGAAACGGGTCTCGCTCTTGTTCAGGCTCAAATCGTCCCTATATATTGACCTCGTGTTCGGGCTGGAAATGACTCGGTCGCGGATGGTCCGCATCCACAACATCTAGAATGTCAAATTTCTTGGGATGGTGGAAGACGCCTGTTCGATCCAGGCCAGAGTCATTCTTGCCTTTCTTTCTCAGGCGTCTTTGCTTTTTTGGGTCGAGTATATATAGTAAGCATCATTATGTGTGATTGCTGCAATAGCTAAAGAAATTCGAACGTCATCCGTCACGATAAGTAGCCCCACGGAGGTCGGATGCACGAATACCAACTGGGAGAGGGAACAGTAGTGCAAAGGGAGAAGGCTGTGATTTGGTTCGTTTTGTTTCCGATGTTGCGAACGATCTTTAAACTTTGAATCGGCTGCTGCCTCCCAGCTTCCGAAAGGATTCTCATTCAGTGCTCTATCATCCTCGTACTCTATATTGAGGTCATGTTCGCGGTAGAAGTATGACTCGGTCGCGGATGGTCCGCATCCGCAACGTCTCAGAGATGTTACTGTCCGTCATCGTGGAAGATGCCTGTTCGATTCAGGCCCGAGTCTTACCCTCAAAAAAGTCAAGTTTTGCTGGACACAGGGCTCCCGAATCCTCCCGCCGCCGGTTTCGTTTCACTCAGCATCGTACTTATTCGAAGACTCGGTAGCGGATGGCCCGCGTCCGCTTCCCCTCAGCCCGGTTGGAGACCCTACCCGTGGAAGCCGCCTGTTCGAATCAGGCCCGAGTTCTACATCTGCACCAATGATTTTTTCTTCGCCAGGCCAAGATTCTATCTGATTAGCCCCGCCAGTGATCCACCCTCCCAGATAAGTACCACGAAAGCCAAAGCGCTCATCGACTTACACACACTTTCTTTCTTTCTCTTCTACCAATTGTGCAAAGCGGCGCACCCAGCTGTAGATTCAAGCCAAAAAAGAACTTCCACCGTTTCCGTTTCCCTCATCATTGTACGTATTCGCCCGCATGCAACCAAGGTTCAATGTGGGTAAGAGCAAGACTCGGTAGCGGGTAGCCCGCGTCCGCTTAGTATGAGCTCGGTTGGAGACCCTACATGCGGAAGCCGCCTGTTCGAATCAGGCCCGAGTTCTATGTCGGCGACCTATTTTTTCTTCGCTCGGCCAAGGTTCTATCTGATTCGCCCTCCCAGTGATCCACCCTCCCATATCCCACAAAAGCCACAGCGCGCATCAACATACTTGCACACTCTTTCATTATTCGTCTTCTACCAACCAAGCTGCGCTTTCGAGGCAAAAAGAGCTTCCGCCGTTTCCGTTTCCGTTTCCCTCACCATCGTAATTATTCGCCCGCATGCACCCAAGCTTCAATGTAGGTACAAGCAAGAGTCGGTAGCGGATGGGCCGCGTCTGCCTAACATGGGCTAATTGGAGACCCTTCATGCGGAAGCCGCCTGTTCAAATCAGGCCCGAGTTCCATATCGACGACCTCTATTGTTCCTTCGCCAGGCCAAGATTCTATCTGATTAGCCCTGACAGGAATGCACCCCCCCCAGATAAGTACCACAAATGCCACACCGCTCGCGCTCATCAACTTACTTACATACTCTTTCTTTCTTTCTCTTCTACCAATTGTGCAAAGAGGCGCATCCAGCTGCAGATTCATGCAAAAAAAAGGAACTTCCGCCGTTTTCGTTTCCGTTTCCGTTTCCCTCACCATCGTACTTATCCGCCTGCACGCAACCAAGCTTCATTGTTGGTAGGTAGAAGGAGGACCCGGTATCGGATGGCCCGCGTCCGCTTAACATGTTCCTGTTCCGTGACCCTGAATGTGGAAGCCGCCTGCTCGAATCAGGCCCGAGTCCTAAGCTGACAATCAAACTCCTTTTTTACGGTTTTCAAGTTTTTTGGGTTTCGCTTCGCGCGTAGAACAGTACGTATTGCTCACGATCGCCGGGCGCGCCTCCATTAATACCCAAGATTTGAACTGTGAACCGTGAACTGTGAACTGTGAACTGTGAACTGTGAACATCATCCATTCCGAGGGCTCCGTGGTGGGTATGGTACAACCAGCACCCAAGGCGGAATCAATACAAACGCACACCATTGCTCGACGCGCCTGGGTCTGATTCTGATTCGCATCCCCGGAGTAGGAAGGTTGTGCGTGTCATCGGTAAGGTGAGTTGAACTGTTCGAATCAGGCCCGAGTTCTATCTTGGCGGCCTCTATTTTTCCTTCGCCAGGCGAAGATTCTATCATATTAATATTAGCCCAGCCAGTGATTCACCCTCCCAGATAAGTACCAAAAAAGCCACAGCGCTCATCAACTTACACACTCTTTCTTCTTTCTCTTCTACCAATTGTGTAAAGAGGAGCAAAAGGGAACTGCCCCCGTTGTCGTTTCCGTTTCCCTCACCATCGTACTTATTCGCCCGCATGCAATCAAGCTTCAATTCAAGTAGGAAGGAGGAAGACTCCGTAGCGGATGGCCTGCGTCCGCTTAACATGAGCTCGGTTGGAGACCCTACATGTGGAAGCCGCCTGTTCGAATCAGGCCGAGTCCTATCTTGCTATGCAAAAGTTTTTTTTTTTCAAAGTTGTAAGTTTTGTGCGTTTCGCTTCGTGCGGATGGCAGTACCTCACGATCGCGGACGCCACTATTAACGCCGTCATAAATACTCTCGATTCGAACATCATCCGTTCCGATGACCCCGCGGTGATTAGATTCACAACCAGCTTTCTGATTCGTGATTCGCGTGTAGACTTGGGTGCGAGCAAGCGTGGTAGGTCTCGTTTGTATGGAAAGCAAGAGCACCACGCTGATTAGCGAGATTGCCGACAGCGTGATGCCAGATGGCCGTGCTTGCCGAGGATCAGGCTCCCGGAGTGCGCGCCTAGAATGGAAGTGAACATTATTTTGTTATGATTTCTTCTGGTTTCAGTTATACACCAGTGAATAATTCAATTGGTTCCACAGTTTAGCTCAAATTCATCTTGAATGAACACAGAAGCTCAAGACAAATTTAAAACTACAGTCAACTTCAGCTACCACTCCTCGACTTCATCGGGCCCGGGGAACTCTTCGTCGGAGAAGCACGCAAAAATCTGGGGATCATCACCGTTTTCTACTTGTGGTTCGTCGTTATTCAACATCTCATCCAGGCAGGCACATTGTTGTGAATCTAGGACAAATTTGTGCCTGGGAAACAACTAGAAACACCGAGAACTCACCAAGTCCGTTGCCATTATTCACGTCGCCCATATAATGAAATCCACCTGGGCCGACCACCGAGTCACCATTGCGCAGTGGTCGCTGGTTTGGCAACAGTTCAATTTCTTTGGCATAGTCATTGCGCGCCAAGGTGAGGGCATAGCCCCATTTTTTATCCATGTCTGTTGGGATGTTGTATAAGTTGTCAAGCGTGTGGAAGCAGTTGAGGAGCTGGAGATATATATCCCAACAGCTCTGCCGTGTAACTGGGGGTTCTCCGATTTCAGCACACATCTGCGAGACAATTGCTGCAAAGTCTGGGGGAAACAGCTAGAATACTTCATGGTCTTTTGGAGCGTAGAGGTTGCGAACTGTGTCAATAGCATCTGGGCGGACTTTGATCTGCACATTGGGTAAGAGAGGAGTAAATATCTGGGTGGATGGATTAACTACCTTAAAGTCCAGCACACCATAGTCACTCGGATGTTCGTAGATATCTTTCGGAACTCCATGAGGAAGAATTTTGTTCCGGTCCACACGCTTTGCTGTATTGTTGATTCTGTCACGGTATGCAGCAGCTCGTGCTGGAGCCATGGAATAAATACATAACGGAATAGCCTGTATAATGAAACATCAGAATACGCCAGAATTGATTCACAATTGGAACACGTACGCCTCAAGGAGAATATCTGAATTGTACCATCCTTTATTGACTCCCACGTCCAAAATATCCTCAAACCCAGGAGTAAAGCGGTGGCGCAATTGCGACCAGCCAATTTCGGGCATTACATTTCTCTTCTTTACCATCCAGCGATGTTGGAGGGTCCCTTCGAGACTGGGATCGTGCAAATGCCGCAGTAACGTGTGGCCATTCGCAAGTCCGTAGTTCTCTGTCCCTGGATCACTCTGAGAGACAAGTGGCACAGCTGTGAATAAACAGTAAGAATGAAGACAGACAGCACAAAATGAACGAATTGCGTGGCTCCAAGCTCTTAAACCCTGTCCAAATGGTAACTTAAAATCAGCCTAGGGTTGCTGTTGGTCCACCAGATTTTCATCCAATGCATGACTCCAACAATACTCCAACATACAGATCGGTGCAGGAATGTAGAGCCAAACCGAATTTGTATTTCCATTTGTCGTGTTGATCCACCGCAAGGTAATCCAGCGGAAACAATTGGTGTCCTTATGCAAGTTCTACGCGACGTTCCGGGGAAGGCCAAAGAGGCCATTGTCCTAGTTCGTGCATTATCCTCCGTTGAGAAGCATCCCACTCATTCTTTTTGGTCTAGAACCTCAGTGAAGGCAAGGAGATTCCAGCCGCCACCGCTCCAACAATCCTAATTGAACTGATTCTCGCCACGATGGTGCCCAAGCTCCGTGAGGCAACTCATGGGTACAATTTTGACCAAAGCCGTTTCGTAATTAGTCTATTGTTTACCGCGGGGGTCTGATCGGAGTGCTTCCTTATTATGTAATTCGGAGCTTCCCGAGGCACGTGCATCCTTTCTCCTGCCGCAGACGACGCGTTTTCTTGCCCCCTGCGTTACGAAATGACCTTCTAATTTCCGCGATACGCGCTTTACACCAAAAGGATCACATAGGACGACACTTTGACATTTCCTTGACACATATGTTGAAAGTTGAAACCAAGTACGCATACCGGACTCGGTCTGGCCTCAACAAATTTCTGGATTCCCAATTGTCTAATTTAGGAGTGCCAATAATTAATTTAAACCAAATAATTGCTTCTTACATTTCAGAGTGGCTGCATTGGAGGCGGGTTATGCTCAAGAGAGCGGACGCGTCTCAAGACGCGAGCTGCACGTGCCCCGGGAAGCTCCGAATTACCTAATAAGGAAGCACTCCGATCGGACCCCCGCGGTAAACAACAGACTTTATATAGCGAGGTACGAGCGTTTATATAAAGCGTCTGTCTACGAGAGACTATTTCGTAATAAGAGATGTTGCCAGTTGGATCAATCTCGCGGAGGAAAATCCCACCAGTCCTTGGTCCTATAACAAACTCCTTGGCGCCCCCAGCACGAAATCCAAAGACAAAACCCGCGTCTTTAAACGTCCGAGAACATCCTTCAGTGTTGCTCTTGTTCTGAGTGTCAGAACGGGATAGGTACCTGGATTCTGCGGTTACAATGGAGGTGCAGTATTTATTTCTGTCATTCTAACAAGGTTCATTTGCGTTTCCTAGGCACCGGAGGAGGTGAGAAATCCTGTCCATTCTTAATTAACGGCGGGGCTAAAGTCTGTATCAGCCGAGACATAGCCGTTCCAGCTCTGCCCGAGTTCAGCAGACACGAAATTCGCACACCAGTGAAGACAGCGCCTCAATAGGTTGGATGACAAGTAGAACCGAGAAGCTTTCCGCTTCGGATTGGGAGGGTCAGTATTTCATGAAAATGCTGTTCAATCTGCTCAATTTCGTCGGACGACATTCAAGGTAGAAACTTTGCAAGGGTTGGCATTGCAGGAGTGCAATGGGATGGAAGCCTTGTCGGACGAAATTAAAGATGAGCAATTTATAGGTGGAGCGAACCACCCCTGTGATAAATGGTGTAACCAAAACCATACTAGCACAGGGGCGAACTGCTGGAAGACTACGGCCGCTGCCCCCTTGCCTCGAACAGCGGCCGCTAATTTAATTGAGCCGGGATGACGAGATCCCTACCGTTTTGACGCTCTCCGATAAAGAACAGCGGAACCTGAGCATCGAATACCACAGGGGAGCCAAGAAAGAAAGAAAGAAAGTAAGACCCACACTGCCAGATTGAGACTAAACCCGCGCAGACGATTTGTTCGACGCCGAACCGTCATTTACATAAGTTGATGCTGGCAAGCGAACAAAAAAAGAGGGAATGGAATGAAACTTTCAGACCAGCGCTGTTCCTGTCCTGTGCCCGTCCTGTTGCCCGCTCTGCCCGTTGCTATCGCCGGCCGCCTCGGGAACGATATCCTGCATACGTCGCCCGCTGTTCCTGCCGCCCATTGAGATGGAATGAGATCAGGAGAGGAAAAGGGTGGAGACGCTCCACATCGAATGAGGCGCGCCAAAACCAAAATCCAGCGGTACAGATATGCACGTATGCATACGAATTGGCCTTTGGGCGGAGAGGGCATGTCCCGTGACGAATCACATGCAGAGCAATGCTGAGGCTACAGACGTGTTGTAGACGAAGGCAAACCAAGGGGAGGAAGGGAGGGGACATTGGCGATCGAGATACAGAGATGAGCCACGAAGAAACACGAGGGGCCTGGGATGACGGTTTGGATTCCAACAATCGGAACTTCATCCGATCACTCTCATTTCACCTCTTTAATCCTGCTTCCAGAAGATACGTTTCGGCAGTGGATATTCCGCGTCCACAACGCCGATGCTCGTTCTCCCGAAGATCGCAGAAGCCACCTACCTGTTCGAATCAGGCCCGAGTCCTGAGTCTTCTAGTTGAATTTTTTTTCCCACAGGTACCAATATCAATCCATCCTCCTAGCCGCACCTAAAAAACCACAGCGCTCATTAACTGACTTGCTCACTCTTTCTCGTCTCCGCCAATTCCAATTTTGGAAAGAGGCCAGGAATCGGTACAGTGTACAATCAGCGGATCCCGAACCCTCCCGGCGAAGTTAAATATTGATATTCTAGACTTGTAACCAGCCTGCCTACGATTAGCAAAAATTGGAGCGAGCACTTTGCCGTAGGCAGACTGGTACAATTCGGGCTGTGGGAAAGCACTGAGCGCGGAGTTTGAAATATTTTCCTTTTCTTCTGTTCTGGGCTCGTTTCCGAAAATTTCAAACGGAGATGTGGGTCTGCTTACGCATTTCTTGAAATCTGTCTATCCACATTTTGCATAAGGGCTATGTGCAGTGAGCTCTGAAGTGTCAATTTGGCCGTGGATGGCACAGTCACAATGATGCCGTTGATCGGCACAGCTATAATTTTCCAACATTTTCCAACACCGCGCTCAGCCCTTCGGCGTGGCACGAGTTGTACCAGCCTGCCTTTGGCCAAGTGCTTGCCACATTTTTTGCCATTCATAGGGAGACTGGTTACGAGTCCAGGATATTATCAGTTAACTGCGCCGGGAGGGTTCGGGATCCGCTTATGTTGAACTTGAACCTAGCTGTGCATTCAAGCCAAAAAGGAACTTCCGCCGTTTTCGTTTCCCTCACCGCAGTACTTAGTCGCCCGCATGCAACCAAGCTTCAATGTAGGTGGGAGCAAGACTCGGTAGCGGATGGCCCGCGTCCGCTTAACATGAGTTCGGTTGGAGACCCTACATGTGGAAACCGCCTGTTCGAATCAGGCCCGAGTCTTGTCATGCCAAAGATTTTTTTTGGTCTTAAGTTTTGTGCGTTTCCTTAGTGCGGGTGACAGTACCTCATGATCGCGGACGCGGACGCCAATGCTTACGCCGTCATAAAGACTCTAGATTCAAACATCATCCGTTCCGATGACCCCACAGTGATTAGATTTACAACCAACTCCCAGGCAGGAATCATTACCAACACCACTGGGCGCGACGCGCGGTGGTTCCGGTTCGCATCCCCGGGGTCGGAAGGTTGAAGGTTGAAACCTACTAACGAGTCGGACGCGAGTCGTGTTCACGAAAGGAACCGCGCAAAAAGGCTCTCAGCGTGGTAACCGCCAACTACATATTTGGCTCACCGGACGCTTGAGGGAAGGTAAGTATGAGTCTTTTAATCATCTCTAGATGGGCGACTAGGGCTCGAGGGGTATTCAGAATGGCTCGACGGCCCAGCCCCCTGCCCACACCACAGCCTGTTCGATCCAGGCCCGAGTCTTATGCATATTTTCGATGCGTTTTCTTGTCCAATGGGATGGATGAGTAAGTACGCATGTGCAAATGCATGGTACTACAACGGAGAGAAAGGGAATGAAAAAAAGGGACAAGACGCGGAAGGAAGGGGGAAAAACACGAGGTGAAACGACGGCGCACGGGCGCGCACTAGACTGCCCCGCCCATGTATACTATACAAATCGACGCACCCGCGCGCCCGCGCCCGCACAACCCTCCCTCTGCCCGCAAGGGCGAGGGCGGGCAATGAACACGAAAACCCAACACCGAATTTGGAAAGAAAGCGGAGAAGAAGAAAAGCATGGAAAAGAGGAAAAAAGAGCAGGAAAAAAAGCCCCTGGCTCACCCAACCAGAGAATCGCGAATATTATTCACATCCGGATATTCGCATACGCAGCACACGAGCACCCAAGTGGGGCAGGCGCCAGCCAGCCAAGCCAAGCCAAGCCAAGCGCCGGATGAGCGAGCAGCCGTGCCGGTTGACGAGTCGACGTCGACGAGCAGTGATTCGCGATTTGCAACGCAAAGCACAGACGCGTGGCCCGAGGGAACCCGGCGAAAGCGAAAGCGAAGGCGGCGAAAAAAAAAGTCAAAGCAAAAGCAAAAGAAGCGGCAGGAGGCGGACGCACGCACGCGCGCGCGCCGCATGAGATCTCGACCTTGGGACATGCTATGCATAGGGATAGAGTCGGGGGACGGGACGAGACGAAATGAGAGAGGATGGATCGGGATGACAAGGAGGCGATGGGATGGGAGGGGGATGAACGGTACGACACGGGGCCGGATGGCACCCTTACCAACACCATCTCCGCAAGGCGTAGTATTGCGAGACGAGATGAGAGACGCCTGAAGAGGAAAGCAAAGCATACGCGTAAACGCGCAAGGGCGAACAGCACGCGGACCGAGCGGGGGAGCAATTCAATACGATGCATTGGCTATCTGCGAATGAGGTGAGGTTGATGTAGTTGTAATTGCGACATTGACATGAACACAGCGATGGGAGGGATAATAGACAGGCAGGGAGGGATTCGATGGCTCCGTGGGACATACTTTGTAGTAGTTTGTGGTCTCCATCTCGATGCTGTGGACACGACACGCGCTCATGCAGCAGGGGCAACGGCGGCGGCCGGCGTCGCATCGACGGGGCTTTGACCTCGGGCGGCTGTGTGCGGCAGATGTGTGTCTGCGCGGGGCGAGCGATGGGGGATAAGGCGCAGGCGGAATATGGCGGCTAGCGCGGCACCAAGGCGAAACGGCGGCAAGCAGCGAAGTGGAAGGGAAAAGGGAAGTACGACGGACGACACCGCACGCCCACCACGCACCGTCTCTCTACAATCGAAACACTTGCACTCCTTGACTTGAGGATATGCTCCTCTTTGCGGCATGCAGTGCCTTGATGCGCGTGGGACCCGGATTTGGACAGTTCTTGCGCTGGTGGTCTTCGACCACTCGGTACTTTTCGCCTTTGGCCCTGAGCCTTTTTGGGACGACTTCCCTTTTGGGATGGGCCGGCCGAAAGTTGGCATCAGTGGCATTGCCCAACGAACTCCTCACCACTCTTTCTCTCTCCACTACAGCCTGATTTGCGAAACCCCCACTCCCTACCCATAATGCTTGTTAGCGACCACGCACACCAGCAAAATAACGGAGTCTGAATTGATCCCCCAACCACCCCACAGGACATCAGAGTGGCTCCTTCCAGTATGGCCTGCTGCTCACTTCGTGTTATTGTGCGTCTACATGTCGGTTTGTGACTTTGCTCGTACTATGTTCGAACCAGCCGCATCTCATCTTGTTTTTTTGATTTCCAATTTTCGCTGCGATGACCCAAGCGGTGAGCTGCAAACACCACGCGGTGGGCCTCCGTGGCGAGCGGCAGCCCCGCGCCAACCTCCTCAAGAGGCCACCTACCTTCGTACCTTACTAGTTTTGTATGCTACATCACTTGACTTGTAGCTGGTAATATTTGAAATGTGCACGGCATCTCGGCACCGTTCTGACTGCCGCTCTTCGGCAGGAGATTCCCAAAAAGGAAATCATCCCAAAAAGGCTCAGGGGCAAAGGCGAAATTTTGCAACTGTCTTCGACGCACATCACGGGCTGCGTACATTCGGACTATTGGTGGCTTTCGGGACCGCAGTTAGTTGAATGGAGCAGAGAGAAAATGCGAAGAGGAGGAGATAACTATACAATAGGCATGCGCTGAGAGGAGAAGAAAAAGGACGCAAGCATGCACCACGTCTCCCGCGCCTCTTGCGCCCTTCCTCGGTGGTGTCCGCCGGGGCCTCGGTCGCCGCAAGCATAGCATTCCCACCAGTCTAGGGCGACCATAATACTTGAAGCAGTAGAAGCTGACCAACACCAGATGGTGGGCTAACGATGCATCGCCCCCTCTAATCACAGGCTTAGGACGATGCATCATTCTCTCTAATTAGAAGGAGGGTGATGCATCACATTAGAACGTCACCCATTTGAGTTATGGTCCGGTTTTGCGCTGCTAGGCATGCGCCATCGCTGTCGATGGTGTTGATCACTGCTATCCACATTGGGACAGCAGCGATCAAATGCTCTGGACGTTGTCAGCGGCATTGCCCGCAAAACATACGCCAAAAATCTGGGGAAAAATGTGGTGTATAGAGTGGATGTATAAGATACATGTAATGGAGTAGCTATTGTGTAACCGTCGAATCACAGTCAAAAACGAGGTTTTATTCAAATTCGGCCGTGACGGGTTTTCGACCGCAAAAAGCCCCCTTGCTGGCCTATCAAGAATGTACCAGTAGACACAAAACCATATAACAAATAGAATTCGCGTCTGCGAGGCGTTGTCCCCCTGCAGTCTGCGTCACACGTGTAATTCGCAGCACACCAGGGTCCATACGCACGTGCATGTTCCACAGCCCGCCCGCCCTGGGTCGCAGCACCGTGGATTTATTGGGTTACAGACAGTCCCAGTGGGAAGGCAGCAACGGGAAGGGCCCATGACGCGGTGCAGAAGATCACAGGTGAATCCCCGCACACAGCTGGCGAACGGGGTCCGGGCACGCAGTCCTCGCTTGCTTCCGAGTCTTGGGGTGACAGATGCTTGCGCTCCATCACTATGCGCTTGTGCCTCTTGGCCGCAGTAAGCAGCAGCGCTCTCAAGCGTGCGCAGGTCCCTCGACAGCAGCCAGAGTAGCGCACAGGCTCGGGTTTGCTGTTCCGGTCTCAGGCCACAAGCATCAGAACCGATAGCGAGAGACGTATGCGCACCCCCTGAGCGAGCGCAGTGAGCTGGACGGTGAGACGGAGAAAACACTGTGAGACGGGCACGAATCAGCCACGGGCACCACCTCGCATCCCCGTTGCGCTGCAGTGCGATCTCGCAGCGGCCTCTGACTCCAACGCAGGTATGGATAGGTGGGGTACACCGGTAGTATATGGGAGGCAGGCCGCAGCTCACACATGGCGCGGATGACGTGGCACACGAAAAACATTCGTACACCACAAACACCGGCCCAAATCGTCAACGCAAGTATTCAGGCAATTTCAATCCGATAGGGACACACCGTGAGCCATGAAATGCTGACCCTCCGTGTCCTCCGTGCCCCACTTGTTCGCTCAACACTTGATTTCAGACAAAATGGCAATATTGGGCGCATCACGGGTTCCGGGAAACGGAAATAAAGCCACCGAAATGGGTTTGGACGTCTTCTGTAGGGAAACGGTAAAGCTTCGAGGTATTGGACGAAATATAAAGATTGAATGTCCAGAGAGTCGACGGTAAGTGAAACGACGGTAGCCAGAAATTTCTGCCGCGAAATGAGAGTCCAAAGAGACAAAACAGTGCCGCGGTAGCCTGAGAATGCTTTCAAGAGGCGACTGCTTGCAGTGGGGCGAAGCAGAGCAAGGTTTGCCCAAGAGGTGATGGTGGTGAGATAGTAAAAGAGTGACGACCGTCACGCCGGGTAACACGTACCGATGATGTCCTGCCTAATTCGGCCAAATCAGTTGTTGTAAAATTTGTCTCGCTTGAACCTTGTAACACGTTTAAACGGCTGAAACTATACTGATACAGCCGTCCAACACATTGGATGGTTTCTGCACAAAAATTACAGGGTTCTGAAGATGTTGAAAATCAGCCTCCTGAAGGATTACGCGCCAGATGGGATTCCGGTGGCCTTGACACTGAATCTTCGAAGCCGAAGTCTTCCATAATTCAACCCAACTTCATTTGAACTGGAATACCGCAGGTGGAAAGTATTAGCGGACGAGAATAGCATGACCAGTGCCTATCACAGACATTTTCGATATTGCGTGCGCCACAGGCATCCGATGTGAGTTCTAGCAGTTCAGCAGAGTTCACGCTCATGCAGTGTACGTGTTTTAGCCAAAGTTTGAGGAAAACCAAGGTAGTGAAATATCAGCCTATGGTAAATAGGGTGAATAATCGGAATCCAGCCACTTGAGGATCGGAACTTCGACGTTCCGAGGTGCATAATTGTAATCCGTCTCGTTCTGAGAAGGAAATTCACTATGAGGAAGCTCTCGCAAGTGAGATTGAGTTAGTTTCCTGAGGAAATAATGTTTTGATCATTCCTTAAATTACACCCATGCTAGAACCGTTTTGAAACCACCCAAGGGCTCGCCTGGACCCAAGCTACCATCCACATTCAAACTTGGAGAAAAATGGAGGAGGTAAAATATCAGCCTATCCATCAATTGCAGTTTTAGAACCCACTTGTAATTTTCTGGGGACCAGTATTATGAAAAACGGACTCGGGGGAAGTAGCAGATTGTGATAGTACAAAGGTTTATGGTCCTAGCACCAGTGGAAGACGAGATTCAATCAAATCTTTTTTAGCAGAGAATCCAATTTGGAAGGCAGAGTGAAACCTATACCTGGATTCAGGCCACTTTCTGGACGGTTTGGCGCAACATCTTATTTTCGATTGAGTTCTTGCAACTGGCCAATAATTCTGAAGCAGTTGATGCATATGGATGTCCTGTACCTCATTTGTGACATCAGAGCGCCGATAGGGCGATAGGTACTAGCCATCAGCAGGTTTCGAATTTTGAACTGCAATAGACGCCCATCAAGCGCCGATGTCCGGATTTGTATCGTGGCCAAAATCAGGTGTAGTGTCAAAGTTGACATTAATCTAGAGTTCTTCAGGCTAATTGAATGGTATTTGGCGATTCAAAACCCTATGAAACGCGCCCGGTGACGCAGTGAACACAAATTCTAGACCGGATGAACCCTCGTCCGACGTTTCGGACACCAACTCCGACACATGTTCGGACAAGGTTTTGTGAGTTTTAGCTGTTCCCAACGGTCTCAGTACCCGAAATTGCAAAAGGGCATGATTTAAAAATGGTATTTGGTGTACCAGAAACAGAAATACAATAGAAATTGGGTCTGGGAAGAGGGGTACAGAGATCGAGTGCTGCAACAGCGGATTGTGCCATATGCGCGGCATGCTGGCGTAACCGCATGGAGGTTACGGTGTAGGTCAAGCAGGCACACGCTCAATGTGCATGTGAATACCGATGAGGTGTGAATGTAGTGTACAGTGGCGCAGGCAGCAAGTGAGTGCAGAGAGCCAAAGCAACCTAGCTGCCATGGACATGCAGCTAGAGCTCAGGTAAATTGAATAGGAGTGCCAGCGGGATGCTTAATGACTGTGATCATGGCGATAAGCAATTTAGAGGCCCAAAAAAGCCGCGGGAAGTGGGTGCACCAGGAGAGCACAAAGAAGCGGAGTGTGGGTTGCAGTGTAGCTACTGCCTCAACATTTTGGCTGAGGGTGTCAGTGGAAGCCCCAGTGGGAATGGCGAAGGCTACGAGCAAGTTTCACCGGAGGCAAAGATCGACGCATACAGATCCCATGTGCCTTACACGTATGTGGTCCGCATGTGTCTGTAACATCGGCCAAAGGCCTTTGTCACATTGATGCTGTTGATTTACAAAGTATTAGTTATCATGCAATTAGTTGGGCTAAATGTAAGATATACCTTCCCAATGGCTACAAAGGAATTTCCGCTTTCGGTCGGGGTTACTGAAAGTTGTGATTTGGCCAGCCGTGACTTGGCCGCAGATGCCGTCGCCGCTGTGCCAAGCGATGGAACGAAGCGGCAGCAGCTTTGTGACGACAGGTGTCAAGCTGGTGTGTGCCACGCACCCATCCCACCCATCACATGTGTCAGAGAGAGGCGCGCCTCGTGCCAATCTCACAGGCCCCCGGTCACTTAGGGTAAGCTCGGTCCGGAAGAGAGTAAATCTGCGGAGTTTTTCAGTCTGTAAAATAGAGTAAAACTGGTCCTGAACGGTTGTAGGGAAATTTATCTTGGACCACACCTCGTGGAATGCTAGACATAGTAGCGCACTCGAAGGTCAACTGGATTGGATGTGTCTCATCAGTGGAGTGGCTTTCCGATGGAATAATCGACGAGATGATGCGCGATATTAAAGCACGCATCTCGGAGGATCAATCTCTGGCCACCATCCGTCCGCTTTTGTTCCAGATTTATGACATTCAGCTCAGTGTTCATGGTATGCAGCCCAAAAGATACTTAGCAGAAATTCTTGCTGAGGTCAAGAGCAGAAAGACTCGAATGCTATTCCCCATCCACTACAATGGGAACCCGTATTTTCTCATGTACCGTATACGGTACATACGGTGCGATTCCTAAATCACCCGCGCACCCATCTCAAGCTGCTATTATGTATGCATTTTGTGAGATGCTAATGCTTTGTGTAGATGAACCCAGATGGAGACCGTGTATGACCCCAGTCCATAATTTCGTAACTACATTCTCTTATTCTCGAGGACCACGTACCTTGCTGCCAGTCTTTAATTGATTCCATCTCCGTGTTTTTATTTCTTCTTGCATGGTTCAAATTGATTGTTCTCACCCCAACTGAGTTGCCAGAGCGAAGTGGCGGCGTGTCTTGTCCTGATAAAGAAATAAGCCTACTGATTGACAAGGGCATCCGATCCCGACAAAAACAATACATGGACATCTTTACGACCCCGAGTGGGTTCCCGTGCCGACAAAGGCAACGTTGGAGACGCTCACGAGGCTCGAAGCGCTGGTGGAAGCAATCTTGGAAAATCTACTACGCGGCGACAGCGGCTATCTACTCCGTGCCGCCAAACACAGCCAAACACATCACAGTCGAACTCTCCTTCTGCCAGCACAGCTGCAGGTTCCCCCCTTCACCTTTGCGCACGTCCTCGCTGCGCTTCTGCGACCTCTTTACTCGAACTCCTCCCCAGACAGCCCCGTCTTCTCTACTGGCATCCGCTCCCCAATAATATCCCCCAGCCTTGAACCCGGTGTGACGACGAAACCCCTGAGATGATTCCCGTGAAACGATCGCTTCAGAACAGTCCCGTTCAAGTTCGCGAGAGTATACGAGTTCACCATTCGTGACACGACGATCCTGGGAGCTGACCATTTGAGCACGAACTTCCGCTCCGCTCTGTGCGTGGTATCGAGGCGCGGGTCGTACGCTTGCACGAGATCACCGACTTCGAATTGTATTGGGTGGGTTTTCTCATTTGCGTCATGGCGGCGGCGCTCGCGGTCGTCAATATGTCTCGCGTAGCTCTCCATGCGGAGAACTTCTGCCAATGTCATTCTGTCATCAAGCTCCGCGGGGGTATTTGACTGCTCGGGAGTCTCGGGTGGCAGGTGGATTGGTGCGAGGCAAAGGCCGAAGAGGACTTCCCGGGGAGAGAACTTGGTGGCTGGGAGGATGCGGTCGTTAAGCTCGGCGATGCATTCGTCGAAGAAGTCTGGCCAATTGGCAGGTAAGGATTCCGGATCGATATCGCCTTCATACTCCGCCTCGTCAAGGTTTGGGCAGCACTTGCGTTTGAGGCGCGAGAGCAGGAGTTTGTTGGTGTTTTCGATGAGGCCGTTGACGAAAGGTGCGTAAGCCGGTGTTGTGATCTTCACAATGTTGAGCTCTTCGCAGGCACGCTTCAAGTCCTCTCCAAGGAAGTGCGAGCCTCCGTCAACCTGCCAAACCCTCGGGGAAGCGTACTCCTGCGAGATGCGCCTGAGCAATTTCTCTGTGGACTTTGAGGACCCTGCCGCGACCTGCTTCTGTCCCCAAACGAACTGCGAGCACGCGTCGATAAACAGCAACACATTGGACATTTTACCCTTTCCTTTGGGGAGCTTTAGGTAATCCGCCGCGAGGAACTCAAACGGACGTCCGCGTATGATAGGTTGCAATAGCGCGTTGCGTTTCAAGGGGCCGAAATTTTTGCAGTGGCCACACATGAGCATTGCAAGGCGCGCGTAGGAATCAATGTGGGGCCAGAAATACCGGTCGCGAACGTGGAGCTTGACGTGATCCACGTCCCAATGCCCATTATCCTGGTGGACCTTCAGTGCGGTATTAAACCCCTCGCGTGAAGGTATGCATTCGACGCGAGACGTGCGCGTGGAATATTTGTCCGCAACCTTCCACAGCCGACCTTCCTCGATCATGTAATCCCGCGCACGACGCACCACATGTCGAGTCTCGGCTAACGTGCTCCCCATGCTGTCGCCAAGCAGGCACTGGATAATTGGCTCGAAGAAAGAGTCCCCCTTGAACCTGGTGCGTAACTCCAGTTCCCGCGTCGAGGACTCTGCCACAGCCCACAGGCCGTTCGTCATCCCCGAGTTTGCATGCCAGTCCGCTGCCACGGACCAGCTGGAACCATCCCCTGGCACGCGCTCCTGCCCAAATCCTCGACTAAGGCCATCCGCGACTGGGTTCTCGATCCCGGCCGATGACAGACGTCCACGATTCGGTGTGACATGATGAATTGCTGCCATCGGGAATGAGTCGCGTTCAGTTTATCGTTCACCAATAAGTCCCGAAGGGCTTGGCAATCCGTAACCAGGATTATCGGGGATCCGAAGGTGAGTTTCGCGAAGTCGTCGAGGGCGAATTTTAATGCCGCAAATTCGAGCAGGAATGGCTCGTACTTGGCTTCACTCCGCGAGGTGCGTTTGGAACAGAACGCTATTGGGTGCCAAACACGTCTGACTTCGCCATTTGTCTGCGCGTCGAGGAATTCCTGTTCCAGCATCCCGCCGAACCCCAATACGGACCCATCCGTGGTAGCGCGGAATGGGCGCCCATCGTAAACTGGTGCGCGGAGCACGGGCTCGCTCGTGATGAGAACCTTGAGCGCGAGGAATGCATCCTCGCACTCTTTGGTCCATTTGTCCCCGAGCACTGCATCACGGAGGAAGCACTTGTAGTTCCCCTTCCGCGATACTCTCCCGCTCTTAGATTCTCGTGCCACGGCGGTGGCTTCCGCTTCCTTCCGTGCGTCGCGAGTCAGATCGGTGAGTGGTTGTGCAATTCTGGCGTAGTTGCGAATGAGGTGACGAAACCAGTTCGTTAGGCCGGTGTACTGCATAACCTCATGGATGGTTGTCGGCCGCGGGAAGTCCACGACAGCTGCGACTTTGTCGAGGTTTGGTTTGATACCTTCCTTGGACAGCCTCGCGCCGGCAAAAACGAATTCCGTTTGGAAGAGTTTCATCTTTGCTGGCGCGATTGACAATTTTGCGAGGCGAACGAGATCTAGAAATCGGGTTAAAGCATCTAGATGTTCGTCGAAAGTGTCGTGTGCCATGCAGATGTCGTCCATCCAATTCTCGAGGTCTGACCCCAACATCGGACCCAGTGCTTGAACCACCATCTCGCAGAAGGTTGTTGGCGTGCCCGTGAGACCCATTGGCATTCGAAGGTACACGTAGTACCCCCTTCCCGGCACGTAGAAGGCCGTGAACGGAACCGACTCGTCGTCCATGGCTACAGCGTAGTATCCTGATGCAAGATCAATCACCGAACCCATCACCTTCCCCGCCATTTTCTGCTGCTTGGCGTGTAGGTCCCCAGGGACAAAGTTGGGGATCTTCGTCGCGTCGTTAAGGCGCTTGTATGCGTGCACTATCCGCCACTTGGTTTTGGGAGAAGTCGGGCTGTCAGCAGCTACGGTCTCGAATGTCTCGCCGAGCACGTCGACGAGGGGTGAGTTGGGAACTTCCTCGAACATCGGTGGCTTCCCCGCAAGCCGCAACTGCTCGTTACACTTGGAGATCACGTCCGACTTGGTCATCCCAACCTTGCCGGCGTCCTTGGGAACCAATTTGGTGGGTGAGACACACTTGACATAGTCCGAGTGGACACGCGCAAGGATGCCACCTGCCTCCATCTGATCCAGCATATCGTAGTACCAGATCTTCTGAGGTTCTGTCAACGGAGGTTGTGCGACCTTGGTGGGTAACTGGGCGTCGGCCTCGACGTGCAGCTTGTGAGTGACGAAATTTACTGGAAGGACTTCTTTGACATCTTCAGCATAGCAATCCCCGTACCGCCTCAAGACCTCAACGACCTGCATGCGTTGCTCGGGTGTTATTGTGTCCCCGATGTCAATCTTGGCCATGATGCGGTCTAACCGCTCAGCGCCGTTGGGGTTCGTAATACGCTCGGATTGCATCACTCGATCGAACGCAATCCTCGCAGCGCTTGCTGCAGAGGGTGGCTCGGGTGGAACTGTGGTTGACTCCCATGCCGCCGCTACAATGTTCAACTCCGCGAGCTCACGCCAAGGCCGTAGCTCTTGCTCCACTTGGTTAGCTGCCTCCCGAAGAGCTTCATCCAACAAGTGTGCAGCATGCTCCGCATTCTTCAAGCGACGGCGTTGAGTCTCCTTGCGGCGTTCCGAACGTGTTTTTTGGTACCGCGCGGCGTAGGTTCCGCCGAGCTCGAGAGCTGCATCTGCTGCTGGCCCAGATAAGGAAACCTTTCCTGACGGACGCCAATTCTTGACAGGAGGTAATTGCTCCTCGTCCGTGTCGTCGACCGTGAGAAGCGCCCAGCGTGTGGATGTCCTGCAGCGGTTGTGGCCAAAGAGAGGGGACGACCCGGGGGTCGCAACTGCTGTGGGTGCGTCTGCATGCTGCGAGTCTTCGCGCGTGTCGCTCCCGTGCTCAACGGAGGATTCATCAGCGTCGTCCACATCGAGAATGTTGTGGGACGCACGTGAGCTTGGCGGGGCCGTGCTGTTTGGTATAGCAGCAGTACTTCGGGGCCCCGCCCGGGAAGGATTTATGACGTGGTAACCTTCATCCGCGCAACCCGTGCAAGCCTCGACAATAATTTTCTCCTTGTCAGCGGACGTACACAGGTCTTCACTGGGGTGTGGCAGCACCCTTAATGCCTGTTTGCCGCTGTCAAAGGTGAGTATCTCGTCTGACTGCAGGTCCCTCGCATTCTGCGCAGGCTGTCCCAGTTCCACCATGACTCGTCGGTCCTCCTGTGCTGGCTGTAGGCGAACAGGGACTCCATCCACTTGTACCATAATCTCGTCCGAGCCGTAATCGTGCACCGCACCCAAGTCCCGCAACCATGATCGGCCAAGAATCATCTCCACTGCCCCCTTCAAGTCCACGATCTCCCAATGAGCCATGGTACTTGCCCTGTCCGCATCTACAACTCCGTGCCATGCCCCCAGTGTGGGTAACCGGTACCCACCCGCACTGCGTAAGTCGGCGCCAGCCCACAACGCACCCAACTCCTCCGCGATGCCTCGATAGAACAAGGTATCCATTATGTTACGGCTCGCGCCCCCATCCACGAGTGCCGTAGTATTGATTACTGAATTATTGGCTGTAATAATTGATACTTTTTGGAGTCTTGCATTTGTCGCTACCGTGAACGTTCCATTCGCATTGACCAGACTTGATATCTTCATGACTTGCAGTAAATCATCAAGATGCGCAGGATCGAGTTCATTGTCAGACATTGGTGCTTGACTTTCGGGTGCAAAACGCACCATTTTGGGTTGGGACCTCGCCAATATTTCAGGCGAATGTACTTCGGGGCCCCCGCCGGAAGAGTTTGATGACGCAGCAGTATCTGTTTGCACTTCAACTGACCTCAACCGAGGTTCTCTTATCTGCGGAGTCCGCCGATCAGGATCACAGTCCGTCTCACATTGGACCGAAGCATTGCACGCGCGCGAGTAACCGGATGGAAGAGCTTGGATTGGCATTGCTAATACATCGGAATCATCCCGCGCCGCTGGAGTCTCGCCATCGAGCGTCCCCAAGGGCTGGTTGACACGGGTCGGGTGGTTCCCTACATTCCACTCGACCCGCTCCCATTTCCCGAATACGACTCGGGATACCCGTCGTAAACTTCTTCCCATTCCACGTTGCCATACCACTGTGACGCGTCCACATCCCCGTAATAACCGCCGTGTGCGTCGATGAGCATGAGGACATTGTTTTGGCCAAAGTGAGGCGGTAGTTGGCGACGGAACGCTGGTGTTGGCGTCTCCGGTGCACGTGGAGGGGTGACGAATCCGAAAGGGGTCTTCGGATATGCACGCGAGCGAAGGGTGACTGGCGTGTTCAGTGCTGTGGGAGGGCGATTCTGTGACTGATTAAATTGGCGCCAGTAGACTTCCTTTGGTGGAAGACGATCAGCCTCCGGCGCCGTGCAATCACGGCTGAAATGCCCATCGTTCTTGCCGCAAGTCCAGCAGCCTGGCGCCCCCAGATCCGAGCCACCGGGCTGCAACGGGTACGGCCGCACGGCAGTCGGGAGCATATTTGCACCCCATTTGTCGTCCCAGTCACGCTGTGCCTGCTGGTACTCCTTCCAACCTTGTATCGTGTTCTCATGCACCAGCTTGATGACCTTGTTGGTCAGCGCTGGGACGTCAGCGAGAGGGTCGACAAATGTCTCCGGGAGGGGCGCGGGAAGCCTCGCCGCCGGAACACGCGGCACATAACGTGGTGAGGCGGGCGTGAAGGGGGTGCCGTATCGCTTGGGATAAGGTGAAGCGTTACGCTCTGGGGTATCAATCTGGACAGATGGCGGCGCCGGGGGGTCTGATGCCTTACCCTCAATTTTTGCAAGGCGCTCCTCGAGGGCTTTCTGCTTCCGTTCCTCCACGGTCACATGCTCGATTTTCGCGCGCGAGACTGCTTCCGTCTTGGCCAGCAACTCAGCCCAGGTCTGCGTATCAACGAAGCTGTCGCCAATGGCTTTGGCGAGCCTAGCGGGAATGCGCGCGATCGCCTGGGGCAGCATGAGATTTCTCGCGTCGGAATCTCCAGCGGCAAACGCCTTCTTCATCAGCTCCTTCACGAACCAGACATGCCGGGGCGACTCAGCTCCGAGACTATCCAGATGAGTCCGTCCCACCTCCTCGTCACTCAGAGTGAGGGCGTTAAACTCCGCCATCTTCTCGTGCTGCTTCTTTGGGGCAGCGCTCGGCGCGGGCCACATCTTCTCGAAGGCTTCGACAACGACATTGATGTCGTCCTTATCTTTCCCCGCCCACAGCGCTCCGTCCTTCCACCATGCTTTCGCCTCCCCTTCGAGCGTGAGAGCCCAAATTTTGACGATCTTGGGGTGCGCGGGCGCATCGTAAATGATACTGGCCTTCTGGAGCTGTCGGATGTAGTGGAAGCCGGCTTCGGCATCTCTGTCGTCGCCATAGAAAGGGCCCGGGAATTCGATCTTTGATAGATCGATGGTAACTGCCATAGCGGACGGAATAGGGGTTCGAGGTGTAGGCGGGGTATCCGGTACTGGTGAGAGAGGGGAGTCTGGGGACTCCGGTAGCTGTACGAGCTGCGGGGACTCGCGCGTGAGTGAAAGGGTATTGGGTTCTTCCGCGTAGAGGGGGCGGTAGCTGTCGATGCCGGCCCGGGTGGAGTTGGCGGAGGATCGAGGTATTTTTGTGTATTTTGTGTTTTGGAATAGCCAGAGAAAGGGAGGTGAAGAAAATGAAAGGTCGAAAATTTTTTGAGGGATTGCCGTTTTAGGAAACTGGTGAATGGCGGCGGCTAATGGACACCAGGAAGGGCTAGGTAGGCAGAGGCACGTAGCACTCGAATCCGACTCTGATCACCACGATGGAGACGCTCACGAGGCTCGAAGCGCTGGTGGAAGCAATCTTGGAAAATCTACTACGCGGCGACAGCGGCTATCTACTCCGTGCCGCCAAACACAGCCAAACACATCACAGTCGAACTCTCCTTCTGCCAGCACAGCTGCAACGTGCGGAGTCCGGTGCAATCAGACATCAACAAAGACACCACACACAATGCACGACAAGGTCCCAACATGCGGGGCATGAGATAGGCACGAGGCACGCCTCTCCCTGACGCATGTGATGCGTGGGATGGGCGCATAGCACACACCGGCTTGGCACCTGTCATAACAAAGCCACTGCCGCTTTGTTCCATTGCTTGGCATAGCTACGACGGCATCTGCGGCCAAGTCACGGCTGGCCAAATCACAATCTTAATTAACCCCGACCGAAAGCGGAAATTCCTTGGTAGCCATTGTGAAGGTATATCTTACATTTAGCCTAACTAATTGCATTATAACTAATATTTGGTAAGTCAACAGCATAAATGTGACAAAGGCCTTTGACCGATGTCACAGACACATGCGGACCACATGCGTGTAAGGCACATGGGATCCGTATGCGTTGATCTTTGCCCCCGGTGTTTAGGATGTGGAACGGGAGCCGGACCCGAGCAAGCACAGGCGGTCAAAAATTTGCACAGGGAACGTGATGATGTGGGCAGAGCCACGGGATATTGAATGAGGATACTAGGACACTTTCTCATCGGTCTGCGACAAACAACAAGGAAATCCAAGGCATGGGGCAGGTGGTGAAGCAAGCAAGCGCGGAGGAGGAAAGCGTGCCTGACGGAGCCCCGACGCACATGGGTGGATAATATGCGGCAGAGAGACGCTAGACAAGCACACAATAGGTTTAGGAAATACTGCTAGAGAATAAAGGGCACGGAGTAGCTGCCAGAAGCGAGCGGGCAGGGGGAAGAGAAAAAGCGCCTGAGTCCTATCTTGAGCCGTTTGGAAGGAAGGATGAGGGGGGCCTGATTGCAAATGAATGCCCCAAGAGCATTGCAAAGGCAGCAAATGAATAGGGGCCAGGAAATGCCGTGGATCGGAAAAAGAGGGCAGAAAATGTGAGGTGAATTGAAAGCCCTATGAAGCAATTGAAGATCTGCTAAATTAGGGCAGCCAAATAAATGTATTGAATAACCCTTTCGCCCAATTTTAGAGCATCCGGACCCCAGGTGCAGCTTTTATGCCAAAATATTGTCCCAGGAAGCGCACCAGCGGAGCGGCAATGCTGCCCCATTTCGTGCAATTTGAGGGCCATCTGTGAAGCGAAACAGTGGATAGTATCAATCCTGATAGATTAACCACGTTACAGAGCGGGGAACGGCCCAGAGGCGAAGGCGGAGCGGTGGTGGTGAGGATCAAAGAGTAATTGATGGGAATGAAACATGTGTAAACACCTCACTGCATTTGGATGGAGTGATGCGCACTCGATCAAGGGCGGGAGGCGCATGCGCGAGCACCAACGTGCAGCGGGGGTACGGCACAGCAATCACTTCTGGAAAAGGAAAGTCTCTAAGCTGATGCATCGTGATGGCTTCTCATTAGAGGAAAGGATGCATCGCCCTAAGCCTCTAATCAGAGGCAAAACGATGCATCGTTGCCCCAGATACGCCTGTGACCAAAGGGGAGAGCGGTGGGGGCGGGAGGCACTCCGAGCAAAGTGAAAAATGATGAGGTCGCCATCATGTGTGGGAGATGGCGTGGCGCGCATGGACCAACGTTAATTGATTCGTGATTCACTGCATTCCGGGGCCGAATCGACCGACCCTACCGAGCTTTGCCGATGTTAGCCGAGGTCTTCCGAGCCGCCTCGGTAAGGTCTGCCGAGGGGTGCTCGACCGAGCTTTGCAGAGCTCTACCGATTCCCCCTCTGCCGAGCTGGTCCTATCTCATAAACTTGTATTTAATGTCCTTCTGTCTGTTTGATAGTGTCCGTAGACTCTGTATCTTACATCACATGCTGTAAGTTAATTGATTAGCGAATGTTTGAAGCCGATATCTGTACCTGAGCTGCCCCGCCAAGCTACCACGTGCTAGATCATCAACGTCACCATTCTCGTAACTGAGGCTCGTGGCAACCGCCAAGAGGCTCTCAAAGTGGAATTCGCCACCTACCGGCCGCTCAACGCGCCAAAAACAGCTTCAACAGCTGAGTTAGCCAGCTCAACGGAGGTCGGCAGGCTCTGCTGACAGAGCCTCGACCGACCTGTGCCGACCCGCCTCGGTTGAGCCTCTGCCGATATGGCCCCGGAATGCAGTGATTAGACTTGGGTGCGAGCGAGCGTGGTACGCTTCGTTTGCAAAAAAAAAATGTCATCCCTTATTCAAACCAGTTCACCTTCCACCTTGTATTCAACCCAGACCCCATGAATCCGGTTGAACCGAAGGGTAAGAACCAGACTCGCATCTGTCATCGGAAGTCGCCTGATCGAATCAGGCTCGAGTCCTAGTTCCTTGTCGATTTCTTTGTTTTTTGGCTCAAGTCATGCTTCGACCATAGAATTAAATGTTTGGGATCGCCGGACTCCAACTCTGCCAGAAATAGTTTCGGAATCGAACCGTTCCGCCAGCTTCTCGGGGAGGGTAGATTGCCTGGTACGAACTCGAAGACACACAGGAAGGACGAACGGCGCAAATGTAAAAGGCTGTGATTTTTTTTCTGTCTTCGATGCTGCAATACATTTTTAAAACCTCTTAATTGGCTACTAGGCCTCCTAGTTTTTGTTGATCAACAAGACAGTGTGAAATGGGAAACGGGTCTCGCTCTCGTTAAGGCTCAATCGTCCCTATATATTGATCTCGTGTTTAGGCTGGAAATATGATTCGGTCGCGGATGGTCCGCATTCATAACGTGTAGGTCATGTGATTCTTGCGATGGTGGAAGTCGCCTGTTCGATCCAGGCCTGAGTCATTCTTGCTCAGCGATCTCTGCTTTTTGGGTCGACTCTAAGTAAATAGTAAGTATCATTGCCATTGCTCGAATACCAACTGGGAGAGGGAACGGTGACGCAAAGGGAGAAGGCTGTGATTTTCTTGTTTTTGTTTTCGATGCTGCGATCGATCTCTAAACTTCGAATCGGCTGCTGCCTCCCAGTTTCGAAAAGGGTTCTCGTTCAGCGCTCTATCATCCTTATACCCTATACTGAGTCGTATTCGCGGTAGAAATATGACTCGGTCGCGGATGGTCCGCATCCACAACTTCTAGCGGGCATTATTGCAAGTGACCGTGGAAGATGCCTGTTCGATTCAGGCCCGAGTCCTGATAATGCATTTGAATTTCTTTTTTACGGTTTTCAAGCTTTTTGGGTTTCGCTTCGCGCGTAGGACAGTAAGTAGTATGTAACTCACGATCCCCGGGCGCGCCCCCATAAATACCCAAGATTCGAACGGTGAGTGAACATCATCCGTTCCGTTCCGATGGCTCCGTGGTGGGTATGGTAGGTGAATCCACAACCAGCTCCCAGGCAGAGGTCAATACAAACATACACCACTTGACGCGCCTCGTTCTGGTTCTGATTCGCATCCCGGAGGCGGAAGTTTGAACTAAGGTTGTGTATGTCAGCGGTAAGGTGAGTTGACCTCATCGCGATTCAAAGTTAAAGACGCCCGAATTTCGGATTCCGAAAAAGAGGCGAAAGGAGAAACGGAAAAGAGAGCAAGGAAGGAACCGCAATGAAGAGTAAGGAAAGGAGGAGAGGAGAGTAAGGAAGGAAAGAAAAGAGGGAGACGAAATGAGGACAAAAGAAAACAACCAGAACACGCCAGCGGCACACGCAACAGAAAGAATGGGCTGAATGAAGGGTGAGGGCGAAGAGAAGTTGGCGCGACGCGTACGTATGCGCAGCTTACGAGCACCGTACACCCGTCGCGCGGCCAACCACACTGAACTTAAACCAAGCCAAGCGTGGAGGGTGAGCGGCGCATGCGATTGCCAGGTGGCGAGAAGCGATTCGCGAAGCAAAGCAAGTAGGCAGAGCAGAGACACGGCCAGATACACACGGGAGCCAAAAGCCGAAAGCACGAGCAGGCGAGGGAACGCGACGAGAGTGAAAGCAAACGCAAAAGAAGAGCCATGGGGCTGCGCGTAGAGAGCGGCGCACGCACGCACAGCACTGATGTGTGCGCTGTACGCTGCATGTACGCAAAACCTAACCGCGCGCCGAGACGGGACGAGAGGAGACATTTCAAGGGAGACGGATAGAGTATTGCGGAAGGAGGAGAGGGATGGTCAGGAGTCGATGGATCAGGATATGATGGGATGGGATGCAGACGAACGGAACGACACAAGGGCGGACCGCACCCTCAGCAGTACATAGATCCTCAACGCGGGGCGACAGAAAGCGGGGTGGAGTTTCGCAGGACGAACGTTGTAGTTCGAGAACTGCGAGAGGAGACGAGAGACGCGTGAAGAGAAGAAAAAAAATACGGGCGCATGAATCATGCGCAAAGGCGAATAAGCGACTCCGTGCACGCGCGTCCGAGTGAGGTGGGGTTGATGTAATTGTAATTGTAATTGCGACATTAACATTAACAAGCGATAGATGCATAGGGAGGGCGTCGCGCCGTGGGACGTATTTTGGTTTGTGGTCCGTCTCTCGGTGCGGGGCACACGACGCGGCGCTCATGCAGCAGGTGCGGCGGCGGCGGCCGGCTTCGCATCGACGGGGGCCTTGACCTCGGGTGGCGGCCGCGTGGGGCAGTTTTTGCGGATGTGGGTCTGGGCGGGCCGAGCGAAGGCCGAGTGATAACAGGGGGCGCAGGCGGCACGGACGGGATGGGCGAGCGATGGGGAACGGGCGCGACGACGAAGGGCGAACGGCGAAATGCACGATTAAATGCGCGGGTAGAAGGACGGGAGAAAAGGGACATAAAATTAGTACAGCGTAATATGACACATTCACTCTGCACGCACCGTCTGCCCGCAGTGGAAGCACTTCGGCGGCTGCTTGCAATCCTTGAGGATATGCCCCGGCTCGCCGCAGCGGAAGCACTTCGGGGGCGCAGCGTACAGCGCGTCGATGCGCTTCTGGTCGGGGTTGGGGCAGTCCTTGCGCTGGTGGCCCTCGACACCGCAGGCGACACAGATTGTCGGCTCCTTGCATTCGGAGCGCTTGTGGCCTTCGCGGCGGCCTGGGAGGACGGAATTTAGGATGCATTCGGTGAATGAAGGGAAGGGGACACGCACAGTTAGGACACCAGTGCATCATGCCGCGCCTCTTGCGCCCGCCCTCGGTCGTCGCTGGGGCCTCGGTCGAGTACGCCGCGCGCAAGGCGACATTGCGGAAGGCGGTGGGGAAGGCGCGCGCGCCGGCGGAGGGAAGCGCAGTCAGAGCAAGACGCGGGGCGCGCAGACGGAGAAGGGACAGCATCGACATCGTGTAGCGGGAGAGGAAGTGAAAAAAAGAGAATGATCGGTGACGGGTCACTGATCGTGTGACGCGGGGCTACCGTCCGATCACGTGTGTGGGCGCGTCCACGGACCGACAGCTGTCACAGGTCATTCGTGCGCAACGATTTGTGGAGTTACGTGGCATTTTGCTCAAGAGGGATTCTGGCGAAGAGGTGACTCGAATCAAAATAAAAAGCTTGCAAGGACGATGACTCGGGCCTGATTCGAACGGGCACTCCACGCTGGTGTATCATATTAGGGCAGTGTAGATGCGGACCATCCGCGACCAAGGCGTGCTATTCCTTGAAGCGGAGTGAATACGTGCGAATGATCAAAAATATGTAGAGGACAATCACGTTTTGCTGTTTGTTGAACACACCGCCATTCAATTGATGTTACATTTATTGCTCAGAATTGCCTCGGGCCTGGTTCGAACAGGTGCTTTCCACAGTAGTTGCTCACATGGCGACAGTCCAGGCAATGTGGATGCGGACCTTGAATGCCGGTGATTGATAGCTGGGATGAAGGACAGGAATCCTGTTCAGGTGTGTGTGTTAGATGTTGGACGCCGTTGAATTTTTTTGACCCAGGGTTTCAGTTTCAGCTTCGGCTTCCCAGTGTATCTCAATGTTAAACTAAAGAGTGAGGTGCTACTATTGTCCTCGAAAACGTCCTTGGAAGCAGTCAAAAAAAAAAATCCTCCATCAATGGGACGATATGATTCCAACAGGGTGCTTTTGGCTCATGAGGAACTTTAGCGAAGCAACTGGAAATAATAAAAAAGACAATTGTCAGATCTCATAATGGCTGCCTGATTCGAAAAGGCAGCTCCAATAGTTGGATACACTGGCAGACTAGTGGGGTGTTGTGGATGCAGACCATCTGCGACAGAGTCTCTTTCTTAATTAGCCAACACCAGAGTGATTGGAATACTTTTATATAGCACTTCACAGTCTGCTCTGTCTGTATCAGGTCGATACGAATCCGAAGCAGCTCATCAGCACTCGTTGCGGTGGGAAAGGCCGGAAGGTTACTCAGTGCAAATTTTCACAACTCATGCTCCAGAAATGCATTTCAAAAAAATCTCAATGAAATAAGCCTTCCTTATCCAGTGATCAAGACTCTTTGTTGCCCGATGCAAGGACTCTCCGTGTTCAACAAAAAAAATTCTGTGGTGTGATACGCAGTGTCGATAATAAACAAGAAAGATTCCCAAATTGGATGATATGAGGGGTTGAAATGGGATTCACATAAATGACAAAGTTGGACTACACCAAGTAAACAATGACTTCATCATGAGGTCAGTGCAAAGATGTATAGAGGAGTGAGTGAGTTGTAAATTAGCAGAGCCCAAGTGAATAATAAATTAGATCCTCGGCCTCATTGGAATCTGGAACAGTCATGGAGCGTGGGCTGATGAGCTGTCCCAATGATCAGCAAAGCACGTAATAAGACTGCACAGCGGGCACTTGCCTCTTGTACAGATCTTTTCAGGGCTTCGACATCCACAAATGGATAGCCCAATGCGATGGCAGTGTCTTGACTGTCCGGATCGAATCCTTTTACTGCATGAAATTCGCGGATTTGGTCCTCTTTGTGCTCATCCAAAAGCACATTCCGTGACAATGAAATGAAAAACTGGGTGTTGGTAGGCCAATGTCCTCAGCCACTGCATGAGTTAACCGGTCAAGTCCATCCGGATTGAAGGCCCAGTAGTATGTCTTGGTCTCCGGAGGAAAAGCAACAGTGAGACCACTGTCGAGGATCTCGAGCTGAGGGGGGGCCAGAAAAAGATAAACCCCATTCGAGGGTATATCTGCGATGAATGTTCCCTGCAAGGTGAAGCCATCTAGTCCAGTGTCACAATGAATGGAAATGCTGGTGATAAGAGGCAAGGGCAGATAATTTTCTTCTTCGAGACCTGGGATGGAGGCTTGCAGTTTAGTTCTTGTCACCCACCGCTTGCTGACAGACCCACCAATGGCACGTTGCAGGTGTTTTCAAAGAAGCCTTTGTTGAGAAATCCACCATTTTATGACAGCGAGCTCGTAATATCCATCCAACTGAACGTCCGTCCAAAAGTACCCTTCATTGTTCAGATATTCGAGCCTAGAAATTATGTCCGTGAATGATATGGTCCAAAGCTATGTCTGAAGCATACTGTGTCCATCCAGTTGGCATGACCTCACCATGAAATCCGCGGCCATCCCATGACCTCATAGAAATGCCACTTGGTGGGAGATGCATTGTAAAGGGACTTGTTTTAGAGGGAATGGTTAGGAGTTGGTGTGAATTGGAGTCGACACAGTTACTAAGAATGCGAATCGAGGGGAGAGTGATAAACTCTGGTAGGGAAGGAAGATTGCAATGGTAGCTTGGAGAGCCAGAGTATCCGAGCATGGCATAAAACTTATTGAGTTTGAGTGCATGTAACAGTTTAGTGTGCAGCTCATTCTCCATTAGTTTGAATGACAGCATTTCAACTAGGAAGTCAACCTGCATAATCTGCACTAGGTAATCATAGATTTTGAAGCACTGCGTAACCCTATCACTAATGTTCAAGCATAATTTTCCAGTGGACAGCTGGATCCACACTGTACCCGGAAGGTGATAGCCGCTTGTTCCGGTGTTTTTCCTCCAATACAATTGTGCAGCCTGCATTGTGGTCAGCTCGGCGACAAACATCTGAAGTGAGATCCCACCTCCAAGTGCTGCCACTGTAAATAGATTAAACATAAATCTAAGGTTTAGGCGCACTTGAAAGAACGGACCATTTCATACTGGATATAGCATGAAGCCAAGGCGGACTGGGCATGCATTGTCTTACAGCTCTTTGCGGTACAACAGGCGCAGTCCGTTTTTTTTTTTCTCAGCAGTTTTGACTAGAACACCTGCCACAGGCTCAGTTTTGCTCGGATTCCCTTGCAAATAGGCGCGTTCGAATCACATTAAGGATCCACAGGGGATGAGATGCCGGCTTTTTTGATGTGATTATGTAATAGAATTTCTTCAGAAAGATCATGCTTTGCACTAGGACAGCTGTAGCACAGCGAATAATGGTCCGATTGACCTGATTCCGGAATATGTTATGTGTCTGTACTATCTCTAGGGGATCATGAAGTTCACAGATATGGGTATAGTCAAATTCCAATACAGAGCTTTACTTCTCATGGGGCATGAATATTGCCCTGGCCAAAGTGAGCGGAAAATGATGTTCAATTGGTATATTGTCTATACCAATGTGCCATCCTCTGGTAAGATCTCAGATAGATAACATATTTCGGAATTAGGTCAATCGGACCATTATTCGCTGTGTTACAGCTGTCCTAGTGCAAAGCATGATTTTTCTGAAGGAATTCTATTACATAATCACATCAAAAAAGCCGGCATCTCATCCCCTGTGGATTTTCAATGTGAGTTGAACGCGCCTATTTTCAAGGGAATCCGAGCGAAACTGAGCCCGTGGTAGGTGTTCTAGTCAAAAATGCAGAAAAAAAAAAAAAAAGGACCGCGCCTGTTGTACCGCAAAGAGCTGTAATTTAATTTGAGGAATTGTCATCATGTCTGCCTGATTAATGAGGGATAAAATATAGTGTATCCAGGAACCCCCTGACCGTCATGATAAATCAACGCATTCAGCCCAGCTGAACAAGTAAACCCAAACAACTGTGCCAAGAAAGGATGACTGTGCTGCAAGATTCAGATTCGCATGCACGCTGCAAGGCGGAATTGCGTACCAATGTTGTTGGGCTTCAAGGACTTGAGCCTTTATCTACAATCAAAAGATGAGACAACTGTCAGAGGAATTTGAGATGATGTTTTGCCTGTTTAAAGTTTGAATCATCATAAACGACCACAGTCATTGGGTCTTGATGTCCGAAGATTCGTGCACGATGAACCCTCCGTGTTCCAACAATGTCCCTCACGTGCCGTATGACAGCCCCCGTCCTTCTGTGGGGAATGGGGCGTAGCTCAACCACATTCTCCTGGTTGATCCTGTCCAAAAGATTCAAATCACCCAAATTGACGTGGCAGAAATCTAGTAGTTGATCATGGTAAGTAAAGGTAGCAATAAAAATTAGGCTTGATTGTCTCACCACTTCTGGGTTGCTCTATCGTGGACCTGGATCGAAGCATCAGTAGACACAATGATGTGAAAGGAAGAGAGCAAGTGGTAAACATACAAATTGTTGTTAATGGTGAAGAACTCAGTCCTAATATATTTGAGAGCAGGCCAGCTCGCTCCCTCTCGCTTCTCTCCGTCCTCCTCTCGCGTTCTTGTATGTGTTTGTTCGCATCTTCACCGCGATGTCATATGGCGCCCGCCCGCGGCACAGCACACAGCGGCCACGTGCATGTGCCGATGTCACCCATCGTGCTGCCCCTCCAAAGCGCAGACACCGATGGCTCAATGGGACTGAAGCGGAGGACCCACGCGCATGATTCGCGCTTTGCTCCCCCTCTTCCACGCCCCTGAACGTCCTCGCGCATCAGAGGCACCGACCATGGCCCAGAGACGGGGGAGGGCCAGCGCGTGTGTATCCGGCCTTTTCTCGCCCTCCTCCTGCTTCCGGCCCTTGGTGTACAACCCAGATGATCCAGCAGTGGGATGCAACTGGACTAGGACATCCCACCGGATGTGGTCTTGCCTGCCTGCACCTTCGCGCATCACATTGCAGCGCCACCGTTGATAAGCCGTGAAAGCAGCCACACGTGAAACGCAGCTATTTTGCAATTTTCAGTATAAACAATCACGCAGACATCCCGAGAAGCTTCCGCGACGCCTCGCACGGAGAGCTACCAGTCATATAGCTAGAGTTGCGCTCACACGGAGACGATCTCAAATAACCAGACAGTACCTAGGAACCCGCCTAGAAGCGCTGACGCTGACTTGGACTACAGAGGAGTTAGAAGGAATCTATATTTGGCAATCGCGGACGGAACTCAGTGGTCGCGACCACCTCCAGAGACACTTTGTTTGTCGCGGCATTCCTGATTAGTGGACGTGTGTGTCACATGCAAGTGGAGGGCTCTGAGAACGGAAAGCAGCGAATACCCCGAATGGCTATAGCTCCGAGGTCCGTGCAGATCCGGAGTATGACCAAGATGAATTAGGTGACCGATACCAAAGCGCGCTCCAGGTGGAGCTGTCCGATCAAAGATGGCAACAGCCGAAACACGATCAATATAGTTGAACCGCGAGAGTTTGACAGTGCCCGCGAACCGTATAAGTCGCTCGCGAAGAGACCCCGACCTCAGTAGGAGAATCTGAATAGGGCTAGGATGAAGAAGAGACGTGTTGAACTGTCTGGAACTGAGCTATACCTAAACACCGCACTTTTCGCGTGTTTCGGTATAGTCTGATTACAGTATAGGCTTATTTCTGAGAGCTGGTATACGGTCTCAGTATAGCTGGCAGGGTCAGGATCACAGAGTAACGGGTACAACGGGTAGGTGACTACCCTGCGGACTGGCAGTACTCGCCTCGAAAACTGTAGAGGAAAGTGTAGCCCACAAACCTCTAAGGAGACTATTTCTGGAGCTTATTTCCACAACGAGAAATAAGCCAGAGATACTTACGATGGGACATGTGGGAATAAGCTTATTTCTGCTCGGCTAAAGGAAGGGCCTTCCATGTGACAGGCGTGTGAGGTCGGGGAAGCTCATACCGGAGAGATTCCGGGATAAGCGAAGGTCGGTTAAGACAATCTGATGGGATTGATCTTATTCCGAGGAAGCAAAGTTGGGAATAAGAAACCTTTCTGGGAAAAGGTTACACTAGGGGTATCTACGGAAAGCTGGAGGCCAGGGGAATAAGATCCGATGGTCAGGAGCTACGGGAAAGGGGCAGGAGACAAAAGGAATAGACGGACGAAGCGATATCAGTCAGCCAGGGGACTGGTGTTTTCAAATATCTTGGATGACAAAAGCCGCGTGGTCGGGAAATCAGGGACTACCTGGGCACTGGCCAATGGCAATACACTTGCAGCTATTCCTCCGACGGATAAACGGGAAAGGAGGGACGATCTCGGGCCATTTTACTAATTTCTGCTTGGTTTGAGGACTTTCATATGATTTTGGGATTTGTATAGGTAGTTGGGACATTATTACGAGTAGGACACAGAATCCCCTTGTACTAGTAGGCATAACACTTGCGATTTGGGCTATTTCTGGGGTTGGCGCAGTGTGTATCGTCGTTGGACTTTAACATTGGGAAACCTATCTGTTGGAATAAGAAGTTGGTTACTGGAAACGTCTTAGGGCGTGATTGAGGCTACATAGTACTGGAATCGAAATCGTTTTATCGTCATCGTCATCGCTCATCGTCAATCGTCAAATCGTATCGTTCATCGTTCATCGTACATCGTTAATCGTCAATCGGGTTCTCTGGGAAATAAGCTTTTGGGCATATATCCTCGTGGAAATAGTCTATCGTTCGCCTCTAGGAGGTCTATCACGCGTCTCCGGACACCACCACCACCACACACACAACACCTGCTCGTCTCATAGCTGCGAAGCTCTTACAGCTCTTTGCAAAATTGATGACAGTCATCTGAAAATAGATAAAAGAAAACATTTTGAACGCGGCTGATTGATTTGCTCAGTTCTGGCCCATTTCTTGGCCGATTTGCTCGAGGTCCGGAGCGTTCGAAAGCGGTTAACCGGGGCTTCCGATTGATACCTAATATGTAGAGTGAAACCTCGAAGTTGGTACTTTTAAAATTCCTCTCACCCGATTTGAACTCAAGGAAGAATAGACAATTTCTCTGTCAATACTGGTGCGATTGTGTTGATTCTGCGTGATTCTGAAAGGTAGGGAGAAGGCAACTACAGCAATGCACTCAGAAAATGAAATAATTGGGAGGCACACCCTTAGGAATGATATTATGTTTATGGATTGAGAATTCAATATTATCGGGTTGCCTCAAGCTTTATTCAAAATATGTGAGCAGCAAACCATTTGGCTCTATGTTGCCTTCCAAACGAGCCCCCAGCCATGTTGATCTGGCCGGTATTCGCCGAGATATGGCTCATGACGTCCCGAGATCACGTCAGGTGGCACGAAAATTGACGTTGGCAAACATAGTTTTATAGTGTAAATACTTGCCACCATTCGAAAGCCCTGCTCAGCCGCTTTCGAACGCACCATAAACAGTGCAAATTGGTCCAGAATTGAGCGAGAAACGAGCAGATCGATGAGGCGCGTTCAAAATGTTTTCTTTTATCTATTTTTAGACGACTGTCATCAATTTTGCAAAGAGCTGTAAACTATCTTATTTCCATTGCTCGATTATCTCTCAGGCCAATTCCTGGTGATATCTTGTAGTGAAGGTTCATCTTTCTGTGGGAATCTTATACCTTCCCTTCAACCTATTGTTAGGCCCTGTACAAGGGACTACCACTCGTCTGTATCTCAGCTCTTGCTTCCTCTGATTGGCCTATTTCTGATCCTCGTCTTATTTCTGTGGGCATCGCTGCTTATATCGGAAAGACTTGGGTTATATTTGGGTGATAATTGGATTGTTTGGGTTTAGTTCGGAGCACATCGTTCAGCGTCTAGGCAAGAGCGTCACCCGAGCTCCGAGTCGCGGACCCAGCATATCACCAAGATACCATAATATTTCAACTTCGATCGATCGAGTCTGAACCAGTGTTCAATCTACCGGTATAGGGAGCCAATAGCGTTATTCGAGCAGAGATTTTGAGTCAGATTTCACGGATAAACGGACCAGTGTATATAATATTATTTAGTCATCGCGATAAGAGAGTAGTATAAAAGAGCAGGCAGTTTAGCAGTACAGTAGCGGACCCCGCCTCTAGACACAGCAGTGTTGTAGATAGGTTTGGCTCGAGAGCTCAGTAGCCCAGCACGACTGTTCTTTCACCTGATATAAAGTGACTTGTTTGGATTAATATCTATGTGGACTTGTGAACCTGAACTGTGGAATTGTGTCCGTGAACGTGTCTGTGTCCTGTGTCTTGTGTTTGTCTTGTCATTGCGTCCGTGAACGTGTTCTTGTGTGTCCTGTGTCCTGTGTTCTGTGTCCCTGTGTCCGCGAACCATCGTTGTGAGCTTGTTAAGCCAACGTGTTAGCACAAACCCGTTCCTCGGAACAAATCACGCCAGACCTTCGAGTCTGTTTCTTATACTAAGCAACCTACGTTCATCCGTGAACAAAGGAAAGCGCTCCTCGAACCAACAAAACACACCACGCTCAACTACGAGACTCTCTCGAACGATTGAAACCTGCACGCACTTGGCTATTTGACCTAATACTTGGTCTACACCCCCGAACTTAAACTATCATTCCTATTAAGGAAGGTGTCGTTGAGTGGTTTTGGTTAGGGTTTGGTTTTCATAGAAGTTAGCTTCGTGAACCTTTCTCGAATGTGATCCATCCGCACTAGGAGTGACTGTCTTTCACCGTGAGCAGAGATACAAATACGAGTTCCTGGGATCCAGCGCAACGGTGCAGCGAGCGCGCATGGTTCCGCGCTAACACCCGCATCTAGATCCGCCCGCGGTAGGCCAGGGACGAATAGTGGCGCAGGAGGACGTCGTGACAAGGCGCAGGTAGGAGATGGCCATGCTCGATAATGCGGTCGGCGGGGGTTGGGAAGGCGAATAACAAGTGGGAATGGTATCTGGAGAAATACAGCAGATATTCAGACGCGATGAATGGGAGTCATATGCATGACCATCAGAAAAATGAATGCAGTTATGTAGAAAGCAGGTGTACCTCCTATCGAGTAGCGAATGAGGAGCTCATGCAGATCGTGCACGTACCCAGGAGTACAAGGAGCGGGCCGTCACAGTGCGAGCGCGCGAATAGTAGCACGGGCAGTAGGTCCAGTCCTAGTTTCAATCCTAGTTTCCGACGAAGAACAGATGGAAGTGCGATATCGGAGCATGCCTGTTGCCCGCCGTCCGAATCAGCGACTTTTTTTAGGGGGGGGACGAGTTTTGTTTTCCGTGCTATGCATATATGGTCCTGATTCTTACGCAGACACTTTGCCATAGTACAATTAGTCAGTCCTTGATTGAAAACTTGTCGCTATCTATAGGACCTTCCGTGCATCTTGGGAGCCGCAAACTCCGCGAAACAAAGCACCTGGATCTTCATGGCAAGAATCTTAATCCCAAGACTGGACATTACATCAAACGCGACAAGCAGCATCCATCTTGCATGAGCCCTCAGACTCCGTATAATTCAATGTGTCCTTTCTGATATCTTTAGCACCACAAGGCCTCCACAAAACCTGCCCCTCCCCATGTCTTTCGACAAGTTGAATCTGGGTGCGCCTTCCCATTTACAGACATTCTCGAACTTGAAGCCGTTTGCCGCTCTTCCGGCTATCGCGCTAGCCTCTGGAGGTACACATTTCACGCCATCCATCTCTCTATCACACCCTCCCAATTTTCAATGTTCGAGTACGTATTACGGGCCCGCAGCTGCACCAACACGCATTTATACGGTCAGGTTCGGAGGGAGACACCTGCGCGGGAATCGACAATTGGAATTTCCTTCATTTTTTGCAGTTGAACCAGTAGCGTGACAGCTTCTAAGTTAAATGCGACTCTAAAACGCAGGGATAAATCCAATGTGAGAACAGCAGATGTTGAGTTGAGGAGGCAAAGGCTTTGTCCGGCGCTCGATCTGTTAGGTTCAGGTGTAATGAAAGGAGGGTGAAAACAAACCTTGGATAGCACACAGCCCGATGCGCCTACCGATCCTGAATCGGGGTGCGGACCCTTGCCATTCACCATCAACAACACGGAGTTCGTGATGACGTGGGTGGTGGTGATAAGCATTAGAGGGTTTTTGTCGCCGGCTCAGTGCACTGTGCTCTCGTGTAAAAACAGCAGTTAAATGTGAGTTCAGACCGCATCGACCTGACTGCTTATCTTCGTAAGTAGCTCCGCAAACTCAAGAAAAACCTATGAGAAAGAGCCCACGGATGGAACACAAAGCGGCGCACGGCGTTTGGACGAATGGAACGACTTTGACTGGATGCTGCTGGGTCACACTGCCGGCCAAGTTCTCTTTATACACATGAATTACTGGATGGACTCAGAGAGCCTTGAGTATTTTTTATATTCCCCACAGCGTAGCCATTCCTTACGCAAGTCGGTAATGCTTTCGACCTGCTCCGTGAGTTTTTTAAAGCGAACGCAATTTGTTTCTCGAGGCAGCACAGAACAGCTGTGAGTTTACCTCTTGCTTCCACTGAGATTGAGAATATTCCTGGGTCTTGAAGACGAAATGAGATCTCTGGGTCAACGTACACACATTCATGGAGAAGTGCCCGGCGTGTTGTAGCCAGCTTGTAGTGTGTCTTGTTGACCGCCGTCCACTCTGCGATTTATTATCAATGATCTCTGTAACATGAATTATTGTCTGGGAAGGCAGCTAATATCACGAGCATACAGCATCCCATCCCATCAGTTACGCACTCGGGATCCAACGAAGCACTCGACGCAACGAGGGCAATGCCGGGGATCACCACCAGCGTGCGCAGCGCCGCGGCGAGGGGCATTTCCCATTCTGTTTTCCTTCGTTTTTGCCCTCATACTCGTGATCGAATAGTGAATATTTCCACGCACCGAACGAGCAAGACTACTCAAAATATTGAGGATGTCCCTCCTCTAGACGCGGAGAGGCAACTACGCGGGGTGCAGGTTGGACCTGCGATACCGAAGCAATGGGCTGTTTCCTCTGTGGTATTGACAATGTTTGCGGCTGCGGTGTCGGAGCAGCGGGACGTTTCCGCTGGGATATTGGCGCGGTCTTCGGTGGCACGGAGGGAGAAGACATGATGCGGAGCGGCGTGTATTTGAGTCGCTCCCTGCCAGAACAGTGTATGAATGACTCGACGTAAATGGAGGGCGCAACGCTGCGTCGGCATCGGTCACGAATTGCACAAAGGGTGTCAGGCCGACGGAAGGCGCAAGAGGGACTAGTGAATAATTTTATCCCAAATGTACGTTTTGCTTGTGGCGAAGGAAACTGTTTATAAACTACTACGTGACTGAGACCATGCCTGCTGCTGAGCAGTATGGCTTGCCTGCTGGATACTTTGATGTGGATGGTGGCGGGAAGCAAGAGAAAAAATAGGTGCTGAGCCACGAGGCGGAAGAAGCGGAGAAGAGTTCGGCATGATGGGATGCCGAGCATTAACCGTTCTTTAAGCAAATGGTTCCTCGGCTGTGCAATTTCTCCATATATCAGACCTCCTTTCCCCGTTCCTCTGCTCTTCCTCTTGGTTCAACCCCTTTCGTTCTCGACATTCTGGGCTGTTCAACACAGCCTTTTAATTTCCCGTACAACTGCTGATCTGCACCCAGTTCTTTCTTGACAGGACCCAGCGGATCGCAGTCGCTGCTGCTTACGGCGCAGCTTAATTCGATTGTTATCACGCCGTGAGGCCACGCAGTCTTTGCCAACGGATCTGGATATAAAGGGGGGGGCGCCTCTGGTTCAGGTTCCCGACATTTCCCCCATTTTCGTTGTCCTCGACTCACTGGTCTCGCAAAAGTCTTTCTCGGAGTATATGTGGCTCCAGATCTCATGTCGGACAGTTTCTGTATGCGGCTGCCAGGGACCGAGCTCAACCAATTCTTGGGGATTTTCCTTACTGCCATTGCTGTCCTCAAACATTAATTACTCAAGTAACAATTTCATGGGCAATTCTTCATTCTGCAGTTGTTCTCGCTCCGAGGCACTCCTCTCAATTATTTCGACCTCTCCGGTGTGGATCTTTGCAGATATAATTTGCCCTTTGCCCTTCAATCCGTTGGTTTAACATGCCGTTGCACCGATGGTCATCATTCCTTCAGGCTCGGCCATCTTCTTCATTGTGCACCCTCGTCACTCTTCACTTACCCAATCTCGGTCCCTTCTACCAATTATCAAAACCTTCGGAATCACTTGGCTGTTTCTTCCTTCACCTCCGGCGCGCCTGCATTTTGCTCCTTAACATTTATCTGCTGTTTTCCTGTGCCCTCCAGCCGAGGGCTCAACATATTTTTCCATCCTCGAAAACAATTGTGGTTTTCGAGATCTCGTGCGATGCAGAAAAGACAGCGGCGGCCCGAAACTGCGAATCATGTGATGCTGCATCAACATTACTCTACCGTGTCTTCAATAATTTATCGACTTCTGTGTCTTGGAATTGAAGTTTCGAAATTGTTCACAATGCGCAAAATTCCTGAAACTCATCGCCGGAGCGTAGCGAAGGCATATCTTGTTCTGATTAACCGTTCTTTAAGTAAATGGCTCCTCGGCTGTGCTATTCCCCAATACGTCCATCTCCTTTCATTTTTCCTCTGCTCTTGCTCTTCCTTTAACTCCTTTCATCCTCAATTTCAAGTGACATCGGACACTGCCTCCATTTACTGCCGCCCCGCTGACCTACGCGCAGCATTTTCTTGACAAGGCGCAGTTTGAGCGCAGGGCCTCTGTCTACGGCGCAGCCTAGTCCTATTCATCCGGCCGGGGGCCACGTAGTCCCCCCCAAGATATAAAATGGCGCGCCCATCGTTTTAAATGGCAGTCTTACCCACTTTCCGCCTTCAAAGATACCCCTCAAGTGATTAATTCTTGATCTTCTGTCTCAATGATTCGGGCCACTGCTGCTGGGGACCTTGCTTCTACTTGGGCTCAACCGAAGATGGCCCTCAAATGTCAGGGTCGTTTCCATGCTAGCGCTGGGCGCATAAAACCTTCAAGTGCCTCAATCTTCTTTCTTCTGTCACTTTTTTCCATCCCACATCTTTCCAATTTCTGTGGAAATTGTCTTCAAGTTCTCTTGAACTACGCCATCGAGCCTCGGTAATTTGTTCCCTGCGCTCGCCCAAGTTTGACCTACTATGACCTTTGGACTTTTGGGAGATGGTGCTGCCAGCCTGAAGCAAATCAATTCGTGCTCAATTGGTCTTTTACCGATCTGTAAAAATTCCCTCCCGCCTACAACTTCTGTTCACCGACGAACTCGTAATGTAGGTTCACCATCATGTATTTTAATGCCGAATGAAAGTCATTTTCCTCTTCATTGCAACATTACTGCTGCCACCTATGTTCCTCCGTGGAAACCAATGGAAGTGAGTTCAAATATCATTCTCATTTAATATTACCTACCTACCTACCGACCGACCGGACTGTCTTTTATATTATAAGTGTATTTTCAACAAGAAAACAATATTCATTCCTCCGTTCATCTCAAACCCGAGCGAAGCGGAGGGCCGTCTTGTCTTTAATGACAGAGATCAATCGGCGCGCTGCGGCAAAGCGGAATGCTCCGGATATCCTCATTGTCTATTCCTCTGGTGCTTCCGACCACCTAAGTTGCACAAGTACAAGTACGACTGTACTCAGAATATTGACAGTTGAGATTCCACACATGATGGATGGTAGCGCTTCAGTCGAATTTAGTAAAGTAATAACAGTCATATTACTACTTAGCGGGCAAAGTAATTTTAAGAACCTTTAGGTCTCCCCAAAGAGTTAATGGGCAACATTGAATTTACATTATGGGTGGGATGTCAACAGAATGCACAGTCAGTCACACCAGTTTCACAATAATGGCATGGATGCTGCAAGTGGAGCCGGACAAGGGTAAGAACTAGAAACCGTGACATAACCTTTCTCTGCGATCACTTTGGGATGCTGTTGAAGTACACATGTGTAGGTGTGTTGCATTGGCAAAGTGGGTTACTGCCTTGGGTATAATAGGACTCAATTGTTGATATTACACAACTGACGTCCGATTCAAACTGAGTTTAATTAATTATGAAATCCGAGGAATGTGTTGTGCTGCGAGATGGGTCCTTGACTCATGGACTTCGCCTATTTGAGGTATTGAGATGTAGAGAATAAGAGATAAAATCTTTAAGTACGAGTCATGCCACGCACACTGCGGTGGCCTCACCCAACAAGTCAAAGTATACAATACAAGAGTGTGTCACTGTTGCTCCAAGAAACATGCTGGGTAGGGATGGCGATAAGAGAACAGGAAAGCTAGCAAACCCAAGTTTATATTCGCCGTGCTTACTTCCGCACCAACCATAATTCAAGTGTGAGATTGGTAAGAATGTCTGTATACAAACCTTTACACAATGAAATTATAGACATTGATTGGAATGGACTATACAAGAACACACGGGAGAAGTACTGAAATTAGCACGGCGCAGGTACGGCACTCTAAACAGGCGTAATCCATGTTCAATGAACAAATACAATTTACATGTTTTTCCGGAGCTAGAATCAAGCCAAAGCTATTTTCTCAGACAAACTCATCGGACGCTACGACGAATGACCGAAAATTCAACCAAACTCTCACTACTCAGGCAGCTGACAATTGAGGAGTCACAAACAAGCCTCAACCAAGGTTGTTGACACACGGTCGATTTCAACCTTTTCAGAAGCTAGAATTGGCCGTTGACTTGTTTGCGTGACTAGACAGATAGATTATACAAGGCACAATTTAAAATTCAGTGAAACACTTACTGTTGTGGGAGTGGAAATTTTATTTTCAGACCGTGTAAATAGGCTCAACACAGATGCATCAAAACACAATTGGAGAATTGTAGTATGAGAAGAGCCAACAAAAAGGAGGGATCAAGGGAGACTGTGACCAGTCAGTAAGCCTGGAGCAAAGGAACTCAGGAGAGAAGGAGAGAAGCACAAAAAGCCAAGGAAACCTGGCCAAAATAAAATACCTCCTTTGAGGATTGAACCCCAGTGAGAATTCCAGCTAGGGAACTCGAGCTAGAAAGAGCCAGATCGAGGAATCGAGCCAGATCGAGCCACATTGAGGAAATTATCAAACTATTATTAGCTTTTTGGTGGATAAAGAACAGGGACCAGTCTGCTCACTTTTCGAGAGACCCATTTCGAAATTTCGAAATTAAAACGTCAAATTTCGAAGCGCTCGAGTGTCCGAGCGCCCGCTTGGAATCCGAACAATCAAAAAGAGAAGTCCCTGTCACACAGCCACACCTTCCTTGTCTTTGACCGCGGTGCTCGCCGCTGCGCTCATGGACGTTGCGCCCTCTGCATACAACCCACCTGAATAGAAGAATATAATTATCTAAACCCTCCCTTTTGTGCACACCACCAACCTTTCAACTTCTGTATTGCGTTTGTAACACGCACCTTCACACCGACACCTTCTTGACCTGGTTTCTCTCTTGGCATCTTCCGGGATGAGTTCTGCTGCCCCACAGGTTCTACCAGATGGCTCTCTCCAGTATTACTGTGATTGCGCGAAATATTGCAAATCAATGAAGATTGTTTCCAGAAGAACATGGTATAACCATGCAGAAGACCGCAATCCTTTGCGCAACTTCGACGTGCATGCCGGCGCGGTCAGCCTCTTCCCAGGCGCAGCCTCTAATAGTGCAGGCAGCTCTTCAGCACATCCAGCACCTCCTCCTCGGAAGAAGCGGCGCCTTGTTAGCCCCGCTAGATCTGCTTCCCAATCCTCGCAGTCTTCGAGCCGCAGCGACGGGCTTGCACGAATGGAGCCCGACGACGACCCTCCCGCATTCGAGGTTCCAGATTCGGATGGATTCGGTCAAATTTTGGTATGTTGTTTTGCTTGTCGTTAGCAGTCATGAATTGACAGCCAGACAAAGATGATATTCCTGATCCTGGCAGTCTTGCTGCTCCCATACCAGCAGATGAAGACGAGGAGCAGCCTGAGCCCCTGCACGAGCCCACCCCACCACAGTCTCCCATACACCCGCCCTAAGAACAGGACGCTCCCCGCGCTGCTCGTGCTCGTATTCCGCCTGCCCCGGATCGTGCAATCTATGAGCCATTGTCGGTGATACCGGATGTCCAGGCAGCCCAACTATTTATTCAAGCGTTGGAAGGTGCATCCTTGGATGACAGTGGCCTTGACGCCGACGTTATCCACCGACTCCGCAATCCTAATACAGAATGTATTGATATCACTGACGACAAAGATTTCCGCTTATCTCTTGACATATTCCTCGCCGACACCAACTCCTCTGAAGCTATGTACGAGGCTACCCGGCAGGGAATCCTTCGTCATAGCCCCGACATCGATATGCTCTCGCACTACCAGATAAAAAAAGCCATCGAAAACATGACCGGCATCGTGCCCATCACACACGACATGTGCCCCAAGTCCTGCGTCGCATATACCGCCCACTGAGCAGAACTTGAAAAGTGCCCCAAATGTGACTGCCCTCGCTACGATCCCGAGATATTGAAGAACAGCGATGGTCTGCAGAAGGTAGTTTCTTAATTATATTTACACGGTGATGCGCTTGTCTGATAACAATCCGGTAAAGGTTCCGCTGCGACAGTTCGATACAATTCCGATCGGGCCCGTCCTTCAAGCTCTTTGGGGGAGCACAGAGGGCGCGAAGCGGATGCGGCACCGACAGCAACGCACCACCGACATCCGTGCGCAGCGCACTCCGGACGGGAACATCCAGATTGACAAATACAATGATCTGTATCACGGCAAGGCGTATCTCGACGCCGTCGAGCAAGGCCTCATCGGGGATGATGATTCAGTCCTCCTGCTGTCCATTGATGGTGCGCAATTGTACGCAATGAAACAATCAGACTGCTGGATCTATATCTGGATCCTTGTCGACATCGATCCGATTTCACGTTATAAGAAGAAATATGTCATTCCTGGCGGTATCTTCCCAGGTCCAAACAAGATCCAAGTTGTCGAATCATTCCTCTTCCCCGGTTTATACCATGTCGCCGCACTCATGAAGGAGGGCCTCAAAATATGGGATGCGAGCGAGGATCGCGTTTTCACGAATTATCTATTTCTTCTCCTTGCGACCGTAGTCGACCCTGGCATGGCAATGATGAATGGCCTCGTCAGACATACAGGCGCATATGGGTGCCGACTCTTTTGTCCTGTCAAAAGTCGTCATAAATCCAAGGCCTCCACTTATTACCCCACTTTGCTCAAACCCGATAATTATACCGTTGCCGGCTGCGACCATGCGGACATTTCCTGCCGTAACCTACACCTCGGGTCTCCAACCGAATATCGGGACGCTCTTTTCCCTGTCATCGAGGCCAAAAACCAGAGACAGTACGAAACACGTCGCCTGGAGACAGGAATCGTGAAACCGACAATATTCAGTGGGCTAAGCAGAACATTATCGGTACCCACTTGCTTTTCAGGGGATAATATGCACCTCATTCTGAACCTCTTCGATCTCTTCCTCAATCTTTGGCGAGGGACCCTTCCATGTGATCCGAAAGATGTGCTCGCTCGGTGGGATTGGGCCGTGTTGGTCGACGAAGATTGGGAGGCGCATGGGAAGAGAGTCGCGGCTGCCACCCCATATCTCCCTGGATCATTTGATCGTCCGCCACAAAACATCGCGCTCAAAATCAACAGCAGATACAAGGCTCAAGAGTGTTTAACCTACTTCTTTGGCCTTGGGCCTGGGCTGCTCTATGGCCTCCTTCCTGACGCGTATTATCGACAATATTGCAAGATTGTGCGGGGATTTCGCTTCTGTTATCAGCGGGAAATTCTTCGGGAGGAGGTCGTTGAGAGTCACCTCAAATTTTGCGAGGCGTATGAGGAATTCGAGTGCCTGTATTATCAACGGCTCGAGTCTCGTTTGCATTTCTGCAGACAGAGTCTGCATAACACCCTCCACGAGGCCCCCGAGATTGTCCGATTGGGTCCTGGCACGTACCATTCGCAGTGGACTATGGAACGTACGATCGGGAATCTTGGCGAGGAGGTGAAACAACACTCGGATCCTTACACCAACCTTTCCCACCGCGGTACACGACGCGCACAGATCAATGCACTCAAGTCTTTGATACCGGATCTCGAGCCCGCAGAGAAATTACCCCGTGGGGCAGAAGATCTCGGCGGCGGATATATTCTCAAGCGTGCGAAGGACGAATATAATCAAGTTATTTGCGGTGCGCAGGGCAACACCATCCGGGAATACCTGGAAGACATCACTGGAGAGTCCTACCCTGACACTTTCAAGCCTTCCCTCCAACGCTGGGCTCGATTACAGCTACCATGTGGCCAAATTGCGCGTTCGGCCTGGAAAGAAAAGCAGAAAGCGTTGGACAAGGTTCGGATGGCACGGAATGTTCGAGTAAGTCATTTCCAGAGTTTTTCAAGTACTCATCTCACTGTGTATCAGTTTACAGACTGCGGCGAAGAGGCTTATGCTGAAGTACAGTTTTTCTTTCAGACTGAGGTAGAAGACGAGACTGTCACCACGGCTCTAACACACCGGTATTGCCCACCGGACGAAAATTTGCTGGAGGTTTCATCAAACACGCTCTGGGTTTGTGACAAGCTGAATGACAATGCACCGATGGAGGTCATCGAGGTGGACCTGATAACTTCGGTCGTCAGGATGGTACCACTTGATGATGAACGAGTGTTCGTTGTGCATAAGTTAGGATTGGAACTTACTAGCATGTCTGGTGCCGTGGAACCCGATATAGAATAGTATATTGTATGAAAGAACTTTTGCAAACGACGATTCAGTGGCGCGCGCGTCCCCACGTGATCAGATCATTATTACCTCCTCGCCACGATCTCGTCTCGCGACCACTATCATACGACGCGTCTGGCGTCAAAATGACCTTGCCTTTGGACACCTTCAGCCCACCCCCTCCTTCTGAGCTCTCCTTACGCCTCAATCGACCCAGCCCAGCCCCAACAGCCTCTAGCAGCTCCTCTTACACTCTAAGTTCCGTTTCGAGCTCACCCGACCTCCAGCGCCCTCGTGTCAGCACCAGCGACGACTTGGACGATCCTTTTACAGTTGGGAAGCACCCTCGTCATAATCATGGTAGCAGACGCGACTCAGCATTGGGTTTGTGGGCAGACGATTCGTGGGTAAGCACCTCTATATCTCTATCCCATCTATCATTCAATATGTGCAACAGCAGCTGACACGACCTGCTCCATCCTCCTGGAACGCAACGATTGCCGAGGCAACTCACGATGCATTGATCAGTAACCGCAATTTTGACTATATGAAACTCCATGACGCGTACGACACTCTAAAGACCCGTTTACAAGATGTGAGGGTAGCGTACGAGCAGCTCAATGTGAGATATGATACACTACAGTATTCCCCTTTTCTTTTACCGGAATCCTGAGCTGAATCTTGACATAGGAGCTGCTACACGACTCTAGTAAATAGTGTTGGCAGCCGCCTTTCTGTCGCACCTGCGATGACACCTCCCTCCGCAAATACCATCAATTATCTTCCGGCTGCTTCGTCCACATCCAACGACCATCTCCAGGTTCTAGACCGCAAACATTATCCTCGAGTAACATACTGGACAGAGGGAGAGTTCCTCACCGCAGAAAAGAAGCGCAAAGACGAGAAAGGCAAGGCTGGGATGGCAGATCCACAATCCAAGCGTGGGGCTCAGCGGCTTGTCCAAGGCGACGAAAACGTGGTTTACTGGTTCATCGGACGGAAACCCGGTCACCGGAAGGCGAGCCAAATCCATGCGAGATGAGGCTCGGCGGATCTGGAACTCTCTGGGGAAGAACGGCCACACCCCCAAACGTTGGGGTGACGCAGACTCGGTCGTACGAAGTTATTACACGGGAGAAATGCGACGGGTCTTTCCAGAACTACAGCTCTGCGAGCTCGATTACAAATCACATCGCATTGCGATCAACATCTACCCTGCCTGGCATGCCAAGTTTTTAGAGGAGACCCCCGCACCTGCTCCAAAGAGGTCGGCGTCAGAAGCTCCCGAGAACGAGCCCGCCAAGAAGAAGTACAGAGGACACAAAAAAGCAAATCAATCCGGTTCCGCAGACGACCCGCTTCCGCCCGCTGATCCTGCTTCCGCACCCTCTGCTTCAGCCGTCCCTATATTGTCCTTGGCCCCGTCTGCATCTTCCTCAGCACCACCCCCAGTCTCGGCTCCTGCTCCGGTCTCCATAGCACCCTCGCCTTCTGTGATCTCAGCTGGACCTATCCCTCAACTGCCTCCACCTGCAGTTCCCCTTCTGTCAACGGCTTCTCAATCAATCAGACTACCATCGCCCGTCCATCTTTCTGCCGCCGTAACCAAGAATCTTCCCATCCAAATGGAGGTGGACAGCGATAACCGTGAGTTTTCGGCTCAATGAGAGTTGCATATCACTGATGTGTCCTCTTTCAGCTCTTGCGCCCACATCTGGTTCGTCAACAAGTACACCCGCAGCGACGGCAGCCGGTCCGTCAATGAGTACACCCGTAGCGAAGGCGGCTGGTCCGTCAACGAGCAAGCCTGCAGCGGCCGCTGTAGGAGCAGGACCCGCAGTCACCGCGGTACGTGCACTGTGTCCCTTTGTTTCGGATTGCTGACGCTATCTTGATATCCGGTAGGTCAACAACCCACTGTAAGCAAACCCCGTCAGGACAGATTCTCGTGCCGATTTGCTTGTGTGCAGTGCGTTCCTCGGAGATTCTACCGCCCCCACGACAAGGGCAGACTTCATCGCAGACGTTGCTAAGCCCAGTGCGTTACCATCTATGTCATCATGACCACTCTAATGTACACGGAACAGAGGCCAAGAGCAAGAAGGACACGAAGTCGGACGAGGTAAAATATATCCGCCCAAACAAGACCTAGTCGGCGAGGCAAGTGTTTATGGTTTGGCCGAGGACTGTGCTGACGCGCTGTTGGACAGAAACCTCTATCTGATAGATTACATCGAAAAGAAAGAGATTCCGCTCCCAGGCAAGGTACAAAGTGACGATTTCGACCGATATTACAGCGGCCTCACGAAGGAGGAGATGAAGGTATTTGGATTTCACGCTGCTTGGCACTGTGCTGATGTGATCTGATACAGGTTTGGGCGGACAAGAGCAAGGACGAAAAAAAGGACAAGAAGAAGGACGCATGATGCATAAGTATGGTAAGCAGAAACTGCCCTTTATTGATGTTCGTTAACTCATATATTGATCGTAGCACGCTAGCTTCCCAAGACGTTCGCAAGACTAGGAAATAATTTTCTTGATTCGGAGCAGAGTCCATGTGCGCTGTCTCGCCCTCGTCGATTAATAACTAGATCTGACATTACACCCATCCGACAGTGCCTGCATATTACAACCGGTAAAATCCCCGTGGCATAATGAGTTCCCCTCGAAACATCCAGGTAGGTGTTGTGTATAGAAGAATTTACACGATGCTGATTCCTGTTTTCGGTAGAAAGCTTTCAAAGCAGACAAGACGATTACACATGGGAGGTCGGGGTAGCGCATGGACAGCATGCGCAGGTGGGAGACGCAGGACGGAAACGCAGCCGATGGGCGAGTGGTAGCCACGGCGGCGGCGCGAGGGTGGGCGCACGGGCCAGCCAGTGGGTGGAAACCATTACCTTAGCCAGTACTCGATGTAACTCGATGTACCTCTTTAAATTGCGTTAACTCCTCAGTGAGCCTCAATATGCCTCGATTTGCATCGAGGCACAACGAGCTATGTGCAAATCATTGAGGCAGATCGAGGAACTTATAATTTCCTCAATCTGTCTCGTTCTAGCTCGAGTTCCCTAGCTGGACTTCTCACTGGGATTGAACCGCCAGTGCAAAGGAAAAGTCAGAATCCATTAGATTGGAATCTAATGAATCTTGTGACACTGCCACTATTTTCATTGCATTGAAAAATGGCGACAAGTAAAAATCGAAGTGTGGAAAACCTCATCTCGAAGATATTAATAGAACGATTACATAAGTACTCATAATGTACTACTGTTGTATTTCGTTCAATTCGTATGGGGGTTTGGGCTGTGACACCATCATATGAATTGACCCTTTCGTACGGCATCCAAATTAGGAAGGTTGATCCACCGGTAGCGCTCGGCTAATCTTGGCTAGCTCGGCGAAGGCCAAAAATCTCCCAAAACCGCCGCTGTGATCGGGTGACTTACGAAAAATTTCGTAGATTTTTGGCCGTGTGACGCGTGACCATACAAATTGAACGAAATACAACAGTAATAGCCTACAATAGCACTCTTCTCTTGAACAAGGAGCTCATCCCCGTTCTCTTGTTCCTACCGCACTAAGTTCATTGTTATTATGTGCTTCACTCCGCAAGGACTTGAAACTTCACACATGGCTCAGGCCGAAAACCAGGACAAGCCCAACCAAAACAAATCTTTTGGGTGGCCTGGGATTTCAGCGAGCCAAAGTCATGGCCTTCAGGCCAAGCCAAAGCCGGAAAATCACTATTTACACTTATTATTGTAAACCAAATACTTGCATAATTATAAGGATAGCAGACACTCTAACCAGCATGGACGTATCTGGCTTTCAACTGTCTTCAATTGTCGACTTGCACCTTAAATAACCTACTTACACTTATTAAACCAAATACTTGCATAATTATAAGGATAGCAGACACTCTAACCAGCGTGGACGTATCTGGCTTTCAACTGTCTTCCATTGTCGACTTTGTTTAACATTGCACCTTGTAATAACCTATTATACAACATTCCATGCACAAAGGGTTTTGTGAAGACCGCTACAAATCTTGGATTGAGTGAGGCTTTTGTTTTTTTCCTTTCGCATCTGATTCCTGGAGTGGAACCCGTGGGGCTGGTGGCTCTGCTTTTGGCACAGTCTTGGATTACTGTGCTACGCCAAGCGTCTGGAGCCTTTCATCAATCCTGGCGACTTCTTGCTGCTGTTCGGAGCGCTCGAACAAAGGCCGTGCAGCTTCCCATAGTTCTTGTGCCTTGGAAAGGTCTCCACGCCGCAGATACACGTCACCAATTGTGCGCATGCATTCTGCTCTGCCCCGATGCACATCCATCTGCGTGAACCCATCCAGTGCAATCGCCAAAATGTTCAGCGCCGCATCATCTGCACCTTGTCGCGTGAGCATGTCTCCAAGGCGTCTCAATGCTTGGTGTACTGTCACAGGACTCCGCACAACCGGACGTAGAGCGAATGCGAGGAAAACGACGGCCCATCGTGCAGATTCCTTTTCAGCATGCACAGGTTCTGTAGGGTCCGCCAGCTTCATGATGCAAGATCGTGCAAGGTCGTTGTCATGGTCCCGTGCCGCAGCAAAAAGCCGGATATACTCGGATCTCGCCCCTATTGCGTCGCCCTTGCGAAGCTGCAGATCTGCATGGATACATTCATAAAAAGAGAAGCCCCGTGGGTACTGTGCGTTTCGGAAGGCCGTCAACGCAGCATCGAGATTGCGGGACACAGCATTTGCATCGGCGCCAGTAACTATATCAAGGAATGCGATGTTGACAAGTGCATGCCCATGCACCACAGGGGAGAGCACGGCGGATGTTTGGCGCAACATAGCCTCGTGGATACGCCGTGCACCGGGATACTCGGTCTTGTTCTCGTACACGAGGGCCTCAATGTTCATGAGGAAGGTTTCCATCTGTCCACCTTGTACACCTGCTCGAACAATTAGCTCTTTTCCTTCATTCAAGAGTTCCAAGCTTTTTCTGAAGTTTCCCAGGGATACATAACACAGAGCCTGCAATCGGACTCCATTCAACTCGCCCCTTACATTCCCCGATGCGCGGGCAATTCTGTATAATTCTTTGGCCAGCTGTAGACTTTTCGAATAGTTACCGTAATTAAACTCCAAGAGCGACAGACCACCCAGGGGTCTGACCTTCGCCAGATGAGAGTTCCTTTGGGATGCTACAGAGAAAGCAAGCTGAAAATAGTGCTCTGCTTTTTTGGGATCATCAGCAGCCTCAAAGTGGTATATTGCCATTGCATTATAGAGTCGAGCTGAAGCATACTTGTCATGCATAAAATTGTGGAGGTACAGGTACTCACCTTCCCTGTCATGGTTTTGAGTAAGATGAAAATGTTCTATGGCTTTTTCCGTCGCCAGTTCAGGATAGAGAAGGATATGGAAGTGCCTGGATTCCAATGTTGCAGTGATAAACTGTCCGTAAATATCTTGGTCATCCACTCCTGAGAGGATTTCTGGCAGACGCAGCATGAGTGGGCTGAGACCCCGATTCATCATCAAATTCAGTTCATTAAGCAGAAGTATACCCAGGACAGACTCCCTAAGGTCAGTATGATCGTAGTCCAATCCCTGCTGCAGTACACTGTGCAGATTTCCCAGATTTGAGAGAAGGCGGGGAACCAAGTCAACCACAAATGTGGAACCATGCCATAAGGCCGCGTAGATTTTAAAAAGATCAATGAGGTATTTTCGCACGGGCTGCACCAGTTCACGGGAGGGCGGCCGGGTTGCCTGGATATACTCTCGAATTGGTGCCAATACTTTAATTCGTCCAGCATGGTCGATGTATGCAAGTGAAGTACGGATAAGTGTTGTTTTGCAATTGGGGATATCTGGGATTGGGATATTGCTTTTAACCAGGTCAAAGTTAGAAATTCCGTCAGAGAGAAGGGACATCAGACTGAGTAGCTGCACTGCATGAGGGGAGGAGAGCATGCGGGGACTTGAAACAGAAATTCTGATAGAAATGTCTAGGTTTGATCGTTTATCATAACCAGCAGAGAGGAGGGCAGTCCTCTCAATGTTCCATTGCTCTAGGGTTTCCTGGCAGCCAACAGAGGCTGCAACTCCAGCAACTAGCTGCACTGCAAGAGGTATGTTGTCTGTGATTTCCAAGAGCTGGTCAACTTCTGAACTATCATGAATTTCATCTGCAATTTCAATGAAAGTTTGGCGGGCAGCGGCTTGATCCAAAGGCATTAAGGGACGTATGAATGGATGGGTCCACTGGACTTTTCCAGGCCTCTCCGTTCCGCGCATTGTCAGCTGATAAGGGAAAGTCAACAACTATATCTCAAGGTATAAAGGGGACATACCAGAAGTGCTACATGTGGGATATCGGCAAGGAGTGCAAGGAATGCCTCTACTTTTGCTCGACCACCCAGTGCTTCCCATGGCGTCTCAAAATTATCCAAAACCATCAGGCACGGCTGACCAGCGGATAACAGAGCAAGCACAGCTCTTTCTGAAATGCTGGAGGTGTCAAGGCCAAGATGGGACACAATTACCGCAACAAGAGAGTCCCATGTGTGAACAGACTCGCAGGAGATGAAGTGGCGAGTTTGGTATTTATAAGAAACTTTGGGATGATGAAGAGCGGCCATCGCTAAGGTCGTCTTTCCCATTCCGCCGGGGCCTAATACCGCGACTCTGACGGGATCAGTCATGAGGATCTCAACGAGCTCTTCAAGCTCGGACTCCCGCCCGTGAAAGATTTTCGGGGAGGCAGGTAGCAAGGAGAACGAACCGGAGCTGTCACACCAATAAATAGTACGCGAAGTTTTCTCTCTTGTTGCAGATGAATTCTCACCTGACATTTAAGGAACTTTGTCCAATCTGAGTAGTCAGGTCAGAGAACATGAAATTCCCAGGCTTGAACTATGCTCACCGAAGAGATGGTTTCACCTGGACTACTCTGGGATGAAATCAATTCAAGGAGCTCTTGATGGCGCATCTCTGTGTCAATGTTCAGTTCGACGACAGTAGTAGCAAGTCGGACTGTTTGGTTTGCCTATAAAAGCCTACGTCAGGTGCCCCTCCTTAATTCGAATTGCGAACTAACGGTGAAAATGCTCAACGAGGTCCTCAATTCCGTCTCACAAGTATTCAATTGGGCGACGATGTCGCCTTGCTTAAAAAGGCGCTTGATTGTTCCAAGCTCCCGTTGGGATCTCAGACATGAATCAAATTTTTGGAGAGTGCTGCGATCACGGACAAAAATTAATCATCAATGACAAACTTGGAAGACTCCAGCACTCACCCGGCGTACTGTGCAATTTGGTCAAGCATTTTCGGAGCCTGAATGTTGTCTGAGTGAATTGCTAGGCCTGTGAGTGCACAGAGCGAGTGGTGAATGTCCTCCATGAGCCTAAGGCATCGTTCCCGCTGGAGCCTGGCGCTCTGCGGTTCCAGTTCAATATCAGGGCATGAAAATGTAGGAATTGCAGATACCTCCACCATGGGGATGATCGTCAATATGAGTGTACAGACACTGCTGAGGAAAGGTATCTGACATTCTTTTGCAACACCTTGAAGTGCAGTTGCCGCTACTGCAGTGTAGTCGAGAATTCTGTGAAGTGGAGCTGGTGAGCTGGGGGGCATTGCAGTTAATTCCGTTGCGAGGAGATGGCTCCTTCCCGTTATATATCTATCCACGATATTTCCAATGCGGTGAGGATCTTGAGCACAATCCTTCGGGAAACATTGAGCCAATCTCTCGGTGTATTCTAGACCAATTATGGCTTAAAGTCACACGCGTGAGGGAAACATACTGTGTCTATATGTAGCGAAGCAACGGTCACGGTAACCGTTGCGCTGCCTCGGTCACAGTAACGGTGGGGCCGGTTGCTTGAAAAAATCGTGACATTGAAAAAAATCGCAAAAAATTGTAAAAAATTATAAAAAAATCTTCTCGCCCCTACTTGTCCCCGGAGTCGTCCGCACCACCTTCATAATCGTCGCCACTGCCCTTCTCCAACTGGGCCACAGAGGTATATACAGATGGCCCGTTTCTTAGGGAGACAACGGTCACGATCACGGTACGCCCCGTTGCCTGAAAAAAAGGCAACGGCATGTCACGGTCCCCCGAGTGTTGCTCCCCTACATATAGGCACAGTATGCTATTCATGGTGTTTGCCGCCTACGCAGTTTTTTTAAGGCAGCTTCGCGTGGGACATGTCTAACGAGCTAGAGCACACCTGACTCTGGACGCTTCGTCGTTGTTATCGGCAAGCTTATAAGACAGACATGTGTTTCAACGAGGTTTGGGCTTAGGTTCAGGTGAGGGTGCCATTTCAAAGTGGAGGATCTCAGATTGTTGAAACACAAGGATTAACGGGGCTGCGTTACAATTCTGTTCCCCTGTTCGTCGTGGGCAACACCAAGAAACGCTAAGTCATCGGCGGAGGCGAACGATTTATGGACCGATGACTAGGCCATCAGGAAAACCGCAAGTTACTATGGCCGCTAGGAAGGCCTAGGATAGCATTTGACAGCATTAGCCGAGTGCTATTCTAGGCCTGCCTAGCAGCCATAGCAACTGGTGGTTTTCCTGATGCTATCAGGGTCCACGACGTACTGTATCCAAGGCGGCAGGCCATCAAATGAGGTAAGAGTTGAATATGAAACAAGTATTTCTGGAGAGAGTAATTAGTATAGGTGTGCCTGACATATCATCTCACCTGCCTCACACCACACTGTTCGATTTTGTTTTAGGGCCTGGGGGGCCACCCTGTAAAAAAATCGATGAATGGTTAGAACGTCTGGAGTTGATTCTCGATCTTGAGAGGAAGACGCCGAAGAGAATTCGGGGACATATAAAAAAAGCGAGGTCAAGCTCATAAACCAGCCAGCCTATTCCTCCGAGACAGAGGAAAACGGAGAAAAGGAGGAGATTAACCGTTCTCTAACATCAGGAAACCACCAGTTGCTATGGCTGCTAGGCAGGCCTAGGATAGCACTCGGCTAGTGCTGTCAAATGCTATCCTAGGCCTTCCTAGCAGCCATAGCAACTTGCGGTTTTCCTGATGCAACGAAATGGCTACTCGGCTGTGTTATTTCCCCATATATCTTTACTTCTTTGCTCTCCCTCTGCTCAGTGCTTGCTCTTCATTACTCATATCTTAAGCAGATGCACTAATTTTACTGCACAATTTCGATCAATTCAGCACTAATCCGGAAATTTTAGTCCAATTAAAATGCAAAAGAATTCGGATAAATTGGGGAAAAATTATTGCGGCAATAAAAAAAATGGGTGTGATGCATGACTGCCAAATTGAATGAAATTGTACAGTATATGCATCTGTTTATATTCATCTTTTTCTTCCTCACTGCACCATTTCCCGAGGTACAACTATTTGTTTTCGACTGAGCGCCCACCTAGCGCTCATCAAGGCGCTCATGTTTAACTTGTTGGGTGAGGCCACCGCAGTGTGCGTGGCGTGACTCGTACCATAATTGTATGCCAATCACAAAGTGGCCTTAATAAGTACTGGCACGGCATCATACCCAAGTTTTCTCTGCTTCTTGGCCCACTTGCGTTGAAACGAGTGCCGGCGGTCTATGGGTGAAATCCACTAAAATGCAAATCCGACGGGCTGAATACAATAAAGAAGTGCGCTCTAGTTCAGGATTCACAAATCCAGAAACCAACACAAATCTCTAAAACAACAACCAACCAAACCCCACTAGATGCAATCCCAGAGAGTGCGACCGAGTACGGGTCTTTGTGTACTGATAGAAGATACATGGAAACAGTTGTTTAATATTTGTGGATTGCAGCAAGCAAATCCAGGATCGTCTACAGACAACTGTTCAATTTATAGTTTTGCAACTCTGGGTCACCCACTCTAACCTCATAAGACAGGAGCAGTGAACCAATTTGACACACAGCACGCAACAAATCCGGAACACATGTAGAACACGCAGGACACACACAAGTAACACACAGGACATGCAGGACACGAATCATGTAGAACACACACATATGTACATGCAGGACATGCAAGGGAATATCCCGAATAAAGCTGATAGATTGATAATAACTCGAAAATACAAGCACGTCCCTAGGGAAAGCCTCGATGAATCAAGCTGGAGGTTCCGCCCTTCTGTACTCACTGGAGCAGACTGCTAGTCGCAGGTAGGAGTCCGTGCCTTCTCCCTACAAGCTGCCCACCTTATATACTGTACATCTATAAATAACCTTACAAACATAATATATTAGTCAATGGCATAACCATGTCTGTGACTCGAGAATATGAAATAACGATCGCCAAGCTTGCTGAATGATTATTCTAGATCCTGAAAATGTTAGTTCTGGATTAGTCCCTCGAGATATTGTGGTCGGATTGGATAGCCCTTCAGAATGCCTCTTTATAAACACCCTGAACTTGTGTATAGCCCAGGAACTACCCTAGACCATTTATCCATTGAGGCGGGACCTAGTTGAGCAGGCTCCCTATTTGTCTGATTTATTTCTGACACAATTGAGGCCCTGACTTAGCACCCGAGCGGTCCTGGTATTCTGGATTTCTTGGATGCACTACTTGTGCCCCTTGAAGGATTCTTGGAAATCCAGAACCTTAGGTCTTTTGCCTACAAATAGACACCCTGGCCCCCTTCATAGCTCAAGTAAGAGACCACTTCCTAAATTGGGTTCGAACTCGGTTGCCATTAAGCTGACCAATATTTGATGGATGTTTTGACACCACATCCGGATCTGGCCCGCTTCAGTTTGAAAGGTTCTGGGTCATCATGTGATTGAATGTGTCGCCTTCTTGGTACAAGCATGGACAAACAATGTGGAAACTCATTCAAGATGCACTTGCTTTGAGTTTGACAAATAGGCACAGAATGGATATTTTATTCCCCGATGTTTGTTTGGACTATCCACAACCTCCTGCCCATAGTACAACAGTAGGATCCAGAACCAGTGGCATATTAGTCGGAGGTACCCAGTATGTGTGTTTTCTGGATACTCATCTGCAACCGGTTCTGGATTTGGTTTCTAGTGTGTAGTTCCAGGTCTACTGACTTGGGACTCGTCATAGACCCAGATGCGCGTGTATCTGCCATGGAAATCCAGAAAACATTAATTTCAAGTGTTGGTGAATTCACGGCTTATCAGTGTTTCAATGGGGCACACACACATAGGTAAAATATGTATGACAGCCCCCGTCCTTCTGTGGTAAATGAGACGTAGCTCAACCACATTCTCCTGGTTGATCTCGTCCAAAAGATTCAAATCACCCAAATTGACGTGGCAGAAATCTAGTAGTTGATCATGGTAAGTAAAGGTAGCAATAAAAATTAGGCTTGATTGTCTCACCACTTCTGGGTTGCTCTATTGTGGACCTGGATCGAAGCATCAGTAGACACAATGATGTGAAAGGAAGAGACCAAGTGGTAAACATACAAATTGTTGTTGATGGTGAAGAACTCAGTCCTAATATATTTGAGAGCGGTCCTGGGACCCTCTCCAGTGCCCCCGCCCCCACCGCTTACCCCGCCCGTTCCACCATTGCCTCCAGTACCTCCTGGGAAACATTAACAGCGTGGTCAGAATTATTACCCGTATTCCTCGCACCCTGGATATGGACAGTCTGGGATCCACCAGTCGGGCGAGGCATGAACGGTACAGATGGATAGAGAGCACAGAAGAGTGTGAAGGAAGGACAACGTGGTGGTTAAGGTGAAAGACGTGGACACAGCCTTGGACAGCTTCAATGCCGTACATATTTCGGAGAGTCGGGCCGTCGATCCATTTATCTTTCCTAAATTATTACTTATCCGTTCTTTGAATTTTTGCTCGTTTGGCAGTCCCTATCACGTTTCACATGTTGCGTTTCTGAAGTTTTCAACGCATGTTCTTGGTTCAGTGAAACCAACCCAACTTGGATGGAATAAACAAATATTTTGTTCGGCAGAAGTGATGCACGGTTCGGGTGAGTTCCTTTCCCAGTTTGTGAACACAGTGCACGGATCGTTCAACCACGGTGGGGATGTTAGCAATCACAATAAAAGTACATAGCACGGAGTCAGAGAAAAGTAAAACAATTGGCCAGATGTGCATCACATCTCGAGCCTGTTTCAAACAGGCGAGTCGATGCGGACCATCCGCAACCGAGTCCTTTCCTGCAGTTGAGGTGAATATGCGAGAGTGAGAATCATCGAGACCATATGCTGCGGGGCTTATCACTTGGTTGAATACGGGGAATGAGTGGAAGCTGAATTCGATGTGCGTAGGATGAATGGGGGCCGCGTGAAACTCAAGTCTTGGCATCAACAGAAAATACCATAAAGGTGCTAGAAGAGGTGACGACGGCCGACTCCCTTGTTTAGCTGCATGGTAGCTAGAGAGAGCGAATAGGTTTCGGCGAAGATCATGTTTTTATGTCACCTGCATCTGTATGTACCAGGTTCATAATTATACGATATTTCGCAGTTGCGCCGCCGAATCGTGTTCTTCTTGTTCTGCTTGGATCCACGTATGATGAGTCCTGCCTGCCGGTGAGGCGGGCCCGTCGGAAAAATTGACAGCGCTGGTGGGCAGTACGGAACGCAACAGCAAAGAAGAGTAGGCTAATGAGTCGGACCTGAGTCAAACAGACAATTTCGACGGATCTACGATGGCGCGCCAGGTTGCGGTCCATATGCGACGGGGTCTGAAGCGTTTCATCAATAATCAATGTGCCTTGCCTGACGAAGTCCGCGGGAGGAGGCCAAAGAAAAATTCGAATGCGGCATCATGCATCATGACTCGAGCCTGAGTCGAACAGACATCTTCCATCGCAATAACAACACAGGCGGTGTGGACGCGGACCATCCGCAACCAAGTCGTGTTAACACCGTTGAGCTGGGAGAATGAAGTAGTAGTGAATTGCATATCAACCCACAAAGAATTGCTCAACAACTCATTTGCAATGTAAACACAGTCTGTCCTCAACTGATAATCTCTTGAATCTGAATCAAATTGGCCGGTGTCGCGCCCCTGGAGTTGATTTGGTTTATACAGGACAGATCTCAGGAAAAATCAAGATCAAGATGCATTCAGCTACATACGTAGATGTCAAGTACGAGCATGAGTCCAAGCAAACGCGCGAAAGTCGGGGCTCTCTCACGATAGTCCGGGAAGATGCAGAGTTGGACGAGGTGCCGGTTCGTAGCACGGGGAGATCACGAGCACTCGTTGGCAGCCAAGCTCAGGAAGAACAACTACGAGAAGGGCCCAGCCGGGGAAAACACATTGATGTGGAGGTGCTTGTTGGCCGGGAAATTGACGCAGAAATTGAATAAAGTCATAGTAGTCCGAGGGAGTGCAACGTAGACAGCAGAAAGCCCGATGAGGAAAGCTTGCATACTTGCTTGCGGAAGGATATCGCGAGAACGATGCAACGGGCGTGACTAGTCCGGAAAAAGCATAGGCTGCGCCTGGAGTCCAGAAGTGCTATGCGGCGGGTGAGTGCTTTGCCGGAGAAGCGACGGGCGGGCTTATGCGCAGGTACAGACGCGGTGGCGGCGGTTGCCTGCCGCGTTGCTTCGATGAGAGCCTTAAGGATGGGACAGGGTTTGCGGATGTGGGTCTGCGAGCGAGCGACGGGCGAAAGGCGGGGAAGGGCGAAAGGCGAGTGGCATGATTAAAAGCAAGGAGGGAAAGGGAAACGAAACGATGAGTACATCGTAACATAACACATAAAAGCAAGCAAGGCGCACCGTCTCCCCGCAGTGGAAGCACTTCGCCGGCTGCTCGCACTCATTGAAGGTATGCCGCACCGAGCAGCTGAAGGACTTCATGGGCGCGGCGTACAGCGCCTCGATGCGCTTCGGGTCGGGGTTCCGACAGTCCTTGCGCTGGTGGCCCTCGACGCCGCACGCGACCCAGATCGTCGGCTCTTTGCATTCGGAGTGTTTGTGGCCTTCGCCGCGCTGTGTACGGGAAAAGGGTGGCTGAGTATGAGTGAGGGCGAGGAAAAATAGGGCAAAGCTGAGACGCACCAGCAGTGCATCATCCGGCCCGCGCCTCTCTCGCGGCCGCGTCGGTCATCGTCGCAGGGGCTTCGGTCGAGTACGCCACGCTCAAGGCAACATTGCGGAATGGGGTAGGGAAGGCGCGCCAGCCGGCGGAGGGGAGCGAGGTCAGGGCAAGACGCGCTGAGCGTCACATCGTGCGGGTTGGGGAAGAGAGTGCAAAAAAAGACGATGATGGGTGGTGACGAGTTATTGATGGCGTGACGCTGGAGGTGCGCGATCACGTGTGGGATGAGGACGCGTGCACGGACAGGGCGGATGGAGTTCGCGCGCGTTAATTTGTCTTCAAGACTTTTGTGGTGCGTTTTGCTCACGAGAAATTTTAGCGAAGCCGTGACTGGAAATAAAAAAACCTAACTCGCAATGGCTGGCTGATGACTCGAGACCGATTCGAACAGGCGGCCTCCACAGTCGCAAATCCGGTAGAAATGGCAAAGTGACGTGGATGCGGACCATCCGCGAACGAGTCGTTCTTCTGCTGGAGGCGGAGTAAGTAAATACATCGCAATAATCGCTCTCGACATAGACGGTAGCTATCATCGGACTTTGTTTGGGGTGTGTTGAACACGCTGCATTTTTTCCGGCTCTTGCGCAACTCGAGTTTTTCTAAGGGTTCAAGGACAGAGGGATGCGGGTCCATGGTCGAACGAGTCCTTGGAGGCAGGCAGCTATTAAATCCATCAGTGGGACAAGGACTACTCCAGCGTGATTCCACCTCCCATGGTTTGAACAAGGCGTGTTTTGCTCACGAATGATTTTGGCTCAGAAGCGAACACAAATAATAAAAAGAACTGTCTGAAAGCCCAGTGACTCGGCTGAATTGAACAGGCAACTTCCACAGTTGAATGTGTCGCATGATTGGCAGGGGATGTGGATGCGGACCATCCGCGACCGAATCGTGTTCTTACTTGGAGGGAGTGGAATACGTCCGAGCAGGCGAGGCGCGAAGCGCCGAGCGAACAGGATGCCGGGTGAATGCTAGAGAGTCGCAGAGAGGAGCGGGGCCACAACGTTGAGCACAACGTTTCGTCAAAGGACTCGTCAGGTGGCTGTATCCCTATTTATATTCGGTCAATGATTGCCGGTCTTTCATCTGTCAATGAGGTAATTGACATTTCGAAGTACAATCGCGCCGGTGTAAAGGTCTCGGAAACCATGGTAGGTCTCGACGTTCATTTTACACTGCTCTGTTTTTGACATTGTCTTCTATATATCTAGCGCTAGCATTTCGCTAGAAGGCACCAGGTAAGATCAACGTTGACATTTCTCACGTCTGTCTCCTTCAATCACGACACGTTCTGTAGATCCCGGACGGATAAGAAATAGAAGTGTGACGTTGACATCGGGTGCTTAACCGGAGCGAGAGCTCAACGGTTTTGCAGACAGGTGAGTCCTGATATTAACAGAGGGCACTAACACGTTTAATCTTCTATGTTTTTTTCGAAATCCGAGGGAGCGCGGCGCTGGGGGCCCGTAGGGTCCCGGCTGGCGCGCGAGCGAGGATTGAGAAAAAAGAAGATCAAACGGGTGCCACTATTGACTCGTGGTATGTGCTTAAAATGTTTCGGTTGGTGGTATTCAACCGATCACCCAGCGCGGGGGGCTTTTTGAAAGATGCCATGAACCGAAATTCGGGGTAGCCGCCCCCAAGATTTGTCCATGTATCAGCCAGTTCGCGCCAGACGGGATTTAAGTCAATATCATCCCATACTGGATTGTGAGTGAGTTTGAGGACGTGGAGTGCAGGGCCCCCGGTAACAGCGCTAACTGTTTTGGGTTTGAGTGCTGTAGAGCGCTCAACCGTGTACTTTATTTCCTCAAAAATATTTTGAAGCCAACGGCCTGGGTAGCCACGTTCACGGAGTCGTACCATGAACTCGGTACGAGTTTTGGCAAAGTCGGACTCTTTGGAACATAATCGCACGTAGCGGATTAATTCGCCTTTAACCCAAGCACGCTTGGAGTCAAGGGAGTGGCAGGAATTCCAGGGTATATAGAGGTACGCATTCAGTGCTTTCTGGTAGACGGATGTGACCAATCTGAACTGGGGATTGGTTGCGGATACACCTGGATTAATTTCCAGGGATACCTGCACGTCTAGGAAAGGGAGCTGAAGCCTCGAGGCCGACCACTCAAACTTCATGTTCGGGTGGAGGGCGCCGAACCTCGACTTGAATCTTTCAACATCATCCGACGTTCCATGGATGATCGCAAAAGTGTCATCTATGAAACGTCTGTATAGAAGGATAATGTCTCGAAGATCTTCAAGCGCGGGTGCCTCGTATGGTGCCAAGAAGAGATTTGCGTACGTTGGAGCGCACGCTGTCCCCATGGCGGTACCGATAACCTGTCGGTACGTTTTGTCCGCGAAAGATACATAGTTGTACTTCAGAATAAAACGCAGGAGCAGTATGACCAACTCCTTGCGAGATCTGAAGGGTAACTGGGCGCCCGCGTCAGGTGTAATAAATTCCATGAGCGGTGCCTTAAGGATGCTGGCAATTTGGGCAATCCCGTCATCGATAGGGATGTTGGGGTACATTGCGACAACATCTCCAGTTACCAACCAAATATCACGCCCCCTCGGAAGTTTCACGTTATGGATGTCCCGACAGAAACTTTTCGAGTCTGGTAGGATCCACGGAAATTTTGTGAGAAGGGGTTTAATCTGGTAGTCAACCCATGCCGATGCGTTCTCTAGTAAGGTATCGAACGAAGGGACAATGGGCCGGCCAGATATTGGTGTTTTGTGAATTTTCGGGATGACCTTCAGCACCGGGATTTTCTCGCGCCGCTCGTTCAGCGGTGCGGAGAGCCAGGTGAGTTGCTGTTTCGGGAGTAGTCCCTTCGCGCGGTCAACGATACTCCTCAGAGATGAGTTCAACAGCGAGTGGTCAGGGCATGACTCTTCATAAGAGTCATTTTCCAGAAGTTTCAATCCGGTCTTGTGGTACCATTCCGCAGTAACAAGACACAGTCCAAGATTCTTGTCTGCGGGAACAGCGAGTACGCTGTTGTCCGACAAGAGTTGGAGCAAAGTGTCGAGGTCTTTGGCGTTGATAATAATACCAGCCTCGAATAAGCATTTCGAAGAAGGCAACCAAATCCGCCATGTCGCTGATCGGAACCGGCATCGGTTTGTCTCCACTGTAGGATGGATGAACTTGACCTTCATTCCGGAATCCGAAGGTATTCACTTGTAGGGCGGACTAGCCGCAGCCGATATTCCCAGCTCGCATTAGACCTCAATATACTCCGGTACTTGTATATCCAGGTTACGTGCCACCCTTGGAACGACCCAGTTGCAGACGGTCTGCGCCCACGCAAACTGTTATAGCGAGTATCTATGTATTCGTGGAAGGTTCCCGTTCGACTCGGGCCTGAGTCAAGTGTGCGATCCGTGCAGCATTATTTTTCTCCGTCCGAATTTAACGGCGGTGTTAGATGTTCATCTGCATCTATCCACAGTGCACGACGCTCCTTTGCAGGATTTTGATCGCGAAACAGAGATCTCGAAAAGGCGACTGGAAGTAAAGATAAAAATCAATGTGTACGATATAGCGACTCAGGCCTGATTCGAACAGGCGTCTTCCACAAACTTTCGAGGTGAGGTGGATGCGGACCATCGGCGACCGAGTCGTGTTCGTCCTTGGATGCGGATTGAAGATATCTGAACGACTTCAAGAAAAAAGAGAGCTGGAATAATTTTTTGCTGAACAATGTGGCGTTTGATTCAATTACGGCGTGTGCGTACCTTGAGTTTTCGCTTTCTCGGTTTGTGTCGAGGTTAAAGAGTGGTGGACGTATCAATGCTAATACTAGACAAAGGAAAGGACGAGGGCCGTTCCCTCTTGAGCCTTAGCACGACAGCGCTAGGCTCTAGGGTCGACGGCGTAATCACATTAGGTAACAGCTTTTAATAAAAGATCTGACACTTAGTGAATTATCGCTGTTGCCAGGGCACACGTTGAAATGAAGGCCCATACCACAGAACACCAGCAATAATGTAGAAATAAACATTGGCGAGGGCTGTCGAGGTTGGACGGGAGGTCGGCAGGGTCTGCCGACCTCACCGTGCCAGATGGCGCCAAATCGCGCCGCACGTGTGTCGGCAGACTCTGTTTCCGCGTATCACGGACCTCGCCAATAGGTGGCCAACCGCGGCAGGCCGGGTCTACCCGGGCCCTGAATGCAGTGAATGGCTTTGTTTGTCCATGGCCATCAAACGTTGGGACGGCCATCATTTCCTTGGCAAAAACACAGCCACATCAAATCTCCCGATTTGGAAATGGTTCTGCGGTGGTTCGGCAACAGTGGTTAAAAAGTGGTGGAGGTATCAATTCCAATACTATCCCCGAGCAAGTGTTTCGAAGCATGCAGCAAATAACCGCATCAATAGAACGATGACTGCTCGAGCCTGATTCAAACAGGAGTTCACTATGTACACATGGTAAATTTCAGCGAAGCGGTGACTGGACAGGAAAAAAGAAAAGAATCCAAAAACCCAATGACTCGGGCCGTATTCGAACAGGCGTCTTCCACAGATACCTACCGTGCATTTTGGAGGCCTTGTGGAGGTAGAACCACCCGCCACCGAGTCGTGGGTCTTTGTTGGAAGCGGGTTGAATACCTGGGAATGATATTCGAGCTAACTAATCCTTCTTTGCTGTGCGTGGAGTACACTGCCCTTTGAATTCATTCGGGCGCGTGCGCAACCTGTGAGTACCCAGGGACAGAAAGAGTGCGGCGCGGGATTTCGCCGGTGTGCGGACCCATATACCCTGAGGGGCGACTGTGAATCAAAAAACGAATGGCAGCAGTTATGACGCGGGCCTGGATCGAACAGGCAGCTTCCACAATGTTGACTTTGTTAGACTTCTTTGAGGCCTTGTGGATACCAACCATCCGCGACCGAGTTGTGTTCTCCTTTAGGGGCCGATTGAATACATATGAATGATGATCAAAATCTGCAGAGAGCAGGAATCCTTTGCGAGGTGTGAGAGGGGCTTGTGTTTACGGACCCAGTTCAGGCGCGTTGATTTCGTGTTGTGTGGAGTTGTGTGGGTTGCGTTTTGCTCACAATAAGTTTTAGCGGAGAGGTGACTGAAAATCCAAAAAAGCAACGGCGTACTTACAGCAATTTGCGGTACTTAGGGCGCGGGCCTTTTTTTTTTTTTTTCAACAGTTTTGACTAGAACACCTGCCACGGGCTTATTTTTGCTCGGATTTCCTTGAGAATAGGCGCGTTCGAATCACATTGAAAATCCACAGAGGATGAGATGCCGGCTTTTTTGATGTTATTATGTAATATAATTTCTTCAAAAAAATCATGCTTTCCACTAGGACAGCTGTAGCACAACAAATAATGGTCCGAATGACCTAATTCCGGAATATGTTATGTATCTGAGATGTTACCAGAGGATGGCACATTTCCATAGATAATATACCAATCAAACATCATTTTCCACCCACTTTGGCCAGGGCAATATTCATGCCCCATGAGAAGTAGAGCTCTGTATTGGAATTTGACCATACCTATATCTGTGAAGTCCATGATCCCCTAGAGATAGTACAGACACATTAACATATTCCGGAATTAGGTCAATCGGACCATTATTCGCTGGGCTACGGCTGTCCTAGTGGAAAGCATGATTTTTTTGAAGAAATTCTATTACATAATCACATCAAAAAAGCCGGCATCTCATCCTCTGCGGATTTTCAATGTGATTCGAACGCGCCTATACTCAAGGAAATCCGAGCAAAAATAAGCCCGTGGCAGGTGTTCTAGTCAAAACTGTTGAAAAAAAAAAGAAATGGCCCGCGCCCTAAGTACCGCAAATTGCTGTAATGGCTATCCGCCATGACTCAGGCCTGATTCAAACAGGCACCCTCCATGGCAGAGCAGTCATATCCTAAGACACTGTGGATGCTGACCGTCCGCAACCAAGTCGTAGTCTCACGTCCCTGAAGTTAGCTACCAATGAGTTATCAGAATACGTCTCAGTGAGCATCATGTTACAGCTCTTTGCGGTACAACAGGCGCGGCCTGGTTTTTTTTCCTTTTTGGGCATTTTGTAGTCCCCGCGACTAGGACACTTGCGGCGGCCTCAGTTCTCGTCTGTTTGCCTTTTATATAGGCTCATTCGAAGCGCATTTGGAATACGCACGCGACCACCTCCTCAGATTCTCTGTTTTGCACGTAAATGTGCTTCTTGGGACCTAAAATCAGATTTTCAGGGACTTTTCTGCGAATTTCCCAAATCAGATTTTCAGTAACTCTTTTGCGAATTTCCCACTAGAACAGGTGTTCTGTCCTCAGTTCTTCGTCTTTTTCCCTGTGGAAACGCTCCTTAATTGCGCATTTGGAATGCGCACACGACCGTCTCCTCAGATTCTTTGTTTTGCACGTAAATGTGCTTCTTGGGTCCTGAAATCAAATTTTCACTGACTTTTCTGCGAATTTCCTACTAGAACAGGTGTTCTGTCGTCAGTTCTTCCTCTTTTTCCTTATGAAAAGGCTCCTTAATTACGCATTTGGAATGTGCACACAATGGTCCCCTCAGATTTCCCGTATTGCTTTGAAATCTCTTTCTTGAGTCATGAGATCAGATTGTTGATCATCTTTCTGGGAATTTCCCATTAGAACAGCTGTTCTTCCCTCGTATCTGCGCTCATTCGATTTGTGTTCCGAATCTGCATCAAACTGTCTCCTCAGAATTTATAATCACATGCTTCATAAAATCTCTTGTTTTTCACTCATTCCGCTCGAAAATACATGGAAAATATGAAATAGCATGCATCTGGTTGATCTAAGTATACATTACATTCAGGAGAATGGCCTGAGGCGCGATATAAAGACAAATATGGGTTAGTACACATCCGAGAAGATCCTCAATGCCATTTAGCAAAAGAAGCATAGGTAGCAAAGCAAAGAAGACTTCTGGCACGGATGGCCTGCAGGCACATTCTGAGGGACATAAAGATATGGCTTTATGCAGATTTTTCAGGGGAAGAAAATACGCTTATGTGGAGGACAATTGAGCAATATTTGAGTCTGCAGTGGCTGTTCCACCGACCACTGATCAAATGTGATGATCTGTTGTGGGTATCAAGCTGGGTATTCGCAGCCAGAATAATAAATCTGAGTTTGTGGTTCCCTTAGAATTTGGAACAGAGAGAGATTTGGCCTGTACTAAAAAATAAAAGGCACAGAATAAAGGGCACAGCAGCTGTTCTAGTGGGAAATTCCCAGAAAGATGATCAACAATCTGATCTCATGACTCAAGAAAGAGATTTCAAAGCAATATGGGAAATCTGAGGGGACCATTGTGTGCGCATTCCAAATGCGCAATTAAGGAGCCTTTTCATAAGGAAAAAGAGGAAGAACTGACGATAGAACACCTGTTCTAGTAGGAAATTCGCAGAAAAGTCAGTGAAAATTTGATTTCAGGACCCAAGAAGCACATTTACGTGCAAAACAAAGAATCTGAGGAGACGGTCGTGTGCGCATTCCAAATGCGCAATTAAGGAGCGTTTCCACAGGGAAAAAGACGAAGAACTGAGGACAGAACACCTGTTCTAGTGGGAAATTCGCAAAAGAGTTACTGAAAATCTGATTTCAGGACCCAAGAAGCACATTTACGTGCAAAACAAAGAATCTGAGGAGACGGTCGTGTGCGCATTCCAAATGCGCAATTAAGGAGCGTTTCCACAGGGAAAAAGACGAGGAACTGAGGACAGAACACCTGTTCTAGTGGGAAATTCGCAAAAGAGTCACTGAAAATCTGATTTCAGGACCCAAGAAGCACATTTACGTGCAAAACAAAGAATCTGAGGAGACGGTCGTGTGCGCATTCCAAATGCGCAATTAAGGAGCGTTTCCACAGGGAAAAAGACGAAGAACTGAGGACAGAACACCTGTTCTAGTGGGAAATTCGCAAAAGAGTCACTGAAAATCTGATTTCAGGACCCAAGAAGCACATTTACGTGCAAAACAAAGAATCTGAGGAGACGGTCGTGTGCGCATTCCAAATGCGCAATTAAGGAGCGTTTCCACAAGGAAATATATGAAGAACTGAGGGCAGAACACCTGTTCTAGTGGGAAATTCGCAGAAAAGTCCCTGAAAATCTGATTTTAGGTCCCAAGAAGCACATTTACGTGCAAAACAGAGAATCTGAGGAGGTGGTCGCGTGCGTATTCCAAATGCGCTTCGAATGAGCCTATATAAAAGGCAAACAGACGAGAACTGAGGCCGCCGCAAGTGTCCTAGTCGCGGGGACTACAAAATGCCCAAAAAGGAAAAAAAACCAGGCCGCGCCTGTTGTACCGCAAAGAGCTGTAATTCTTTCCGTGTCAATCTTTATGTGTGTACCAACCAGGTCCATAATTATAAGATTTCCTAAGTGGCGCTGCCAAAACGTGTCAATTCTTCAATTTCTTGCTCTGCTGTGGTCAACGGGTTGTGAGTCCGGGTTCCCACAAATAGCAAAATATTTGCCTAGATTATCAAAATTCGCGTCAAGGAGAATGGCGAACCAGAAGAAAAGCCAGGAATCAATTTGCAATTGATGTACATGCGGGGGACGATCTGCTACCGAGTCGTCTTGCTTCAAGGAGGACGGGTGAATGCATGGGAATGATAGATACGTAGAGGGCAGGACGCGCCGTTTAATTCGCAACTCGGTTTGCTCAGGGGCCAAGAGCAGGGAGATGCATGCGAATATGAATTGAGATGGAGGGCATGCATCCTTTGCTATGTTGAAGAAGCCGCCCTTCATTCCGACATGTGCGCAACTCGGTTTAGGTATCACGTATCGATTCCAAAGTCATGATTGAATAAGGATTCCGAGACGGGCAACAACGGAGTCTCAGTGGGCCGATGGGTGCGCCATCCGCGTGGTCTTGCTTAAACAATACTAATGCAGTACTGTACAATTTCGATCAATTCGGCACCAATCCGGAAATTTTAGTACAATTAAAATCCAAACGTATTCCGATAAATTGAGAAAAAATTATTGCCGCAATAAAAAAAAAGTGGGCGTGACGCATGACCGCCGAATTGAACGAAATTGTACAGTACATGAGAGTAATAAATGATTGGGCTTGAGGGTTCAAATGGTTGGACAGGATGTTGCCGGTGCTGCGGCTTCCTTTCTGCCTTGTTTTCTTTTTGATCGAAGCTCGATAGGTTATATGCGAGAAACACAGTTTGAATTTGGTTACAGACAGCACAGTGGGAATGGTGCTGGGCATGTTGAAAATTAAAATCTGGCGGGAAGAGAACGGTAAAACAAGGACGAGGATAATGACGAGGACAAATGGGAGGATTCCGAGGATGAATGGTACGACAGAGGTGCCTAATGTACGGTTGCGTGTGCCATCATTTGGCCATCACAACTGATTTCTTAGAACATGGTATAATAATACTAATTGAGCTTTTATAATGTATCCTTGCCATGTACATAACTCGCTGTTAGCATTAAGAACCACTGTGAACTTCCCAAATAGTCTCAGAGGGTGTGGTTGAGGGAAGTGGACGGATTTCGGCGTTGATTTGAGTAGTCAGCTAACGATTTCTCAATCGGGGTTGCCCATACCCAGTCGTTGAGATCAATAACGCTCTGTTGATTCTGGGTTTTTATTAACTGGTGTTTTGCGTTCCTCCACCCATTCCGGTCTTCTTCAAACCCATGGTCAAGATGCAAAGTTCGTATCAACTTAGACCAGTCCAACGATCCCCTCCCCGAGGTTGTGTCCAGCGCCCAAGAATAACTCCCTGCGTCGTCAAATGAGGTCGCCGGTCGTTCCTCAAGTGCAATTTGACCGTCACCGTCCCTTCCTCAAGGTCCAGGATTCCAAATTCTTCAACCTGGTCAATCACTCTTTTCGCAGAGTGTGCTCAATGGTGACTGTCACTCGCCTGCCTTCATCAACAGAGCGCTACGTACGTGGGACCCTCGCTACAAATGGACCCTGATTTTGCTGATGTTGGGCTGCCGCGATTCGCCGCAGTGGTCGCAGATATCAATCTACATCGTCTTCTGCTGCACAGCGATTCTCTGTTTCAGAGTGTTATGTCATTCCCGTGGACTGGAAGGACGGGAATGTTACATGCACAGCCTACAATGCTTATCGTTTTTGCTCATTTCGTGGCTGTTTCCCTACAATACAATTTATTTTTGTTTCTTTCTAAGTGCCGGAGCGAAGCGCCGGGGCATCTTGTCCTTATGTACAGCTTCAAATCTGAATGTAGTTCAAATTGATACATACATTATTAAAAACTCCTGCGCGCCTGAGTTGTGGCTGGTGACATTTACGAGCATTTGCGTTTGGTTGCGTCGATGGATCGGGACATGCCAAGCCACGGGTTGACCCGAGTGATAGCCGTGGCTTCCCAAAAAGGCAGTCCCGGGTGTGGGCCGTGTTTCCCGCAACGTGCCCACGCGGATTGGCTGGCGAATATTAACCGTTCTTTAACGAAATGGCCTCTCGGCGGTGCAATTACCCCATGTATACGTATCTCCTTTGTATTTTCCTCTCCTCCCGTCCTTTAAGTCGTGCCCTCCTGCCCCATTTGCGAACCTGTTTTTCTTATTGGTTGACGTCAAACATTCAATTGACGGTGCAACGCTGATATTGATCATGGCAGAGCCCCGCACTCGACCGCTTTCAGTTTAATGCGCGGGATGTATCCAGATTTTCATTTAAAACCCGCCACGAGACTCAACAGCTGACCTACGCGCAGTTCCTTCTGGACTGGTCGCAGTTACTGCTGCCTACGGCGTAGCCAGATTGCAATCATAATCGTGCCGAGGGGCCGCGTAGTCTCGCCGAAGATCGTCAATATAAGGACAGGGACAGGTTTCTCTTTCGGCAAACTTTCCACCGTTTCTCGCATCCTTAGATTTTCGGGAATTGGGATGTTCTCTTCTTCGATCAATGCTGGGGATTATTGACGCTTGAACCTTCTGTTGGGGACTTTCCTCTACGCTGTTTTTCAAAACTGCTCTGAGAATTCGCTATCAATGTGGGCCGTGGTTATTTCCCCAATCTTTCCTTGCTCCTTCAATGCATCAGGTTTGCCGAATGGTTTGGCCAAACTGTCTTTCTTCGCTCATGCACTGGGAAACAAGAGTCTTGCGGGCGGCTCACCTCGTCTTTGGCCCTAGACTGCAGATAGAGTGGTGGGTTTGGTGAACCTTTGGTCCCCAAAATGGCTTATTTCTGCGAACCGCTGGACTGCGCAGCAGAACACGATATTTTCTGTGTCATTTGCGCTTTTGCGCTTTGATAGCCGTTCGAGGAATAAAAGCATGCATTCTCGGTCATTCTGAGGGTCTGCTCGCCTTTCATTTCCAGTTTGCCCTTTCCTTGCGTCGTGCGAGACCTCTGTTCTCCCTCGGTTTACCTTTCCCCACAAATCTTGAAGCTCTCTGTGTGCTGGTTTCCTATTCGTTTTGTGCTCTTCTTTGCTGCTTCTGTCTGGTCAATGCTGCGATCCATCCCAGGGGTGCCAAGGCCATTGATTGCTCACGAGCTTCGCATCTTGGAGAATGAACTCCGTGCCAGGGACCGCATTGTTTATAATTCGACCACTTCCTTTGTTGTTTGTTGCGCTCAAACAGTTCATTTGTCCTTTGAATTTACCCTGTTTTTATTTTCATTTTTATTCTTTCCAATGCGCCTGTTGGTAACCACAACGTTAAACACGATTGTCCAGGCCAACCCCGTCCGGGTACTACTGCTGGTTGTTTCGTGCCAGTAGTATCCCTATTGCACAACACATCTCTCTAATCACCCGGGATACCAGAGCGAAGCGGAGGCCCGTCTTGTATATACAACAAGAGGCTGGTCGGCCACTTTGCGGCCTCCCACCCTTTCCAGAAATATTTGCTCTTAGCACTCATATTGCAAAAACACCCTCCAATTCGGTCAGACTCAGACCGGTATTTACAGCAGAGAAGTGGGGCATGAGTCAATTTAAGAGAAGGCGCTGCATTGGATCCCGATCTCGCCGCTGACTCTAAAAAATACCGGTTGACAAACATCAGGCGTTGTTGCGCAAGTGCAGGGGATACTGTACAACTTCGTTCAATTCGGCGGTCACGCGTCATGCCCACTTTTTTTGATTGTGGCAATAATTTTTTCTCAATTTATCGGAATTCTTTTGGATTTTAATTGTACTAAAATTTCCGGATTGGTGCCGAATTGATCGAAATTGTACAGTAGTAGGCACTTGAGTTTGTTTGAGAGATGGCCGCATAACAAATGCAAGCCCGACGGGAAGAATGCAGTGCGGCCGGGAAGCTGAAAAGAAGATTGGCGCTGCTCATGAGAGTATCCAAAGATTCGGGTACAAATGACCAAAAGAGGGGCATCAAAGCTTCAGACAGACATATGTCTTTTATAAAGAGTAGGATATATATACTCCAATTGTTGGTTGCGCGGCAGTGGCACAGCGACATCCCGGCTTACATCTTTTGCATGCGGATTTGTTGAGGTCAGCTCTCGGGAAAACAAAGCTGTGGCACGAAGCTGAAATCAAGACCAATGTGGCTTAGCTTGACCCTCAATTTTGTGTTCGCTACAAGCTCGCTGGGATTAGGATATTTTGGCACATAGCGACCGTTACAGCGAGCATTGGAACGTGGATCCTTTGTGCGGCAATATCCCAGACGGAAACAGAAGAATACAGCTCTGAGCTTGGATACCTCCAGCCTTTTTGACCATGTGGATCTATTTCGTCGGCATTGCAAACGGCATCGGCAAATCCTGGGTTACTACGTAGTGAAGGTCAGTACGTAGCGCTGTGTAGCGCTCCGCAGAACAGGGAAGCTATATACAGCGTTACGGTGGCACTACGTAGCGCTACGTAAGTGGGTACCTTGACTACTTGACTACAGCCGGACCCAGGGTTTGCTGATGCACTGACGCAGAGATCTTATATACACTGGGCATCCAGATTCCGAGCCACCTGAACACGACCCCCTTCCTTATCACTGTCTACCACTGGATGGAGAAGCTGTTGACCTACCGCAAGACTAGCCTGTGGCTGCTCGCAGTCTACCTCCCGACCCTTATCGTTCCCTGGGTCCTCATTTGTGTGCTGGATGTTCGGCCGCTGAATGCTCCGTCATACAATGACCAGAGCGGTAGCATACCGCCGTCAGGTCTCCTCGCTATTTATATCGTCGTCGTCCTTATTCGCGTTTTGAACTCAATCTCCGGTGTTCTGGTGGTGCCTGTGGTTGGAACAATACTTTCCCAGGCTGCTGTAGTTTTTGCGCAGAGACGGAGGCCGAAACAGGATCTGAATCTGGTGCAACTGTTCGCTCTCGCCGATCGTGGCTGGGGGTCGATTGTGACGATGTGGAGCGCCCGTTCCACGGGCAAGAGCAGCTCATTTCTTTGGGTTGCAGCGCTCATCACGATGATCGGTGCGCCTTCATTTTCAGATTTTTATGACATGTCCATTGAATAATTCATGCAGTCACTGTTCAGCAGCCCATACAGTCCGCGCTCGTCTCATTCGAGTTGATTACTGTCATGTCATGTCTTGATCTCCCCCAGGTCGGACGATGCAGCATCGAGTTCCCGGTGGTTACAGCGTACGACGCCGAGCCGGGGGTAATCAGTCTCCTTCCGCATAACCTCATCGTAACAGATGTCGCAAACAGTATCGTCACCGTGTCCGATTTGGACCCGCAGCCAAATCTCTGGGTGGACAACCCCTACGCAAGCGTCGATCGAGACATAGATGCTTTCGTCATGCTGCCCGATCGGGGAATGTTCTTCTGGTACAGCCAAGATTACCACCCAAACGAGACCTACTTTGTTAGCGCATTGCAGAATGGGACGACAACGGGTGTGCTGCGCCAGCATGCGATTCGCATGAACTCTTCCGCGAGCTGCGAGTCCATCCCTCGGGCCAGCTTTCCTGCGACGTGCGGCGGGGCCAGACCAGTGCAGGCGGCGTTCAGCAACGAGTTTATTGACGTGCGCGTGTGTGCTCCTGGGGAAATCGGGACGTCTCCGTGGACCCTCAGTCGCGATCGCCAGGATATTTCGGAGGAGCTGTACATCGATTTAGGGATCAGTAGCGAGGAAAACTTGCTCCGCGTACGCAATTTTACGACGAAGTGCACTGCTAACTCGACGCGAGGGTACTTTGAGCTCGGGAATTACTTCAATGGCTTTGCGTACGGGCCATTGATTGAGAAGTGGCCGGAGCCGGACGTGCTCGCGAGAGAGTTCAATGATTATTTGACAACGTTCAATGGGTCGCGACCAACTGTCGAGTACGTCAGCCATCTCCCTCCCAGTTCTTGTGCCTGACCACCATCGTTTTATCAGGGATCCTCCTCCCAGCCAATTCGACATTCAACTTGTCCCCATCGTAGACCCGTTCGACAACATCGACTTCAACGCCTCAGCTCCACTAATAACCACAGCCTCAGCACTGTTCGGGAACAACTCCTTCTTGAACATTGCGGACCCGCACAATAATCTCACCGCTACCCAACTCCTCACGCTGATGTGCCAGCACGGCAGCATCCCATTTGCACTTCCCATCGCTATCCAATCGAGTCCAGATTTCAGTGACTACTGCAATGGCTTTGCTATCGCATTCGACACCAAGACGACAGAGGACGCCGACAGCTCGCTCGCAGACGTGATGGGGACATATTTCTTCAATCGCTTCAACGACATATTTAACGCCGAGTACATCCTGGACATGAGCATGTTCTTCGCAAACCGCGCCGTACTCAACAAAGCGGTGATGCTCACGCAGCCGTCGATATCCGAGCGGCCGATATACACGTCGCCCGGGCTGGAGCTCGTTAAACCGGTCAAGACGCTCGCGGGGACGATCATCGTGTCGGCCCTGATTGCGATGCAGCTCGCAGGGCTCGGGTTGGTTATATGGTATATCTACTCGGTGCCGACGTGGACGACGTCGCTCGATGCGCTCGCCGTCGCCCAAATTGCGAGGGAAATACCTGACGGCGACATACCACCGCTGGGGCCGGTGAGTAAGGAGAAGTTGGGGAAGATGCTGAAGGTAGATGTACTCGTTGGGGTGAATCATGGAGCCGGAATGAGTACCGGGAGTCTCGAGGAGTCAGGGTATCTGCGAAGTTCCTGGACCAAGGTTTCACCCATGGGAGACAAGGAGGCGACTGCTTCGAGCCTCGAGCTGGCGATAGGCGGGCCTGGGCTTATCCGACGTGGGCTCGTGTAATCCACTCTCTATAATTTGAACCAAGCCTCTGACAAAGCGAAGGGACTTGGATTTCAAAGCCGACTCACCTTGCTGAGCAATTCCAATCAGATCCAGACGGAAAGTGCAATTTCGGTCCTATGGGGGGTTCGGCTCAGTGCTTCCTTGAAATTCAACTAGATTATAAACAGGGGACTCCTTCTACTTGGGGCGGTGAACCCAGATGGGCTTGGTGGAGTACGTCGATATCGCCAGAGCCGAAACATGAGGAGGGTAAAGACACCTCAGGTACCTGCGCTTCTCTTACGTCAGACCCCTCATGGGGCATTGAAGTTGTCACGCGACACTGTTGGTTGGCTCCCGCCGCCTCCGATGGCCTCCTATCTCCCTCTAAAGTTTTCTGCCTCAAGATCCAAGTGCACGGGGAGTATCTGGGTTGGATTTATGCCTTACTCAAACTCGAGAAACCCTCTCACTAGCTAATTCTACTGGGATTTAGGCGAGCGAGTGCCTCCATTGCCATAGTTTTAGTTTAGCAACCTTGTTGGGTCGGTGCAATTGGTCTTGACCAATGAGTTTTCAACTTGTTATTGTGTACGGACCTCTAGACAAGTAGGGAGATGTTCCAAAGGCGTTCTGTAAGCTCATTGCTCCTCTTCCGGTGGCTCCGGTTTATTTATCCCTGGTTTCGCCTCCCCCCCTATTTATGGCAACCATTAGCTCTTTGTCTTCATCACTGACATTTGCGAAGCTGAGGTTGTAATTACAGTACTTACAGCTCTTTGCGGTACAACAGGCGTGGCCTGTGTTTTTTTCCTTTTTGGGCATTCACTGCATTTAGCGAACCCCTCAATTGATCAAAACGTAGGCACATCGAGGTAATGCCGAGCTCCGGCTAGCCCTGTCTAGGCAACCACAGGCGCCTAGGCAACGCGAATCTCTGCTAACTAGACACAGCCCTGTCTAGTTTCACCTCCCCTACCACCATCATCTAAAAAAGATCGCAAAATCGTGCTGCCCATGGCTTCCCCCTCCGCACACTAACAGTGTGAACGGCTGCGCGCGGACTTGCCTTGAGACACTCGAGCATCTAATAGAGCGAATGGCGGGGGAAAAAAAAACCTACATAAAAATAACCACATCCGATTGAATCATCGCGCATCCAGCTCATACTTGGTCCCTGAGCCTCGTTAAACCACACACGGTGTCCCACCGCCGTGCCTCTCCATTGGCTCTTGTCACTTGAATTGGTCGTCTCTCTGCTTGTCGTCGCTGGCTCATCTCGCTGCCACATCGTCTCTTGGCTGATTCTCGCTTAATTCCGCTGAGTCATCATAGCACTGCCTCCACCGTACCCGACTCCAGCTCCTCGGAGCAAACATCTCCATTGGCTCTTGTCACTTGAATCGGTCGTCTCTCTGCTTGTCGTCACTGGCTCATCTTGCTGCCACATCGTCTTTTGGCCGATTCTCGCTCAAGTCCTCGGAGCAAACATCGCGAAGCATTTTGCTCCCAAAATGTACCATTCTTTGGAACCTTTTCCTGGCGGACCTTGTTGTGATGCCTGACAAACATGCATGTCCCTAGCCAACAATATACTTCTTTTCTCCACATCTCCTAAGCTAAGCTTTCGCCCTGGTGACCTATCTTCATTAGTTAGCGTGATCGAAAACTATCATCTTGATCTTTGAAAACGGTTCGCAAACCATCTTCTTCAAGCTTGGAGCCAACACTCTGGAAATTACAAGTATAGGTTACCTTCAGAATGGACGTACAAAATTGAAAATATTGTTCCTGCTTATTTATTACTATCACTGGCACGAGCGGCCCAATATTGCGGTCATCGAGTTATGTTGATTGAAGACATGACTGGTCGACTGACACCAAAAGAGCTCAAAGAGTTGTACCCTCTAGTGGACTGCCAACCTGTGTGTGCAAAATATCCCCCAATAGCAAGGATGTCCATGGGAATCAACTTCAAGTTCAAATTTGGTTCCTCCACCAAATGCTCAATCTCCATTCTCATCCCGTAATTGCACCGCTTTTTCCGGAAACAGGGATAATTCCTCTTCGAGTTCGACGCTTCCTCCTCGTCTTGAGACTTGAATCACTTGATATACATCCTTGGCCTGTAAAATACACCACACTGCTTAGTTCTTTAGAACTCTGCGCAGTGGGGAAACCCTTTCGGCCCAAAGATTTACTCAAGGCTACCTCAAGACTACCATTCCGCTGCTCCATGCTGGTTCTGATAGACACAACCTCAATTCAGGATGTCAAGAACCACGCTAAAATGGTGATCTTGCAAATAAATGAATGGTTACGGGAGTCAATCAACTCGGATGACAAGCTCTACTTGCTTCATGGAAGACTTGAACCTCATAATCAGAACGACCTCAAGCACAGATAATTTCTTCGATGTGGCACTACCTGACACTGGTGAAAACACCAGTGAATTGAGAGGCTATTACCTCGCTACTCCTGTCCACCTATCAGTTGACCCCAGAAATTCCACGCTATGAGTCTGCATTTGATGTTGTGGTTCCTGTTTTCCGTGCTCGAGTTTGTTTCGAGGTTCTCCTTTTCAACTAACTACTTCTCTATTTTTCCTTTAGTTCTACCGCGGCGTGTCGAGAGATAGCGTCCGTGAGCTCGTCTACAGGGAATATGGAGAAGTCCAGGGACCGTAGTGTACACTAGTGCCCATCTAATGTTTCCGATGATTGATCCCGCTCGTCAGGCTAGCGAATCGCGTGCAGTTCATCATCATATCTATGGTGCGTACGCGAAATCGATGAGAATATCAACAGTATTTTTCACGTTGCCCAGGCGGTGAGGGAGGGAATGGTGGACCGGGGGGCGAACAGGGTGGAGTCGGTGGTGCTGGGCAGGGTCCCACCATAACCTATGGTAGTATCGAGACTCAAGAATTCATTCAGAATAATATGTGCGTCTGTTCGACCCCTTCCCTTCTCGAACGCCGTGTTTGACCGGCATAGTGGTGGCATCCAGATTTACGGCCCAGTGCCATGTGAGTGTCGACTTCTAATGTTGGTGACCCCGTCTACTAATTATTATTGACATCGTACAGCTCGTATAGACATCATCCAATGGCTCTCCCCGATCAATTTCTTTCTGCGACACGCGGAGCTATCCAGCACACGACAGGCAGAAACCGGAGGATGGCTTCTTGAAAATCCTCTCTTCAAGCAATGGGAGTCCCATTCTGGGGGGACTCTTTGGTGCCGTGGAATCCGTGTGTTCCTACCCTTCAGCTTGCCTCTCAGCTTCTAATCTATCGAAAATCCACAGCGGGTGCAGGCAAAACCGTCCTCGTGTACGTCCCTCATGCCCAGGTACTGGTGCACCGACTGATTTCTCCGCGCACAGATCCTTGGTTGTGGACTTTCTTAGAACCAAATTCGAAAGCGAAAATATCGGCGTAGCCTGCATTTATTGAATCATAAGGAGATCGATGATCAGACACCGTCTCGGCTTCTGGCGGGCCTCTGGAGACAACTCGTGCTTGGTCGAGATGTTGGTTCCCTCGCCAAGGATTTATATAAGCAGCACCAGGAGAAGCACATCGCACCGCCGCTGGAGGAAGTTGCCAAAGTACTCCGCGGCAGTTTCGCAGAGTTTTCGAAGGTCTTTATTATCGTCGACGCCGTGGACGAATATCCCGACACCCAATGGTGGATCCTCCTGCACCAGCTCACAGCGATGGGCTCAACTACCAATTTGATGATTACGTCTCGGCCTCATATCACTCCTGATACTTCCCTTCCAAATCTCGCTGTTCTGGAGATTCGGGCGACCGAGGACGATGTTCGGAGATACATCGATGCTCAAATTCAGATGGCCCCACGTCTCTCAAAGCATGTTGGAGTCAGGCCCGCCTTACGAGAGGAAATCCTATCGAGAGTCAGTGGTAGCGTCGATGGAATGCAAGTATCCACCACAATCAGAAAGACAGCACTGACACTAATTACTATTCAGGTTCCTTCTGGCCAAACTCCACATGGAATCCCTCAGCAAGACGAACACCATCAAGGCTGTGACAAAGGCTCTGAAAGACCTACCCAGGAGCCTTCGTGACAGCTATGATATTGTGATGCAGCGAATTGAAGGCCAGAACGAGCATGACAAGACCATTGCATTTTCAACTATTAATTGGGTTGTAAATGCGAAAAGGCCATTAACGGTCCCAGAATTGCAAGCAGCCCTAGCCATTGAGCCCGATGCGCGACGGCTCGATGAGGACAATCTCATTGACATTGACATTATTCTCTCTTTTTGTGCTGGACTCATCATCGTGGATGAGAAGCTTGCCGTTGTACACCTCGTACACTACAGTACCCAAGAATACTTTGACACCATTCTGGCCCAGTGCTTCCCAAATGCACAAACAGATATAACACACACTCTGCTCACATTCCTTCTTTTTGATGGCTTTCCGGATCCATCCTGGACTCAGTTTTGGTACAGGCTTCCCCCTCTCGTTGAGTATTCCCAATATTGCCTGGAGCACGCAGCCGAAACACCCGAAGTTCCCCTGAGAAACCTGCTTATCAGATTCCTTGGTTGCGCCCATCGATGGAGGGAAATCTCGAAGTGGAGCTTTCCGCCGTGGAACTTCGCAGAGTGGCCAGACCAAGCCTCCCCGTTGTGGATTGCTGTGGCAGCAAACCTTGTGGAAACGGCAAAGTTTCTTTTGGACGCGGCCCCGTTGCCGAGCCATTCAGGCGGCCCAGAAATCCTCGTCGCATCCTCTTATGGCCACCTTTCCATGGTTCAGTTGCTTGTGGCAAACGGTGCCGATGTCAATGCACGAAGCGGACGATATGGCGCTGCGGTGAACGCCGCAATCACGCTCGGCCACGAAGATGTTGCTCTGTTTCTCATCGAGAACGGCGCCAATGTGAATGTGCCACTCAGTGGTTATGGTACTCTGTTGGCCCGAGCCACATATGACAGAAACGAGAGCCTTGCGCGGGTGCTCATCGATAGAGGCGCCGACTTGAACGCACAGGGACCCTATGGAACCCCATTGGAGGCGGCATCCTTCCATGGCCACCAAGACATTGTTCGGTCCTTACTGGTGAAGGGAGCAGACATCAATGCTCCGGGAAGACGATATGCCTCTGCACTGCACGCTGCAGTGTCCAATAACAGAGAAGGCATAGCCCGGCTACTCATTGCAAACGGTGCCGATATCGATATACAGGACGAAATCTACGGCAGTGCATTGGCAGCGGCGGCAGGTTATGGACTTGAGAACATGGTGCGGTTACTCCTCGACAACGGTGCCGATCTCAGTACACAAAGTTCGGATCACGACTCCCCATTAGCAGCGGCATCGTGGGCTGGCAACAAGAATATGGTTTGCTTGTTGCTGAAGAAAGGTGCTGATATCAATGCATATGCCGGACGATGCAATTCCGCGTTAAACGCCGCACTGTCCAACCGCAAAGAAACCGCTCGGTTGCTCATCGAGAGGGGCGCCGATGTGATTATAGGCCGGCTGGACAGCTTTAGCGACGGCATCGCGAATCGACCACCAGAGCCACTGGGTTCCAGAAGAATAAAATTATACCCTTGGACCAGGCCGGCATCGCTCGAAACAACCAGAAGAGCATTAACGCGCGAGGAGGGTGTACACAGCCCTTGGCCCAGCCGCCCCTCCTACGCACCGTACTACCCGCGTAGAGGCGAGACTGTGAGACACGGAGGAAGCTTCGTTCAGCGTGGCTCATTGATCGCCTCCGCTGTCCGTATCGTTCCGCTCCCAGGTAGGCAAACATGCGCGAGCGGCGATGAAAACTGGGCAGATGTCACAGACAGGGCCGTGCACGTTGTGCGAGGCTGATGATGATGTTCAGAGGAGCAAGCGCAGACGGGATTTATACGCAAACGGGGGATTGGGAGTATGCGGTGACGAGGAGGAGACGCCATAGAAAAAAAAGAAAAAAGGGTGCATGAAGAGGTTGGGACGAGGAGAAAGAGAAAGGGAGATGCTAGATCAAATACGACGGAGAGGAGTAGTACGCGAGGACCCTTGATAATCAGTTAGTAGATCGGATACAAAATTTGGCCTTCCAAAACAATTTCTGCAAAACAATTTCTGCGAGGGGAGCGCGGTAAAGGCAAGACGCGGTGAGCGTGGCATCGTGCGGGTTGAGGAAGAGAGTGCAAAGAAAAGACGATGATGACGAGTCATTGATGGTGTGATGCGGAGGTGCGCGATCACGCGTGGGATGAAGGCGCGTGCACGGACAGGACGGATGGAGTTCGAACACGTTGATTTGACTCAAGTGCAGTGCGTTTTCCTCACGAGGAATTTCAGCGAAGCCGTGACTCGAAATCAAGAAAAGAAATATGGACTGGCTGGCTGATGACTCAAGCCCGATTCGAACAGGCGGCCTCCACAGTCGCTGATGCGGCAGAAATGGCCAAGTGACGTGGATGCGGACTATCCGCGAACGAGTCGTCCTTCGACTGGAGGCGGAGTTAGTAAATACATCGCAATAATCGCTCTCGACGTTGATCATTGGACTTTATTCGGTGTGTGGTGAACACACTGTATTTTTTCCGGCTCTTCCACAACTCGAGCCAAGGGCAGGGTGATGCGCGTCCCATGATCGAACAAGTCCTTGGAGACAGGCAGCTAATAAACCCGTCAGTGGGATAAGAACTACTCGAGCGTGATTCCACCTCCCATGGTTTGAACAAGGCGTGTTTTGCTCACGAATGATTTTGGCTCGGAGGCGAATACAAATAATAAAAAGAAGGACTGTATCAAGATCGAATGACTCGGGCCTGAATCGAACAGGCGCCTTCCACAGTTGAATGCACTGCATGACTGGCAGCGGATGTCATCCGCGTCCGAGTCGTGTTCTTACTTCTTGGAGGGAGTTGAATACGTCCGAAGGGTATCCAAAATATACTAGTATAGAGTACAGGAATCATTGATCTTTGGTTTCCAGGTGTTAGACGCCATTAAGTTTATATTTATCTTTCTTTCTTTTGGATAGCAGAAAGCTCAGTTATGTCAGAAGAACGGTTCAAATGTTAGGGGTTTGTCAAGCGGGGGCGGATGATTTATGTTGGGCATGTGAAAAAGGATGAGGACGGTAAAAGCCACATGCGGCACCCAATGAATGGGCCTAAGTCCAACAGACGACTTCAAAGGCGATGGAAACGCTTTTTTAGCTGTTGTGGATGCGGACCACCCGCCTCCGATCCGCATCCCTCGAAGAAAAAAGGAAAACCAACCCGGAAAAACAATCTTTTACAACCCCGCATAGGACTCAGGCCTGGTTCAAACAGGCAGCTTCCACAAATTCAAAGGTCATTTCACATGGACGCGGACCATGCACGACCGAGTTCTGTGACCTGGAACTAGAAGCGGGGTTAGATTTGAAAGACCAGTATACGGTGAGCGGCGGCAAGAACTATTTTCCCGAGGTTGAAACAGGCTCCATTCAGACATGGGATCCGGCAACAACGTGATATTCCGGTGTCTATATATTGTGTGAGTGTGGGGCATCTCTCTTCCGTTCATCATTGAAATTTTGTACCCGTCTACCTGTGCGCGTTTCGTTTCGGTTTCTAAATTGGAGAAGTGCCTCTGTTGAATATTTGGTGTTCGGATCCGCGCGGACGGAAAACTGTTGGTTAAAATTCACAAAACCCGAGCCCGAATCGAACATGCATCTTGCACTGCAAGTGGCGCAACAGATTGTGGATGCGGACGGGTGCCAAACGAAAACCAAAAATATCTAGTCTTCCCAGTGCACTGTGCAAGCACATTGAAAAAGTTAATTCATCTACACAAAGCATGTATGTACCACATGAAAACATTGTGTGCCATGCATCAAATACCACTGTCGCCGGTCACCGTGTTTGGGTGCCAAGGCTGAATGAGTGGTGAATAAATAGTGGAGGAATGAACATCTTCCGTAACCAAATATACCGTCAGGCATCGGTTTGGGAAGCAGTCGAATATTGCGAAAGAATGTTCCAACACTATTGCCCCACGTATAAATCACGTTTGAGTGCAATTACTTCGAGAATCAAAGTTTGGGCCTTGCCATGGAGCTTTCAAGAATCAATCACACATATGGGGGTGCTCAGATGGGCCGTATATCGCCAGCGACGCCGGGGACGGTGCCCTGAATTGGGAATATGTGTGTACTATCCTTGGGAGGCTTACGAGATGGCAGAAGCCTGTCCTTCTCATGCCGGATACGTGAAGACGAACGGGATGTTTAAAGCACTGCTTAAAGCTCAGTCAATGGGCTTGAAAAAAAAAGGAAACCAAACTCACCACGCGCCGCCCTTCGTTGAAAAAAATTGAATCAAGATCTAAAGGTTATTGTAAGTACACCAGCGGTTCTGCGAACACACCGGCTTCCCGGTAGTGTGAGAAATCGATTTTGCTTTGTTTCGACACACCCTGTTCAAAAACGTGGTGTGGGCTATAAATGTAAGCACAAGTGAGAGCATGCGACAGCATACAGGAGACCCAGACAAATCGATACCTAGATGTTCTGTACGGCCGCGCGAGCTATAAATGCGAATCCGAGTGAGATGCGTTACGATCATGTATAATACGTACGGCAGTGCTTGCATCGAGGAAATTTGCATTGAGGAAACTAAATGCCGCCAGCGGAATTTCGTGATATCCTAGATATACTGGCGAAGGTAATCAAAGCCTTGAGCTCCATCCCGAATTTTCAGAAGAGAGTGGGGATGTGGCGGGAAAAAAAGTCAGTAGGACCGCGATACTAAGCTCTCGGGTCATTGCGGATGTACAACGAAGGGAGCGGACAGGGAGTGAATGAGAAGGGCATTTCAGTGCAAAAATGAATTCATAAGCAACAACACAATGTAGGAAAAATCCGGTTGCGCAGTGTCAAGCTGTTCAGAACGGAAAGGCACGAAGACAGAATATTCATGACTTACCCCTCCGTTGATTTAATGACACCGGCCGTTCGTAGACTCGTCTTTGGACTCGCTGAGCGCTGTGAGGTTTCCTTCTCATTAATTACAAAGGCAACTGTGGAAAGATTCAGAGTGAGGACGCACGGTGCAAAGGATCCAAGCAATACAAGGGGAAGATGATACGCGGTCGGAATGAAAGAAGGACGTCGAGAAGAGACCCTTCCTTTTGGACGAAGATTCCATTTCGACTCTTCAGGCTTTGGGAATATGGATTCATCTCTGGCGCATTTGCTAGCGGTGTAAGTTTAGTGATGAGTCAATTGGTCAGGACATGAAAGTTCTCTTACTAGAAGTTTGGAACGACCCTAGTTCCTGCGGGGATGAAATAGTCGTTGTACTCCTCGTCATCGATCAATTGGTGAGGAAATGCTGGAGTATCATGCCCGATTAATATTCTGCGAGGGACACCACATATATATAGTACTTACCGATCGGAGCTACGAATTTCCACCTTTGAGAGATTTTCATCAGAATGACCGAACGAGTTCAAGCGGAAGTACCTCATGATCTTTTTCAAAATACCGTCAATGTAAGCCAGTAGAGGACGATCTGAGAAGGTTGGCATTCGTCCATCAGCAATCACTGCATCAATGTGTGCCTGTGCCTTCTTCTGGATGTCTAGGTGGGTTAACATCGCAAAAATCAAAATCTTGATCATGGCTTCCGTCTACAGATGCAGGGGTCCCGATCAGAATTTTATTCGGAGGATCATGGCTTACGACGTCTGCACCGGCTGGACTCGATGAATCAAACTAATGCTGCAGAAGGAGAGAAGCGCGAACGACTCGGCTGTAATCTCCTTGGTCATGTGTTGATTCGTGATACTACCATCCGGGTTCATGTTCTGTTCGATCAACCATCTGGTCATCGATTGGGCAGCTTCTTGACGTTCCTAATGACCCAGGCGATGCCTCGGCGAATATTTCACAGTGGAGAGTGAAGGGACTTACGACCTGTTTCTTGACCATATTGTAGGGCAGATTTATCATATCATTCATGGAATCATAACAGGCCTTGAAGGCCTTAGCTTCTTTGCGACCAAAGATCCAAGCGGGGAAAAGCGTCACTGTAATTGCCACAAACCATCGGACTCGAGGCCGATCAGGGAAGGAGAGACCTACGGAAGGGGAGAACGTCAGCGATGTGAGTACCTAGAACCTTGGATGCTTCTCGGAAAAAGTGATTCATCTTGTTCGCCAATCCAATCATTTGGTCGTGCTCGGTATGGACAAGACATGTACACCGAGATAAACCAGTGAGCTGACGATTTTCGGAATGATCTAATAATGGCATGTACCAGCGTGTCCACAGGCAATTCGCATGATCGTGGTTCCGGTCATTCTAGCATGCTCATGAACAAGAAATCTTGACAGAATTCTATGCATATTCACCGGTCTATTAAGAGAACCTTTCTGTTTCTGGTGTTACTGATATCTTGCGAACGAGGTGTGGGGCCTCATTATTCATATGCTGTTCATAGTGGGGCATTGTGTCCTTGTTGATACTCTGCAATATTCGCTCGAGTGGGCGCCTCGTTTGTGTAGGATATCCATCACGGTCTCGAAAGAGTTACTGACGAGTATATTTCGGCCAAGGATACTGTGGAATATCAGATCACCTAGTGGGATAAACACGAAAATTTGACAGGAATGCCGGTGGAAATACCATAACTTTTCCTCCACTCGGAATATAGAAGATGAGAACCTTCAGCAGGAAGGTCATAGTAATTGCTAATGATTGGATACCCCTTTGGACCTTGGCGGGAGACGGCCACGGTGGGAACGCGCTTCCCTGTTACGCCAAAGAAAATAGACAGCGGGCGCAAGAGAGGCGCACAGAAGAGTAGCAAGAGGTGTCTTGTTCGAGAGCAAATCCATCTTTCAGGGAAGGAGTCTGAAGGTGGTGGACACTGGAACGTGCTGGGAGAGAATCCAGTCACGCGAACCCGCGAGATTATAAAGGGGGTTGAGGTCTTTCCCAAAGATTTTACGAATGGAGACTAGTCACGACTTACAATAGTCCCGATTAATTGACTGACTCATATTGACGAGTATTTAAGGGGGCCTTATTTGAAAATCTTGACACTCTTCAGCGATTTTCACGGACCTTTCGAAGATGCATGGCCAAGAAACTGGCACTACTTGCCGCATCGAGTTAGAAGAAGAACGCCACTACCGTAAATGCGGCCGTATACACTTGTATTTATGGCCCCCGTAACGTACCGGCAGCTGTTCAGAGAGAAATTTCACGATACGTGCCGCCGTACCCGTCAATACCGGTACATTCGTAAGGAAGGTCACAAGGCCAACAACCGTGGCATATAACGGCAAATTTACTTCTCCCTATTCGGCTTCTCGCTTGTATCTAAAAGAAGTTGCTCTGCGTCCTAGCTCTCTCTGTGTTCTCCATCATGGCTACCACTCAGAGTCTCAACAGTGACGATGCTCGTCTGGCTGATCTAGGCTACAGGCAAGAGTTCAAAAGACACTTCACGCTATGGGAGACGTCCGGCCTCTCCTTTAGCATGGTCACCGTCGCGCCGGGCATCGCGTAAGTTTCATGGAAAACCTGTGTATCCGACGATAAGGGTCAACAGTTCAGTATTCTTCATCTCTGTCTCTAATGGGGGACCGGTCTCGATGATTTGGGGAGTAAGTGCTATATCTATTTCATGTGTACTTTGTCGTCCTAATGGATCCTAATCATGAGTGGCTGACTGCTGGGTTCTTTATTACTCTCGTTTGCATTGCAGTCTCGGAACTCGCATCAGCCGCTCCTACCGCTGGTGGGCTTTACTATTGGACTCACCGATATGCCTCTCCGCGATGTCGCAATCTCCTCTCGTGGATCGTGGGTTGTCAGTATTTCGTATTCGCTGCAAGAGTGAAGCTAACACAAATGATTAGATTCAAACACTATATACCTCATGGCCGGTGTTGCGTCTGGTGCCTGGTCGATTGTGCTCCAGATCGCTGCTTGTGTTACCATTGGATCGAACTTCACCTGGGCGCCTACCACTGCGCAGCTTTTGTCAGTGCCCACTGGCGTCAGCACTGTTGCACTTAGAAATCTGATTAGGCGTCCAGTGGTATATCTACCGCCGTGCTGGTAGCACAAGCTTTAGTTGCTTGTTTTGCTACTCGTATTATGGCTCGTTTTCAAAGCTTGGTCATTGCTCTCAATTTCATGTGTGTGCCGCCCAAAGCCTCCTGGGGTGCTGTCGCCAATACATCGATACAGTGACAAACCGCGAAGCGAAACGCAACACGGAAGCAAAACACTACCTTGTCCCACCACTTCACGCCACATTATGAGCTCAAGATTTAGCACACAAATGTACATCCCATGTAGTCAGAATACCCAAAAGGAATTGGCTTAAAACCTCCTTTTGAGCCTGTGCTATCTAAGTCTTTCAACATCATTCATTTACCGCTGTTTGGCATGCAGAACAATATCTGACGTAGAGACGGGATGCCTACGGGTAAACTAGGTTCTTCAATAGGTTTTCAAGGTCGTAGATGAAGAATATAAATATTCCAGACAGTCAAGTTCTGTGGCTGGCGTGCACAGGCTTGTTTGCGACTGTTTCGCTTCTGTGTTATTTACTCACATTTGGCCCGTCAAAAAGAACAGCCTCGTTCTCTACAATCACTGTAGCAAACCACACAGAATTTTGTCTCAATAGGAAGCTAGGATGTCTTTTCACCCTCGCATTACCAAACATTGGGCAATTGGGCAATATCACATTTGTAATCATGCACCAAAGCCAGCCGTTTCGTTTCGCGGTTTGTCACTGTAGTTTGATTCTAGTTGTGATCATATCTCTTCCAGCTGTAACACCGAAGGAATTCAAGAATGACACGAGATATGCTCTGGGTAAATTTGACAACGGTGCGATTTTGTCCCGTTCATCTTCGGCCGTCCATCTAATTCAGTAACGTAGTCAACGGCTGGCCCAACGGATTTGCTTTTGCTTAAGTTTCCTCACACCACTCTGGGTGATTGGTATGACTCCGTCGAGTGAGCAAGATTCATGTAGTAACAGCGATCTTACTCTCTAGCCGGCTTCGATGTGACTGCCCACATTAGCGAGGAGGCTTCCAATGCTAACTTTGCGGTCCCGTGGGCGAATATGATGGCTACGAGCATCGCGGTCATAACCGGTGTCGGTAAGTCATTGTTTCTCGGCCGGTTGCGGTGGCTTAACCTCGTGCTAGCGGTTAATATTGCTGTCGCATTCTGTATGAGGGATGATCTTCTGTCCATAATTTCTGACCCCACTGGTCAACCTTTTGCGACGGTAAGCTGCAGCCCAGCTTCCATTTTCCCCACAATACCTTACCTCAGTGTTTTATATAGGTGCTGCACAATAGCTTGGGACCAAAGGCTACGATCGCTGTGTTCACTTTTATTGCACTAACCTTGTGAGTTCTCTTTGTTCCGAGGGAATTGTATTTCTTACGAGCCCGCAGTTTCCTGACCGAAGCCAACCTTGTGCGTTGACCACTTTCCTCATTTCTGATATATAACGACGACTTGATTTTGTTTATCTAGACTTTGGCTGCATCACGCCAGACTTTTGCTTTTGCTCGAGACGGTGCTCTTCCATGCTCCTTCTGGATCTCCCGGATGAACAAGTTCAGCGGAACACCCGTCAACGCAGTCTGGGTTGTCACCAGTGTGGGATTCATTTTCACTTTCCTTGTCTTCGCCGGACCAACCGCTATTACCACCATTTTCTCTCTGCCCATTGTTGCGCAATATCTCGCGTATATCATTCCCATCTTCTGCCGATTCGCTTTCAAAAACGATTTCACACCTGGCCCGTTCTATACCGGTTGTCTCGTACGTTGGACGCTTCTCTTTCGACGCGATATCCTTACGTTTCACCGCAGAGTGCTCCGATTTCAATCCTTTCCCTGGTTGGGATGGTCTTTATGATGATTGTCTTTATGTTCCCAGCAACACCCATGGTTTCGTCTGTCAGCATGAACTATACAAGCGCATGCCTCGGGGCGTGGGTTCTTTTATCTCTTATCGGGTATTATTTCCCATTCAACAGACTCGGAGGCGTTTATTGGTTCAAGGGGCAGATACCTAATATAGATTCTGAGAGGGAGTTCACCTTGAGCGCTGTAAGTGTGTAGAAATCAGGCGATTCCAATACCCTCGAGAATAAGGCTCCAACTGTTTAGTTTCTGTTCACAAAGCCCCATAAACTAAATGGTAAAATGTTTACAAATGGCTGCAAACATTTAAAAATGGATAAATTTCTTACAATATATTCAGTGGGCGTGGAAGGCAGGTAGCTGTGTCAGCTTTGACCCAGATATGCAACTGGGGGTGATTTTGCCTGTTGCAACCTCCAGGCATGGTTTCCCAAGCATGGAGCTTCCATTGAAAGTTTCTAGTGGTCGTGTTACCACCGTTGAGCTGGATTGAATATAGGAGAATGAAGGACGGAATCGATGCACGTACATTCTCGTCTGGAATTACAGCGATTCAGAACTATTTAGTAACTGACCAATTTGAACTATACCGACCAGCGTGAGTAATCCTTCCCGCGCCTGCTGCAGAGTTGAACTGGTTGAAGCGCGTGCCTGCGAGTCCGTGGGCGTGGGGGCTGCATTCAATTAGTATTGAATTGCGTATCAAGCACCCAAAGAATTGAGCGTTCGACGTTCAATCCACAAAAACACTGTCTCTTATACTCTCTTGAATCTGAGTCAAATAGGCCAGCCTCGAGCCCCTGGAGTTGTTTTGGTTTTATACGGGACCAAGTGTCATGAAAAATGAAGATGCATTCAACTACGTACTAGTAGATATAAAGTATGAGTATGAATCAGCCGCACCGCGAAACTCGGGGAGAAGCCAAAGCTGCGAGACTTCCTGAGAAACCACCCGGCGCACGAAGCCTCCTTGAAAATGGTCCCAGAAGATACAGAGGTTGAAAAGGTGCCGGCTCGTAGCACACAGAGATCACGAGCACTCGTTTGCAGTCAAGCTTGGGGAGAAAGGCTACGAGAAGCTCACAGCCGAAGAAAAACATTGATGTGAGGGAGGGAGCATGTTGGCCGGAACATTGACGCGGAAAACCGGGCGGAATCGGAATCGAAGAAAGGCATAGTCCGAGGTAGACACCAGAGAACCCGATGAGGAAAATTTCCGTACTTGCTTGCGCGAGGATATCACGGCGACGACGAGTCCAGAAAGAGGAAGTGCTACGAGGCACCGACGATGCACGGGGTTCCAAGTGGGCAGACCGATGTGCGGGAGGTGAATGTTTGGCCAGAGAAGCGACGCGCGGGCTCAAGCCGCAGGGGCAGACACAGCGGCGGCGGCGGGCTCTGGCTTCGCATCGACGGGGGCCTTGACCTCGGGCGGCGGCCGCGTGGGGCAGTTTTTGCGGATGTAGGTCTGAGCGGCCGAGCGCAGGCCGAGTGACAGGAGTGGCGCAGGCGGCACGGACGGGATGGGCGAGCGATGGGGAATGAGCGCGGCGACGAAGAGCGAAACGCACGATTAAAAGCGCGGGCAGAAGGACGGAAGAAAAGGGACAGAACATTAGTATAGAGTAATATAACATAGTCGCTTTGCACGCACCGTCTGCCCGCAGTGAAAGCACTTCGGCGGCTGCTTGCAGTCCTTGAGGATATGCCCCGGCTCGCCGCAGCGGAAGCACTTCGGGGGTGCCGCGTACAGCGCATCGATGCGCTTCTGGTCGGGGTTCGGGCAGTCCTTGCGCTGGTGGCCCTCGACGCCGCACGCGACGCAGATTGTCGGCTCCTTGCATTCGGAGCGCTTGTGGCCTTCGCGGCGGCCTGGGAGGACGGAAGTTAGAATGCATTCGTTGGATGGAGGGAATGGGACACGCACAGTTAGGACACCAGTGCATCATACCGCGCCTCTTGCGCCCGCCCTCGGTCGTCGCTGGGGCCTCGGTCGAGTACGTCGCGCGCAAGGCGACATTGCGGAAGGCGGTGGGGAAGGCACGCGCGCCGGCGGAGGGGAGCGCGGTCAGAGCAAGACGCGGGGCCCGCAGACGGAGAAGGGACAGCATCGACATCGTGTAGCGGGGAGGAGGAAGTGAAAAAAAGAGAATGATCGGTGACGGGTCACTGATGGTGTGACGTGGGCTACCATACGATCACGTGTGTGGCGCGGGGATGAGTCGCGATGATTCGCTTGCTCAAGATACAATTTAATAAGATAGAAAAGATAATGGAGGAGAGATTTATGCCTCGGGCCTGATTCATAGTCTCCACGGTCAAGGTGATGTGGAACGAGTCCGTGACCGAGTCGTTTTGCTGTTTGTTGAACACACCGCCTTTCGATCGATTTCGAATTTAGTGCGGCCCTTGCGCAAATTCCACTTGGAATTGCGGTTTCGGTTTCTTGGTCTTTCTCGAGTTCAAGAGTAAATGGGGCTATTACTATCTATACCAATATCATACTCAAATACCTAAGTGTTTTATTTCAAAGTCTAAAGCGGGACAATGATGATTCGGAGAGGCCAAACGGGAGTTTATGTATATAGGCTAGGCGTTGAAGAATGGGAATTAGTATCAGCGAATAACCTTTTTTTCTGAGTCCCCGTCGGTGTGTATACTCTGAATTCAACGAATGGGGAATCGGCCCAAGAGCATCGGAGAAGTCAAAAGCGTGCATGCACATGAATAGCAGAACATAATTACTTAGATGGCCCTTCGTGTGGGTTCTGAAACTTGGCTCCGATGCAGAATGGCGGGTCAGAAGAAAAAGAAGAACAAAATTCACATTTGCCTCGGCCCTCATTCGAATAGGCATTTTCCACGGTAGTTGCTCACATGACGACAGTCCAGTCAATGTGTTTGGCTCACGAGGAACTTTTGCGAAGTGGTGAGGCGACTGGAAATAATAAAAAGAGAATTGTCAGATCATATAATGGCTGCCTCATTCGAACAGGTGGCTCCAATAGTTGGATACACTGGCAGAGTGGTAGGGTGTTGTGGATGCGGAGGATCCGCAACGAAGTCGCTTTCTTAATTAGCCAACCTGAGAGTGCTTGGATGTGTTCTGTAGCACTTCACAGTCCCTGCTCTGTCTGTATCAGGTTGATATGAATCCGAAGCAGCTCATCAGCCCTCTTTGCAGTGGGAATGGGTGGAGGGTTACTCAGGGCAAATTGTGACGACTCATGCTAGGAAACATTCGATAAATGCATTTGGAAGCCAAAAAACTCAATGAAATAAGCTTTCCTTGTCGAGTGATCGAGACTCTTTGTTTCCTCGATGCAAGGGCTCTCCGCGTTCAACAGAAATTGATCCGTGGTGGTGCGCAGTGTTGATAATAAACAAGGAAGATTCCCAAATCGAATGATATGAGGGATGAAATGGGATTCACATAAATGACAAAGTAGGACTACACCAAGTAAACATCGACTTCCTCACAAAGTCAGCGCAAAGATGTATAGAGGATTGAGTGAGTTGTAAATTAGCAGAGCCCAAGTGAGTAATAAATCGGATCCTCGGCCTCATCGGAATCTGGGACAGTCATGAAGCGTTGGCCAGTGAGCTGTCCCAATGATCAGCAAAGCATGTAATACGACTGCGCAGTGGACACTTGCCTCTTGTACTGATGTTTTCAGGGCTTCAATATCCACAAGTGGATAGCCCAATGCAATGGCGGCCTCTCGACTGTCCGGATCGAAACCTTTCGCTGCATGAAATTCGCGGATTTGGTCCTCTTTGTGCTCGTCACAGTCCATTCCGAAACAATGCAAGAAAAAACTGGGAGTTGGTAGGCCAATCTCCTCAGCCACTGCATGAGTTAACCGGTCAAGTCCATCTGGATCGAAGGCCCAGTAGTATCTCTCGGTCTCCAGAGGAAAAGCAACAGTGAAACGACCGTCGAGGATCTCCACCTGGGGGGGAAACAGAAAGAGATAAGCCTTGTTTGACGGTGCATCTGTCATGAATGTTCCTCGCAAAGTGAAGCCATCTAGTTGAGTGTCCAAATGACAATGAATCTGAATTTCGGTGATGAGAGGCAACGGCAGATAATCTTCTTCTTCGGAACCTAGGATAGAAGCTTCCAGTTTAGCTCTTGGTCACCACTTGCTAACAGACCTACCAATAGGGGAAGTCAAAGCGAATTTTGAGGTGGATTCTGAAGTGGATTCTGACTGGATTCTGATGTAGATTCTGATGTGGATTCTGAGACTCAAATCCGTCAAGATCAGGGCAAGTGGATCCTGAAGTGGATTCTAAAGTGGATTCTGAGTGGATTCTGATCGTGTTGCACCTCTCGGAGGTGAAACAGAGACTCAGGTGGATTCTGGGTGGATTCTGAGTGGATTCTGATGCTAGAATCAACATCAGAATCCACTTCAGAATCCAATCAGAATCCACTCAAGAATCCACCTCCAATTTCGCTTTGACTTCCCCTAATGACACATTGCAGGTGGTTTCGGACATAGCTTTGTTGAGAAATCCACCATTTGGTAATAGCATGGTTGTAATATCTATCCAACTGAAGATTTATCCAAAATGAACACTCTTGATTGTCCAGATATTCGACCCTACAAATTACCTCTGTAAGTAAAATAGTTTAAAGTAACTCTGAAGCCTACCATGTCCATCCAGTTGGCATGACCTCACTACGAAATGAGTGGCAATTCCACGAGCTCCTAAGTGGGAGATGCTCTGTAAAGGAACTGGTTGTAAAAGGAATGGTTAAGAGTTGGTGTGAATTGGAGTTGACACGGTCGCTAAGAATGCAAATCGAGGGGAGAGTGATAGACTCTGTTGAGGAAGGAAGATTGTTGGAGTGCCATTGGCCAGATTGTCCGAGCATGACATGAAACTCATCGAGTTCGAGTGCATGTAACAGTTTAGTGTGCAGCTCATTCTCCGTCAGTTTGAATGATTCTACCAACATATAATCCAGCATATTCGGTGTCAGGCCAATATAGATTGCGATGCACTGTGTGACCCCATCACCAATGTCCAAGCACAATTTTCCAGTGGTCAGTCGGATCCACGCTGTACCCGGAAGGTCATAGCACATTGTTCCGGTATTTTCCTCCCAATACCAAAATGCAGCCTTCGTTATGGTCAGCTTGGTGGTGAACATCCGAAGTGAGAACTCACCTCAAAGTGCTGCAACTGTAGATAGATTGAGTATGAATCTAAGTTTTAGGGGCGGTTGAAAGAACGGACCATTTCATGGCGGATGTAGGTCGAGGCCAAGGCAGACTGGGCATGCATTTTCTTGATTTGAGAAATTGTCATTATGTCTGCCTGATGAATGAACAATGAATATGTTGCATCCAGGAACCCACTGACCATCATGGTAAATCAATGCATTCAGCCCAGCCAAACAAGTAAATCCAAACAGCTGTGCCAAGAAAGGATGACTGCGCTGCAAGATTTAGATTCAGACACTGCAAGGCGGAATTGCGTACCGATGTCGTTGGGCTTCAAGGACTTGAGCCTTTATCTACAATCAAAAGATGAGACAACTGTCAGAGGAATTTGAGATGATGGTTTGCCTGTTCAAAGTTTGAACCATCATAAACTACCACGGTCATGGGGTCTTGATGTCCAAAGATTCGTGCGCGATGGACCCTCCGTGTTCCAACGACGACGCTGATGTGCCGTACGAAAGCCCCCGTCCTTCTGCGGTAAATAGGGTGTCCTTTGACCACACTCTCCTGGTTGATCTCGTCCAAAAGATTCAAATCACCCAAACTGACATGGCAGAAATCTACCGGGTATTGATCAGGGTAACTAAAGGTAACAGTAAAAAGTGGGCTTGATTATCTCACCACTTCTAGGTTGCTCCATCATGGACCTGGATTGTAGCATCAGTAGACACAATAACATGAAAGGGAGAGACCGAGCAGTAAACATACAAATTGTTGTTGATGGTGAAGGACTCAGTCTTGATATATTTGACAGTAGTCCTGGGACCTTCTCCAGCACCTCCACCCCCACCGCTTACCCCGCCCGTCCCACCATTGCCTCCAGGACCTCCTGGAGACAATTAAGAGTGGTGTCAGAGTTATTACCAGTATCCCTCGCACCATGGATATTGACAGTCTGGGATCCACCAGCCGGGTGAGGCATGATTAGTATGAATGGATAGAGAGCGCAGACGAGCGTGAGGGAAGGACAACGTGGTGGTTCAAGTGAAAGACCCGCACACAGCCTTGGACAGCTGTTGGACAGCTTCAATGTGACGTATTTCGGAGAGTCGGGCCGTCGATCCATTTATTTTTCCTAAATTATTACTTGTCCGCTCTTTGAAATTTTGCTCGTTTGGCGGGCTCTATCACGTTTTATATTTGCATTTCTGGCATGTTCAATGTATGTTCTTGGTTCAGTGAAACCACCCCAATTTAGATGGGAATGAATAAATGTTTTGTTCGGCAGAAGTGATGAACGGTTCGGGTGAGTTCCTTTCCTAGTTGTTGCGCACATCGCACAAATCGTTTAGCCTTGTAAAAATTAGTGTGGATGTCAGCAATCACAATACAAGTATATAGCACGGAGTCAGAGGAAAGTAAAAACAATTGGCCAGATGCGCGTCATGTCTCGATTCGGATTCAAACAGGCAATTTCCCCGAACTTTCGCGCAAATTTTAGAGTGGCTGCGGACCACCTCCAACCGATCCTGCATTTGAGTTGAATATGCGAGAGCGCGAATCATCGAGACCGTCTGCCGCGGGTCTCATTACTCAGTTGAATACGTGGGAATGAGTGGAAGCTGAATTCGATGTGTGTAAGGATGAATGGGGGGACGCATCAGCTCAAGTTTTAGCATCAACAGAAAATACCAAAAAGGTGTCAGGAGAGCTAAAGACGACCCAGTCCCTTGTTTAGCTGCAGGTTAGCTAGAGAGAGGGAATTAGTTTCGGTGAAGATCATGTTTTTCTGTCACCTCCATCTGTGTATGTACGAGGTCGATAATTATACGATATTTCGTAGTTGCGTCGCCGAATCGTGTTCTTGTCGCTCTGCTGGGATGAACCGATAGTGAGTCCTGCCTGCCGGTGAGGCGGGCTCGTCGCAAAAATTAACAGCGCTGGTGGGCAGTCCGGAACGCAACAGCAACAAAGAGTACTAGGTTGATTATGCTGGTCTGAGTCGGGCCTGAGTCGAAGAGACGATTTCGACGGATCTACGATGGCGCGCCAGGTCGCGGTCCATGCGCGACGGGGTCAAAAGCATTGCATCAATGATCAACGTACCTTGCTTGACGAAGTAGACGGGGGGAGGCCAAGAAAAAAATCAAATCCAAGAATTCAGGATCATGACTCGAGCCTGAGGCGAACAAGCATCTTCCACAGCGATATCATCATTGGTGCGCCGGCGGTGTGGACGCAGACCATCTGCAACCGAGTCGTGTTACCATCATTGAGCTGGGTTGAATATTCGAGAATGAAGGCTGGTAACTCATTTGAAAAGCAAGCGCTGTCTGTCCTCAACCGATACTCTCTTGAATCTGAATCAAATAGGCAAGCGTCGAGCCCTGCAGTTGTTGGTTTCATACGGGACTGACTTCAGGAAGAATAAAGATGCATTCAACTACGTACTAGTAGAGATAAAGTATGAGTATGAGTCGAAGCAAACCCGCGAAACTCGGGGAGGAACCAAAGCTCCGAGACTTCCTGCGAAATCACCCGGCGAGCGACGCCTCTCTGACAATAGTCCAGGAAAATGCAGAGGTTGAAGCGTTGAAAAGGTGCCGGTTCGTAGCACGGGGAGATCATGAGCACTCGTTTGCAGCCAAGCTTAGAGAGACCGACTACGAGAAGCGCACAGCTGGGGGAAAACTCATTGATGTGGGGTGCAAGTCGGCCGGAACGTCGACTCGCAAAAGTCTGCGGAATAGGAATCGAAGAAAGACATAGCAGTGCGAGGTAGACACCAGACAGCCCAAGCAAGAAAGCTTGCGTACTTGGGCCAGCGATGACGATGCAACAAATGTGACTAGACCAGAAAGAGGATAGGCTGCGCCTGGGTCCAAAGGAAGTGCTTCGAGGCGCCGAGGATGCACGGCACGGGTTCCAGGGGGCAGAGCGATGTGCGGGAGGTGAGTTTTTTGCCGGAGAAGTGACGCGCGGGCTGATGCAGACGCCGCAGTGGCGGCGGCCTCCGGGTGGACGTCGATGACGTTGACCTCGGGTGGCGGCCGCAAGAGCCAGTTTTTGCGGATGTAGACTGTGGGCGAGCGAAGGGGAACGAGCGCGGCGAAGAAGGGCGAAGGCAAAACGATTGAAAGCGGGGGTTGAAGGGAGGAGGGAAAGGGAAAGGGAAACGAAATCAATCAGTACAGCGCCACATAACACATAGAACCGAGGCGCACCGTCTCCCCACAGTGGAAGCACTTCGGCGGCTGTTTGCGCTCCTTGAGGATATGTCCCTCTTCGCCGCAGAGAAAGCACTTTATCGGCGCGGGGTACAGCGCCTCGATGCCATTGGGGTCGGGGTTCGGGCGGCTGGTGCACTGATGGCTCTCGACGCCGCACGCGACGCAGATTGTCGGCTCTTTGCATTCGGAGCGTTTCTGTCCTTCACGGTGGCCTGGGGACGGACGTAGTTAGCAGTTATTCTTTTATTCAATAGAAAGACGCGGAAGACGACGCTTTATTTGGAGAAAGACGAAGCAAAGATAGATGGAAATGAATGAAAGGGAGAGAGCAGGGAACGCACACTTAGGACACCAGTGCATAATCCCGCATCTCTTAAGCCCACCTTCGGGCGTCGTCGCCGGGGCCTCGTTCGAGGACGCCGCGCACAAAGCAACATTGCGGAATGCAGTGAGAATACGCGCACGCCTGCAGAGGGGAGCGCAGCGGGGAAGCGCACGCAGGGCGGGCCGGAGCGAGAATATCGACATTGGGGAGAAGAGGAAGCAGGACGTTGATGGGTGACGGGTCGTGACAGGCGCGATCACGTGAGATATCTGGGAGCGTGCACAGATCGGGACGAATTGACTTCGAGGGTGTTGATTCAATGACTCGTGCGTGTTGTGTTGAGTTAGAGAGGGTGTGCTGTTCACCAGGATTTTATGTAGCAAAGCGGTGACTGGAAGTAAAAAATAAAATCTCGACCTGATTCGAACAGGCGGCTTCAACATGGCCATCTGCGACCCAGTTGTGTTCTTGTTTGAGGCAGATAAAAAACACGGGAATGAGAACCGCAATACGGGAAGCGCAGAATTTTTTTTGGCTGTGTGTGCTGAACACCACGACACCGCGGCGCGGCTGAATTCCCTCTGGCGTTGGCGCGACTAGGGGCGTTGGTTTCCCCCTTTTTCTCAAGGTTAAAGAGCAGGGCGTGTGTATCAATTCCCCGTTCAAATATCATAATTGGCTCATCTTCGAAGCAGTTTGTGAGTGGGATGATGATTACTAGAGCCCGATTTGAACAGGTTCGAACAAGTGTTATGTTGGGTACCCGGGTGCGTCTCAGTCACAAAGAATTTCTATCGGGAGATGTGAAACGACTCTTTCCACACAAAAATGGATTAGAACCGGTGGCCTCCAGACCCGGATCATCACCAAGTAGTTAGGTGATGTAAATGCGGACCATCCGCCCCCAAGTAATTTTCTTGGAGGACGGGTGAATAAATGCGAACGAAATTCGAGATCAGTTAAGAGCAGCTCTGAGCAGGAATCCGGTGTTGTGCGTCGGACAAGGCTGGAAGATTACGATTAAATACGCCTTGGGGTGTAATGTACGTTTCCCCCGATATTGAGCCGTCAAGTTCCATAGTCAGAGTCACCGTCTAACACCCACAAATGTGCATATAATATATTGGCTGATATCGAGTTTGTCTCCCTGAAACTTGCATGTGGCAGGATATGGATATGGAGCACATAAGTATTTCGCATTTTCTATGTACTCAGAGCCTCATCTCAGGTAAGTACATGCTGGTGTGTACTGTGATAAGGAGCACCTGGATGACTCTCGGTGGATTGTATTTTTTGAGCTTAGATCACGCCGGGGGCGGAACTCGGGAGTAAGTTAATACTTGACACTAGACTGTAGTGGTTCAGATGATTTTTTTAAAGAGCTGCAAGCAATAAGATCATTAGGTGAGGGTCACTGAGACGGGCATTGTGCTCCGACGCTCTGGGAGTGGGTCTGATTAGAATTACTTAGGGTCAGTCGTAGGATCGACTGATGCTCGAAATCAAAAAAAGGGATTAGAGTGCGTGCAGTGTATGCGCGGGAGAATTGCAAAAAGAGTTGTGGACGAGCATAATGAATCGGCCCGAATCGAACGGGCAAGTTCCACACATCCAGCAGTTTAGCTGTAAACGCTGCAGATGCGGACCATCCGCCACCAAGTCTTGTTCTCGGCTGAGAGCGAAGTTGGATATCTTGAGTCTGCGGGGCATCCTCTCGTCCGCTTCCCAAGTGTACGGGATACAACCAGCTCTTCGCCCACTTGCGGCGCGATCACGTATATTTTGAATGACTTCGCGTGTGGTTAGTTAAATTGCCCTCTGTTTACGCATAATCTGTCATAAGTAAGGTGAAATAAAGACACGAGATCCGAAAGCCCCACAGCAGCAATCCGGGCCTGATTGAATCGTCCGCCACAGAGAGTAGCACTTGATAGATAGAGTCCAAAACCATAAATGCGAGATATCAAGGAGGCGACTGAAAATAAAAAAGTAAGGTGGAAGGTCATCATGACTCGGGCCTGATTTGAACAGGTGTTGAGACAAGTTGAAAAATCTGAAGTGATGTGGATGCGGAGCATCCGCGGCCGAGTCGCGTTCTTCCTTGTAGCCAGGTTGAATACATGAGAATATTGAATAACAATTTGCTGTCTTTCCATACCGCGGTTTGAATTTATTCCGGCGTTTGAGAAACTCGCTATGTTCAAGAGTCCCGTGCGTTGACCAGTGCGGTCCCCGGATTATTGGTGTTTACCATGTCTTCCGGATCCGAGCTCTTGAGGTTTCCATTTTCATACGAACCTAGGTGGCCTCGGATTTACTGCCGTGCCCAAGAAAACGGAAGCTCCTATGAAGCAGAAGGGCCTGGGCCTGCGTCGAACAAGTGACTTCCATCGTCACGCGAAAAGCCACCGCAATATCTCGTGGATGCGGGCCATCCGCGACCGAGTCGGATTCCTCCCTTGGAGCTGGATGGAATGTACGAGACTCGTACCCAGGCGATAAGCAATCCCATGCAGCTTGAAAAGCTCTTAGCTTTCTTATAAATAAGGATCCAGGCGAATGTACAACCACGGAGTGCAGCACAGTTAAACAAAAACGAAGAAGACCGTTCAATTTGAAAAGATGGATTGCGCTCGTGTAACCAAAAATGACGGTGGCAGCGTGTCTCGCTCTTGCTTCAAACACTGTCCGCAGAACATTTAGGTGGTCGGGCTCAGTAAAACAGTCAGCGTCATAAGGGCGCCATATTTGTTGTTAAGGAATTTTGACCGGACCTGCTTCGTGAGCACGTCGGGGCTTTCACATATAATTGAGTTGAAGACATCGGAAGAAATCCAATTAACTCAATCAACTGGGGATGTTTACATGAATACATCAGTGCGGTAGCTATCATGCTTGTTCGCGGATTCCCCAGAACCACCGAGCACAACCACCGAGCGATGTATACAGTTCACCCATCGTCGACCGCTCGTACAGTCGATGAAGTATTTGTATTGGTCGTACACCTGGAATTTGAAGAAAGAAGATGTATTTCGGGGCGTGTAAAGTTGAGTTGGGGAGCGCTTGAGCGGGTACAGGTCGCTCGCAGACGTGAGTCCAGGACGACGGGCGAGAGAAAATTCAAGCTGGAAGCCGTTGGACGCGGAGACATAGGATTGAAGACGGAAGAATGCGACGCGGGACCAAGCGCGCGCTTCTGCAGCCAGGACAGGTACAGAAACGGCAGCAGCTGCTTAGGACATGGTATGGTGGGCGGGGGCAACGGGCGCGTGGGGCAGTCTGTGTGTTTGTGCATCTGCGCGCGCAAAGGAAGCAGACCAGAGGCAAGGCAAGGCGAGCGGGTAGGCACCAAGGCAGCAGCGACGGCGGGCAGCGCAGGGATGGCAAGCAACTTGAGATTGAATATTTGGACGGGTATATGTCGAGAGGTGCACGGGTATTGATGAAGCGGCGGATGAAGGAAGCGTGCGACCGGATAGAGGGCGTATGTAGACATCTTCAAAAGGTTGGAAAACACGTCCAGAGTTCTTTCGCCAGAGAGAGCGTAATTTGTAAAAGGCAATGAGACGGAGCGCGAAACACCTTGCCGTCTGAAGAGCGCTCGATGAAAAGACCACACTGCATTTCGGTTGAACAGTCCTGGACGGCGCGTGGGATCGCGATGAAGTATGAGAGGAGTTGGACCTGAGTCGAACAGACAATTTTGACGTATATACCATGGCGCGCCAAGTTGCGGTCCATGCGCGATGGGGTCTGAAGCATTGCAGAGATGATCAACGCTTGCCTGACGAAGTGAGACGGGAGGAGGCCAAAGAAAAAAATCAAAAACATTCGAATTCGGGATCAGGACTCGAGCATAGGTTGAACAGGCATCTTCCATCGGAATAACAAGTCCACAGGCGGTGTGGATGCCGACCATTCGCAGCCGAGTCGTGTTATTACCGTTGAGCTGGTCAGAGTGAAGTATTGAATTGCGTATCAACCCCCCAAAGAATTGCTTAACAACTCATTTGCAATGCAAATATTGTCTGTCCCCACCTGATAAGGCTGACATGCTCTTGAATCTGGACATTAAATAGATCGGCGTCGAGCTCGGAATTCTTTGGTGCTATCCGGGACAGACCTCAGGAAAATGGGGATCAAGATGCATTGAACGACGTAGATAAAACAAGTATGGGTACAAGTCCAAGCAAAACCACGAGACTTGGGGAGAAACCGAGGCTGCGAGACTTCCTGGGAAACCACCCAGCCCCGAGGCCTCCCTGAAAATAGTTCCGGAAGACGAAGCGGTTGCGGAGGCGCCGGACCGTCACAAACACTCGGTTGCAGTCAAACATGGGGAGAAAGGATACGAGGAGCGCACAGCCGGGGGAGAACATTGTCGGAAAACTCGGGGGAATCGGAATCCAAGACAGAAATAGTCCGAGATAGATACATCAAAGCCCAATGAGGAAAACTTGCGTACTTGCTTGTGGAAGGATATCACCACGAAGATGCAATGCGCGTGACTAGTCTAGAAAGAGGATATGCTGCGCCTGGTTGCAGAGGAAGTCCTATGAAGCACCGAGGACGCACAGCGTTCCAAGTGGACAGACCAATGTGCTGCGTTGCTGGAGGAGCGACGCGCGGGCTCATGCCGCAGGTGCAGACGGGTGGCGCTCTGATATTACTAGTAATAATATTAGCGTCAGCTTAGGCCCTGGCCACGGAAAGAAAACCAGAATAAAAATCAAGACAAGAGAGTTAGCGGTGGAATATAATAGAATCAGACAAGAGTGAACTGTGAGAACGCATCCCTGCGCTGGTGGCCCTCGACCCCACACGCGACACAGACCGTGGGCTCCGCGCATGCAAAGTGTTTGTCTCCTTTGCGGTAGCTTAGAAACGTACCTACTTTGGCATTAAATCACAATTCTTTGAAAAGACGATGAAAGACGATGGTTCTTTTGAGAAAGAGAAATACGAAGAGGGGAAGGACGCAAAGGGAGGGAAGAAACGTACAGCTAGGACACCAGGGCCTCATCTGGCGCCTCTTACGCCCGCCCTCGGTCGTCTTCACTGGGGCATCGGTCAGTAGCCGCGCGCAGGGCGACGTTGCCAAATATACTGGCATTACTCCTCGAAGCAAAAGGGGGGAGCGCTGCGGGGAGGTGCATGCACAGCGCAGGGGGAGAGCATCGACATCGTGCAGCGGGTCGTGCGAGGAGGATTTGAATGGAGAAAAGGGTGAAAAAGAGGAAGATCTCAGGAAAATGAAGATGAAGATTTATCGAGCTACGTAGATATGACAAGTACGAGTATGAGTCCAAGCAAAACCGCGCATGGATAGGACAACAAGGCCGCATTTCCACCGCTCACTCCGTTTCCAATGATGAAAGTTGACGGACTGGTGGCTGGGTGAAATATCCACTAGAGAAATAAGATACATGCATCAAGGTCAAGCGGAAAGATTTTCTTCCTTGCTGATTCAAAGAGATGGGAGAATTCAAGATCTGCGAAATCACGGGATTATTTGCTGAGGGTGGGAATGTGTTCGCGTTTGAGTTGTCGAGCACATTCTTTTGGAAGTCGAATAGAAATGTGAGGTTCTTTGGGACGCAGGCCATCGTAAAAATGAGGGTGGTGGGGATTCCAGATATCATAGAGAGCCTACTTATACACTGAGGGTGGGCTTTGAAGGGAGTTTCAATCACGTCAAAATCCAAAACAGTGCCTTGTATGAAATTAGACCAGTGCTCTCTGAGACCTGAACCCGAGCGAACTTGAGGTGTCCGGTCTCGAAGAGTATTCTAATCTCCTGCTATTAGCTCCACAATCCAGAATCTCCGGAGTCTGCGGAGGATCTGTGTCATGATCAAGAGACATATAATGGACCTGGCGGGAAGAAAGAGGAAAGATTAGCAACTGCATTCCTATATATGTGTGTATATGGCATACCGTGCGGACCTGTGGTCAATTTTACAGCTGTGGCGAGCTAAACCTGGGACTTATATTCAGGCGATACATTGACAACCAAGCACTCGGGTTTGGTAAAACTAGTCCCGTAGGATCAATCCATGCACAATACATTACGCCGGATGTACGGTACCGTCGTTCAAGTCCCGCATAGGTTATGTGCCGGCGTCCGGGCTCTTCTGCTGTGCCTTGTATGAGATTAGACCAGTGCTCTTTAAGACCTAAACCCGAGCGAACTTGGGGTGCCCTGTCTCGAAGAGCATTCAAATCTCCTGTTATTAGCTCCACAATCCAGGAACATAGAATTAAGAGGACCAAGTAAGGAACGATAGGCCCAATCAACCTCCGGAATCTCCGGAGGATGTGTGTCATGATCAAGTCACATATAGTGGACCTGGCGGGAATATGGCTGTAATAGCGTTGCAATATTACTTGGTACCCAACTTGGCCCCTGGGGTATTTTATCCAAATCCGCACCACTTCAGCTGAATTACTGGAAAAAGGCACAGGTTGAAGGTAATTGCTCATGAATTCACAACTTGTGCCCAAACATAACACAACCTTTGGAAGCCCCAAAATTTCACAGCACTACTTACACATGACACAAGATGGATCTCCGCTTCGCTCCAGTATTCAGATGTCTAAGACGAATGAAGACATGGGTATTGTGATGGGTAACAACATACTTACATCTAAATGACGAAAAATAACTTAATCTCATACTCGTAGCTTTCCACCGACGAACTGAGGCGTCCCCAAAATTATTTGGGTATGAAGGAAGGAGGATCATTCATTTGGTAGAATAAAACAGATGGATGAATTGTGGACCAATATTGTGACGGAGAGCAGTCAGCTTGTTCCGGCACACGGGTTGTTCGGTAGTCAGGCGAACGGGTAACTGGCGTAGATAGTAAATTGACTGGTTTGTACTACGTACATGCTGCGTTTAAATACTAGAGACAAAGATTACATAACAGGAACAGGAACGGAAAGGATCGGAGTCAGGGATGATAGGAATTAAGAGAATCAATAGAGAATACTATGAATCAAGGAACTGTGGAGACACGTGACAGCGCACTGACAGAGAGGAGTCGCGAGATGTCGTGCCAAGCAAAAGAGAGTGGATACGGGAAAGGGGAAATAAAACACGGTCACTGTTGTGGCAGGAAGTGATGGGATAAGTGATGGTGGTTGAAAAATGGTGATGTGATATCGAACCGTTACAGACGCCCTCCAGGCCGCCGAGTGCGGCGGCCTTACTGCGTGTCCATCTCGACATCGGTCGGGGCAACACTCGGGGCATCGACCGGAGTGAGTTTGTTGGCAGTGGTAGTGGCGAGTCGAGCGACTTCGGCGTCGGCCTCAGCATCAGCTTTGGCCAAGAAATCGGTCTCGGATGGAGTGTAGGTGGTGGTGATCTCGCCATCCTCTGTGGCCACCGATTCAGCGCGAGTGGAACGAGGCGGGCCCATAGCCCCAATACGAGCAACAGGGAGTGCAGCGACTGCGGCGGCAGTGAGGGGGTCAGGCGCGGCGAGCGGCTTGTTCTGACTAGCCTTCTTGGCGGCGCGGCGCAAGTTTGCCTCGGTCTCGGCGTCGTCCTCAGCCATACGCTTGGCCAAGGCTGCACGATTCTCGGGGGAGTCGATGTCGGGGACGCCGCGGAAGAGACGCTTCTCTTCGCGAGAGGCCTGAACGCGTTTCTTGTGCCCGGCAACACGACGCAGCTCGCCCTCGATGAGGTCATCGTAGCGCGAAGCCAGAATCTGCTTGTGGCCGGGGCGCAGAATTTCGCCCGGGTTGATCTGGTGGTCAAGAACCTGGTTCGAGACACGGTAAGTCAAAATGTGAGACAGGAGTCCACCATAGCACACCATGAACTCGGCGAGAGTGGCAGCGACGGCCTTCGCCGGATAGACAACTCGGTTGAGCTTGTCATCCCAGACAGCCCAACCGAAGCCAGAGGCAGCGTCGTTCGTGTTGAAAAGACGAGCGAATTCCTCGTAGCCGTAGGGGTTCCAGTTGCGGCGCACGGTGGCGTCGTAGAGCACCATGTTGTGTAGGGCGTACTGCTGAACCGTTTTCGCAGGGATCACGGCAGGGTCGTCGAGCATGCGAAGAACAAAGCGCTCGTTGTCGATGCGAGCAAGGCAAAGGTGGGCTCTGTTGTACTTGTCCCAGTCGCCGGAAACCTTCTTCCATTCCCAGGTGGACTGAATCGGCATCGTGTAGCGAGCAGAGGGTAGTAGGTGGGTAGAAAGTGGGAGGAAGGAGGTGATGAGATTCGTCTCGCCCTCCACTCCTTCTATACCAAATGTCTCAATAGAGACACAGCCCGCTAGGAGTACCTCCTCATCTTTAGGAGGTGTTCCTGATCCGTACGGAAGTTCCTGGATGCTAGGCACACCCTGGAGCTCAATATATTCGGGGAGCGCGGCTAATTTGTGAGCCTGCTCGTAAGACATCCAAGTCTTGTCTCCTGATTTCCACAAGATCTCGAATATAGCTTCAGTACGGCGACCGTAATGGTTCACAGTACGATCAACCGCCCATTCATTGGTTTCATAGTTGTGAGAAATACCGAGCTGGCATTCCAACCGGCCAGGAAACCGTCTATCATCATTTGGAAGATGAATCCGCAACAAGGAGGCATGAAAGACGTCATGCACTCCGCGCTGTCTCAGGTTCGAAGGCAGTTCGATCTGGAATGAATTATTTCCGTAGTCTTGGATAATCAGGTATGGACCAATGTATTTGGGGATCAATTTGCGCGCCAAGCCCTTCTCGAACTTCAGGTTCTTGGTGGAAAGGTAGACAAGATCTCCTTTAATGAAGGGGAAAGCTTGGCGCTTCCCATTGGCGCTTCGAGTCTGTTTGATGCGGGCAGCAAGCATGCTGTCGTGTGCAGCCATGATGGCTAACCGGTGTTGAAGTGCAAAATTAGCAACTCCAGGAAACTCGTGGTTTCTGTCCACGTTCCACAGCAGGGACCGGGGCATCCGTCCATTGCTGAGGAAAAAGGGAGAGAACCCGGTGCTCTCGGATCGAGCCGAGTTCATTGCAAACTCGATCGCGGGTAATTTAGACACCCAATCCTTCTGCTTGGGATCAATGCACTGACGAAGCATTTGAGTAACGGTGCGGTTGGCACGTTCGGTTCCTCCATCGGTCTGAGGGTGATAGGCACTCGACATTTTGAGCTTGGTTCCAACCAACTCATGCAGTCGTTTCCAGAAAGTGCTGGTGAAGAGCACATAGCGATCGCTCACAACGTACTTCGGTAAACCGTGGAGTTTATAAATGTGTTCAAACATCAATTCGGCGATCTGCCGAGCTGTGTAATTTATGCGGCTCGGGATGAGGTGAACCATGCCGATAAGCAAATCAATTACAACAGTAATGGAGTTGAACACCCCATCCCGGTTCTTTGACTCGGGCAGTGGCCCAACAAAGTCAATACCAATGGCTTCCCATGGTTGGGATGGAGGGTTTAGAGAGTGCAATAAGCCATAGGGCTTTTTATTGCTTGGCTTGCTACGCATGCAAGTCTTGCAAGTCTCACAGTAGCTGCGAGTGTCTTCCACCATTTCTTTCCACCACACCGAATCACGAAGGTAATCCAGTGTCTTTTTCAACCCAAGGTGAGCTAAGATCGAGTGCGCGTCAGAAATTATGAGTTCCCGTAGGATCCGACCCTCAAATTCAACACGGGGGATGCAGAGGACACGATGGTCTGTGAGTTTGAGAAATATTAACCCATTCTCAACCTCAAAGTTGCGGTAATTTTTGGGATCTTCCAGAATATGTTTGAAGAATGGATCCTCGTTGTATTTATTGGTGATAAACTTGGGGATATCCAATCCTTGCCATCCGCTATTCACAGCACGCAACAGGGACTCATCCATGTGTTCTAACTCGTCTGCAAGGTCTGAAAGTGTGTGGTCTGGTTCATCCGGAATAGTAATTTCGGTTGGGTGAATCTTATTCGGGTCACGTGCGAGGGTCGACCCTCGCACGTGACCAGTTGTGTTTTGATCACTCGGATGAATTTTATTCTTGGAATTATTGTTTGTACTCCCGCCCTCCTTTGGGTCGATACGGGAGGTAGACGCAAACGGTGCAGGTGCCCTGCCTTTCGGGTCTTGTACCACAGGCTCAGCAAAGCGAACATTTTTCAGTGATTTATCCCGTGCGGCTTTTGTTGCACGGCTCATTGAGCGAGTCACTCTGTCCGAAGACAGCGCCAAGGCTTCACGTCCCGCGAAAACAGGCATGGAAATAGAATTAATCTGCATCACGTCGTTGTTTACGACATCGTGGTACGTATATTCAGAACGTGCCCGGACAGTGCCCGGTGCTTCGTTTGAATAGATGCGCGACAGTGCATCCGCAAGAATATTTTCAGTTCCAGGGAAGTATTTAACTGTGAAGTCAAACACCGAAGTTTTCTCAATCCATCGGGCTTGCCGGCCAGATAAATTCTTCTGATTCATTAAATGAATCAGGCCTTTGTGGTCTGTAATCCAAATAAGAGGACAACCTTGCAAGATATCACGATGCCTAAGCATCGCTTCAATACCAGCAAGCATCTCGATTTCATGTACTGGATAATTCTGCTGAGCGGAATTCAATTTAGCTGAAAAGAACGTCGCAACCTTGGCGTTCTTCCAGTCTGGACCTTGGCAAACAACTCCAGCGATACTGGAGCTGCTTCCATCGGTAACCAACCAAACAGGTGGTTTATTTGGGCCGTACTCAAGGGGCTTTCGGCGGTGCTCTCGGCTCTCATGAACGATGCGTTTGACATCTTCAAACGCACGCTGGTGCGTATAACCCCAGCGAAATGGGACCGCATCACTGGTTAAACCGTGAAGAATTCCCATCATGACGCGAGCGCGAGCCAAGTCCTCAGCAAGGTATCCCACCGAGCCAAGAAAACCACGAAGTAAATCGCGGTTGGTAGGTACTTTCCAACTCAGAACCGAATCAACCTGGTCAGGATCCATTCGGATTCCTTTATCGTCAACCACGCGCCCTAGAACTTTGAGTTCGGGCAACAAAAGCTGCATCTTCTTCGCATTTAAATAGAAGCTTTGCTCTTTAAGTATGTCAATAATTAATTTGACATGCTTTAGGTGGTCCTCAAGCGTATCCGAGTAAATGACAATGTCATCCAGGTAGACGTCCATGAACTGGCCGATGTAGTCAGAAAATAAATGGTTCATAAGGGACTGATAAGTCGCAGGTGCGTTACAATCCCCTTGTCGAAGCACAAGGCTAACCATATTTCCGTCTGGCGTGCTTACGGCTGTTCGTTCGATGTGTTCTGGGATCACTCGAATCTGCTCATATGCGTCTTGTCCATCAATAAGAGACCGGAATCTACAGCGCGCAACTCGGCGCAAAATTCCCTCCATGTCAGGTAAAGGTGAAGTCATCTTCTTAGTATTGGCGTTACGGGCACGCAAATCCACAACCACTCGTAATTTTGGGGGGTTGGACTTCGCCTTTGGTATCAAGAGCATAGGTGCGGTATTACCGGAGTTGGAAACTTTCCACCTTCCGGCGTTCAGGTACGCCCTCCGCTTCTCGTCCCACTGGGGCCTCAAAGCTTCGGGGCAGCGCGAAGGTCGCCAGGGCAGAATCTTATTCTCATCAATCAAGGGGATAGTATGATTAATTGCCCTCAAGGGAGGTAATGGAGTTTCCGAGGCTACAAGACATATTGACTGCGCATATTTTAACAGCTCTTCCCGAGCGGCTTGTAGATTTTCCTCTAGGATATCTAGAGCTCCAGCGAATACTCGCGCGGTTGAAACTCCTTCCAAAGGTAATGGGTCAGCGCTGCCGACGCAAACTCGAGAGGGATTCAATCCGATGCTCACCTGGTGTTGAAACAACCAAGAAGTCCCCAAAATCATATCATAGCCACTGAGGTTGGCCACGAAAAAGGTACGCTTGCTATCAATATCCTGATAGCGGCAGTTCACTGTTGTCGAGTGATTGATTTTGGAGCGAGAGCCTTGAACCGCAAGTTGAAGGGTAATTGGCTCTGTTAATTCATGGCGTTTAAGCTTTAGCTGGTCTGCGACCGTGGTTGAAATTAAATCTCCGAGTGAACCGGAGTCCACCAGAGCGCGAACTGGCTGCCCATTGACCAGGACCACAATAACCAGTGGTCGGGCGACTACTCGGTGGGGAATACGCGGCATAGAGGTCGTGCGCGCAATTCCCTTGAAGCTATCCGCAGGAATTTGTGCTCCCCCACAGAAGATAGTGGGATAGTTTTCCGGTGAGTCAAACAGCGGCCCGAAATAATTTCGGGACCGAGTGTCATACCAGCCGTTCCGAGCGTCATTGCGCCACAGCCTGGTCTTTTCGACTTGTCGTTGCACGAAGTGAACAAGGTTCAAATGTACGTTCATTAACAGGGATTCGGGGAGTATCCTCCGAACCACCGAATCATCATCTGGTATAAGAAGTTCATATTCATCTGGCCCTTCCAGATCATCAGGTTCTCGCAGAATTCTGCTAAACTGGATCTGATGGAAGGCAGGAAGGTCGAGGGAAATCTCGCCAAAAAACTGCTCAACTGCGTAAGTGAGTAGTTCATCAATCAGAACTTTGTGCAATTCACTAGTGACATAATTGTCCAAGTCCAGATGAGAGGCTCGTTGCGAAGCATAATAGCTTGCAAGGCTGAACTGCGGGACCCGAAGATATCGCACAGGTAATGCAGTAACATGCTCCGTAAAGGTATCATGAACCATGTACATTTCTTGGGATGCCCGGGTGACAGTAAAGCGCGGTGCGTGCCACCTCGGGTCACCCCAAGGGACTACTTCGAAGTCCCCTGGGTAGGGTTGCAGGAATTCAAGGTGAGCAGCGACGCTTTCCCCGAGAATGTCCCCAATAATATATGGATGGGGTTTGGGAGTCCCGAACCCGCATTCCTCAGGGTCCTCGGTCTTAAGGAACTCTTCCCAGGCTTGTAGCCATTCAAACCAGGTCTCATTGCTTAGGTACTCGGTTTCAACATTGTCGGCTACCGATTCATCATCCGAATCGGAGACCGAATGCAAGGAAGGCAGGGTTTGGGTAGAACTATTCTCTGAGCCGGACTCATCTGAGTCAGAAACCGTTTGAAGGGAAGGTAGGGTCGAGGACCGGTCAGAAAGGTCGCTCGGCCACTCGATATTAGCATCCGAGGATACCCATTCAAGCTCGGAATCGGGCACCGACATCAAATCGTACTCTCCCACGGTTGGGTTTCTGGGCTCGGCAGCGCCTTTAAACCAGGCGGTTAAATCGAAGTTCTGATCCCGAAGTTGAAGCTTCGGGATCCGGGTGATGGTATCACAAGCCTGATCGGTGATGGAGATCCTTCCTCCACCGCAGTCCTGGATTTTAAACCTTTCCATATCCTCAGGGACTTCGCATAGAGCCAGTAGTGCACCATCAATCAGTGCATCACCCAGCTCCGCAGTGTACCGCTCTTCCAAAGGAACGTTGTGTGGGTCCAAGCCCATCAGCTCGTGGCGTCGTTGGGCGTACCACAAGCCCAGCATGAATTCGGGGTCCTCGAGGAGATTTGAGTCAATGAGTACGTCTTCATCGGTATGATGATCAAAAATGATATGTTGAGTCTCATTTAATTTATGGACAACGAATCGTTCGGTCCAACATTCCTCATCGGACACGGGGTCTTCCGCAGGATACGGCTGGGAATAGTGCAGCGCGAGCATGGCCTGCTTGGAATAAAGATCCCCAATTGGTTTAGGTGTGGTTTCGTGCACTTGGGAGTCGAAAAATTCTAAAGTTTGAAGTTCAGAACTTTGTGTGGCTGCCCCGCCCTTCTCGACTACCAATTCGTCAAGAAGCACAGCGCCAACATGCAGAGTTTCGTGCACCTCGGTGCTCTCATACAGCGCATCATTGACAATAGAAGTCGACCCGACCGGGATGGATCCAGTCCTGGAAGTTCCAGGTGGTTTCCCCTTAGTCTTCGATTTCATCGTCGTGTTTTTGTCGCAATTGCGAGACAAATGCCCAGGCTCCTCACAGGTGAAGCAAAGGCCCTTAGCAAGCATCTCATTGCGACGCTCAGCTGATAATTTCTTCTCAGGGTACTGAGTTTTATCATTAATTCCAACTGAAGAAGTACGTATAGTACCCCCTTGAGGAGCTGAGCCAGAACGCCCTCCGCGTCCGCGGTTACGGAATCTAAAACCGCGAGACTGGGGGGCGCCGTTGCGATTATTCTGCTGGTTCGATGAACCAGCCTTTTGTCCCGCAGCGTTTTGCCGAGGGGGAGGGTTAGAAGGAGGTTTATTCCTCTTTTCTCCGGCCTTCAACAAAATCTCAGAGCGTTCAGCGCTCTTGACATCCTCTTTCCAAGAGGATTCCTCTGGATCGAGCTTGTCACGGTACATTTCCTGCTGGATATCTCCACGGAAACTGTTCCAAAGTTTTACAACCTTTTCTTGATCATCGGCAAGGCCAATGGTGTTGTAAATCTGAGCGAACTCAGCTACGTGAGCCGCGACATTCTTCTCATTCTGATAGCAACGGCTCAATTTTTTCCGTTGCTGATTGCGGAAATCAGGTGGGAAGATAAAGTCAAACAGTTCAACAAAGAATGTTTTCAAGGTAAAGGATTCTTCGTCCGGTACCACTACCTGATTATAAAAATCCGCAGCCTTGCCCCTCAGATAGTAAGAGAGGTAGAAGATTTGGTCCTCGGGTGGGACTCTACCCATTTTTACATAGGCAGAACCTTCGCGCACAAAGCGCTGGAAGGCATTATAATCAATATCCCCATCGTACTTGGTAGGGGCGATTGGTTTAAGGAGCATGCGGGGCTTGTTCCCGCTGCTCCGTCTCGAAGACATTCGATGGTGGCGCGAGGCACCAGAGGTACGTCGCCCCTCATCGCTCATTTCGTCGCTACTGTTCGAGCCGTGTTCGGGGTCAGAACCGGGGTCCGAAGAGTCATCCGACGGGTCGGGATTTGGGGGCGAGGAACCAACACGTTCCGCGCCTTGAATGGCTTTGTCAAGCGCACTCCCGACCGCAATTCGGCCGGGGGTCGCCCGAGACTTGTCTTGGGTTGATCGAGCGGGAGTTTTACCACCACGCATCAAGCCCGCGATATTTTCGTGAGCAGCCTGCTTAGTTCGATTCTTGGTCGGCTCATCGGCAGGCTGACGCTTTTCCTTGCGCTTCTTTTCAGCAAGTTGTTTCTTCAACTCAATGATTTCTTCATCTTTGGTCTGGCCAGACACGTCGGCTGTCTCATTAACTGAGACGCCTTCAGAAGCGGCAAAGTGCGGAGCGGGGCGCTCCGCCTTAGCGGTTGGGATTTTCACGACGAGTGGGTCCTGAAAAAATCCTGGAGGCACCGATTGGTACTCCTGTTTAATTACCCGATTAATTTCGGCGTAATTATCAAGCGCCTCGCGCTGGGCTTCGAAATCCCTTTCAGAGAAATCCCCAAGGAAGCTGACGTTCCCCCAGTTGCGTGGGTCGACGCCTTTTCCAGTGGGCTTGGAAGGACCTTCACCCGCTGGGATCGCGGGTGAGGTTGGAACAACAGGTTTCACATAAAAACCGTTGTTCACGCTCCCGAAGGCCACAACATTGGCCCGGGGAGATTTGGCAATCTCCTGAACTTCAGGAGACTGTGGAGCTGCAGGAACGATCGCCGGAACGACCGGTGCAGCGGTTTCAGGGGAGTTTTCAACTCTCCCCTGACTCAGCGCCCTTAATTTCGCGTTGGTTTGGTCAGCCATTGCTTGGTAGCGACGGGCAATGACCATTAGTTCCTCTGGACTCAATTCCGCAGTTGCATGAGCAATGGTAGACTCAGATTTATCGACTTCTCTACTGGTAGCAGAATTATTGGTATTATTGCTACTAGTGGAACTAGAGCGCACGCTATGAGTGCGCGCCGTCTTACGGTCAACAGGGGTCCAGCCCCCTGCATCTGAAGGTTCGTGGCTCTCTTCCACCGAACCAAAATCAACCGTGCCGTGAAGCAACGGGGTCGCGGAAAACGTGCTGCTGATACCAGTGGTATCAGCAGAAACATCGGTCTCTAAGAGAACCGGTAAGCCATCCACTGCATCGGAAGCAGCAGAGGCGGTGAAGTTGGCAGTCTCTCCACTGTCGAGTCCAGGGGTATGCGAGCGAGACGGGGAGCGCGAAGAATTCGAATTAGCAGCAGACATAGTAGCAGTACGTCGATGGCGAAGTGGTAAAGACCGGTTGATCAGACCAGAGGGGACCAGCAGGGCAACGACGAGGTTATCGAGAAGTTAAAAAGATGTGACGGAGAGCAGTCAGCTTGTTCCGGCACACGGGTTGTTCGGTAGTCAGGTGAACGGGTAACTGGCGTAGATAGTAAATTGACTGGTTTGTACTACGTACATGCTGCGTTTAAATACTAGAGACAAAGATTACATAACAGGAACAGGAACGGAAAGGATCGGAGTCAGGGATGATAGGAATTAAGAGAATCAATAGAGAATACTATGAATCAAGGAACTGTGGAGACACGTGACAGCGCACTGACAGAGAGGAGTCGCGAGATGTCGTGCCAAGCAAAAGAGAGTGGATACGGGAAAGGGGAAATAAAACACGGTCACTGTTGTGGCAGGAAGTGATGGGATAAGTGATGGTGGTTGAAAAATGGTGATGTGATATCGAACCGTTACAAATATTAACCCCGCTGAGGAGTCCGGTCCGCCTAATTGATATTGGCTGCATCTGCCAACAATGATTCGAGTCCAATAGCAGAACGAACGAACGGCCCGCAGCAGGTCGAATAATTTGCGTGCTCAAAAGCAGAGGACTTGGTAACTGACGGCAAGTATTGATTTGCCTGGTGGGTCACCGAAGTGATAGTGCAAAGAGATGAGCCAGTAAACACAAAGACCATTCATTGAATCTGGAGGCCGGTAGCAGATAAAGAAATATTGGCCATCATTACACGAGATTAGAGAGGTTGCGCATAAGCTGCATGAGCCGCATGCGGCTTTTGGCCATTGCGCAGAGCCACCTAGTTTTCTTCCGTTTTCTTGGTTCTTTTCATGCTCAATACCATCCATTGTCCCTCTATGCTTTGTATTTCACTACCGAAAATATTATGCGTGGGATGTGCAAGCGTGGGAAGCTGTATTTCTGATCACTTCAAGAAGAGAGAGGACTCGGGCCTGATTCGAACCTGATTCGAACAAGCGATAATTAATGAAGGGAAAATGATCATAAGCATTGTGGATCCGGCCATCGCCACCAAGTGATCTTGGGGGAATACATGTGAATGATACTCGAGATCTGAAGAGGGCAGGATTCTTTTGCTGTTTTTTGGACCCTTCCGCAACTTGCGGGGCTTCAGTTCGGTCTCTCGGGTCATCTCACCTTAGAAGGTCTAAACCAGGGTGTGGATACAGATTCCGATGCCAATGTCATCGTCCATGAGTATTTCAAATCAGATGAAAACCAATTCATCAGTGGGACGATGATGACTCAAGCAGGCGTCTCCACGGTTAGAACCGGTTGCGTTTTGTTCGCCAGAAATTTCAGCAAAGCGATAACTGGAAATAAAAAGGAGATTTGCCGGACTATGATTCGAACAGGTGGCTTCCACACCCGCAGTGCGGCTGAAATTCCCATGATCCGCCTGGGACGGTGCATTACTCAATTGGGAATACTGTACAATTTCGTTCAATTCGCAGTCACGCGTCCCGCACATTTTTTTTTATTGTGGCAATAATTTTTTCTCTATTTTTCGGAATTCTTTTGGATTTTAAATGTACTAAAATTTCCGGATAGGTGCCGAATTGATTGAAATTGTACAGTATGTGTATATTACATATCGGACTTCATGTTTAAGATCATTGGCAGGCTTACGAGATGGCAGATGCCTGTCCTTCTCATGCCAGACACGTGAAGACGAACGGGATGTTTAAGGCACTGCTTAAATCTCAGTCAGTGGTCTTGAAAAAAAAAAAAAAGGAAAACGAACTCACCGCGCGCCGCGCTTCGTTCAACGATTGAATCAACATCTAAAAGGTGGTTGCAAGTCCACCAGCAGTTCTATGAACGCACCGGCTACCCAGTAGTGCGAAAAATCGAGTTTGCTTTGTCTCAACACACCCTGTTCAAAAATGAGGCGTGGGTTATAAAATGTAAGCACAAGTGAGAGCATGCGGCGGCATACCGGAGACCCGTACAAATCAATACAGATTTTGTGTACGGCCGCGCGAGCTATCAATGCGAGTGAGATGCATTACGATCATGTATGACAAGTACGGCAGTGTTTGCATCGAGGAAACTGAATTCAGCCAGAGGAAGTTCGTGATATCGTAGATATACTGGTGAAGGTAATCAAAGCCTTGAGCTCCATCCTGAATTTTGAGAAGAGAGTTAGGAATGTGGCGAGACAAAAAGTCAGTAGAAAAGTGTTTCGTCTTTGTGGGTGGCACTCACAACTGTTTCACCACAAGGACTGATTCCTTTTCATTCCAAGGTTGCTTGGTTGGCTGAACGCCCTGCTTGTCGGATCCAGGTCAGATATTGGCAGCCCAGCACAGGCCTGATTGAATACAGTAGTCTTACTCTTTTCCTACTCTTTATAAAATTACGGATGTCTGTCTGAAGCCTTTGATGCCCCTCTTTAGGTCATTTGTACCCGAATCTTTGGATACTCGCCAATCTTCTTTTCGGCTTCCCGGCCGCACTGCATTCTTCCCGTCGGGCTTGCGTTTGTTATGCGGCCATCTCTCAAACACTCAAGCGCCTACTATCCCCTGCGCTTGCGCCACAGCGCCTGATGTTTGTGAATCGGTATTTTTTAGAGTCAGCGGCGGGGATCGGGATCCAATGCAGCGCCTATCTCTTAAATTGACTCGTGCCCCACTTCTCTGTTGTAAAATTTACGTAAATACCGGTCTGAGTCTGACCGAATTGGAGGGTGTTTTTGCAATATGAGTGCTAAGAGTAAATATTTCTGAAAGGCGTGGGAGGCCACGATGAACAGCCTCTTGTACTGGATAGAGTCCCGAGTTTCGATCCTCCGTCCATGCGTACGTTTCTCAAGTAGGAACTCGGAATGAAAAACAAAAATGGCTGACATTTCATGACTCGAGCCTGAATCGAACAGGCTTCTTCCACAGTATAACTGAGTTGGCAGGCCATGTGGATGTGGACAAACCGCCACCGAGTCGTGTTACCACCGTTGAGCTTGGTTGAATATTGGAGAATGAAGGACGGAATCGATGCACGTACATTGACGTCTGGAACTAAGGAATTACTTACAGTGATTCAGAACAATTTCGTAACTGACCGATTTGAACCATACCGACTAGCGTGAGTAATCCTTCCCATGCCCGCTGCACAGTTGAACTGGCTGAAGCGAGTGCCTGCGAGTCCGTGGCCGTGGGGGCTGCATTCAATTAGTATTATGAGTACTTGTGTAATCGTTCATAATCATTCCGAAGGGATGATCTCGAGAGCGATGTAAAAGTCAGTATGCAAAATCTTCATAAACCCGAATAGTGGCTGTGTTGAAGGCGAGTTAGCGAGAAGGCTACATATTTTCTAATGAAACTAGCGGATACCCGTGAATAAATTCATGGGCTAGCGCAGGTCCAGTAACCCTTACTCAAATCCTATCCCATATCCTGTCCTGCATGCTAAGCCCTCTCTGGTCCTACTGGATTATTTCATTCAATTCCTCGGTCACGCATCACGCCCACTTTTTTTTATTGTGGCAATAATCTTTTCTCAATTTATGGGATTTCTTTTGGATTTTAATTGTATCAAAAATTCAAATGTAGTGGCGAATTGATCGAAATTATCCAGTAATCCTGATCGCCTTTGTGGCCTTCGCATCTCATTCCCGTCCTGCAGCCTGCTTGGTTCTCCTCAGTACTCAAAGTTTGACTCTGAACCACAGGTCTTGCATTTTACAAAGTCTCCGTTGCATGGGTTGAACAGAACCTGCGATTATAACTTGCAAGACAGAAGTCTGTGTTAACCGCCGCTTCCTGTCAGTGCTCCCTGTACTGTAGAACATGAAACAGTATCTGCCTGCTGTTCTTTTTGGTTCTCGAGTCACATCTCAGGGATCTCACCTCGTCTCCTGGCACACCCAACACATGTCCATGTCTCCTGATGTTCCCCTCATCCTTAGGCTCCCATCCATGATTGTGTGGTACGCATCCACCTATCATGTCTGTCTAATCGGGCCCTTACGTGTTACTCAGAACTGAGGAACGGTCACTGAGGGAAACCCAGATATCTGTTAATAAATTCTCCGTTATTGAAGACAAATTCAACCGGGATAGTTGTTTCCCAGTTTAGTCGGCCAATCGAAAATTTTAGTGCATAATTGTGTTTCGGAATTCTACTCAATCTTCTATTTCTAGTATCTCTTGACACACCATTCATCATTCTGACTTGTTGTGTTATTTCTTTCAAAAGCTGCTTGCTTTTCAACTTCACTGGCGGCATCCTTCCTTCTAATGTAGTAGTGGGGCTGGATATTCTTGTTTTCTTCTCAAAGTCCCTCTGAGCTCAACTTCGAGTGCTTGTGGTTCAACCACATGGAAAGTATTCCGTGTCGGCGACTCACGATGACAGCAAGTGCTGAAGACGTTGATGGGTGACAGAGAGGGGCTGCGCGATCACGTGGACGTGAGGGAGCATGTACAGACCGGGACGAATTGAGTTCGAGCACATTGATTGAATGACTCTTGCGTGTCGTGTTGAGTCAAAGAGGGTCTCACGAGGATTTTGTGAAGCAAAGCGGTGACTGGAAGTACACATCTTGGCCTGATTCGAACAGGCGGCTCCAGTTGCATGCTTCAGTGGCAGGTGATGTGGATGCGGGCCATCCGCGACTTCGTCCTGTTCCTGTTTGAAGCGGGTTGAATGCTCGGGAATCACAACCCAGATACGTGGAGCGCAAGAATTTTTTGGGGCTGTGTGTGCTGAACACCACGACACCACGGCACCGTTGAATTTCCTGCGTCGTTGGCGCGACTTCAGCGTCCGGTTTCTCGCGTTTTTCTCATGGTTAAAGAGCAGGATGTGTGTATCAATGCTTCATGGAAAGATCATCATTGACCAAGGCTTTCGAAGCAGTTTGTCAGTTGGATGATGATCACTAGAGCCCGATTTGAACAGGTGCGAACAAGAGTTATGTAGTACGGGTCACGAATAATTTTATGGGAGAGGTGAAAGGTATCTTCCTAAACCAAAATGGATTCGAACACGTGGCCTCCAGACCCGCATCATCACAATGTAGTTAGGTGTCGTAGGTGCGGACTATCCGCCCCCGAGTCATTTTCTTGAAAGCCGGGTGAATACATGCGAACGAAATTCGAGATCAGTTGAGAGCAGCTCTGAGCAGGAATCCGGTGCTGTGCGTCGGACAAGGCTGGAAGATTACAATTAAATACGCCTTGGGGTGTAATGTACGTTTTTCCCGATATTGGTATCATTTCAGCTCTCAGCCGTCAAGTTCCGTAGTATTTAGAGTCATCGTCTAACACCCACTAATGCGCATATAATATATATGGGCCGATATCGAGTTTATCTCCCTGAAACTTGCATGTGGCAGGACATGAATATAGAAACATAAGTATTTCGCATTTTCTATGTACTCAGAGCCTCATCTCAGGTAGGTACATGCTGGTCTATACTGTGATAAGGAACACCTGGATGCCTCTCGGTGAATTGCATTTTTTAAGCGTCAGATCACGGGCACGAAACTCGGGAGTAAGTTCATACTTAACACTAGCCTGTAGTGGTGCAACTGTTTTTTTACCGAGTTGCAAGCAATACGATCATTTGGTGGGTGTCATCGCTCCGATGCTCTAGGAGTGCATCGGATTAAAATTAATTAGGGTCAGTCATCGGATCGACTGACGCCCGAAATCAAAAAAAGGGTCGCCAGAGGATCAGAGTGCGTTCAGTGTATGCGCGGGAGATTTGCAAAAAGATAGGTGGATGAACATAATGAATCGGGCCCGAATCGAACGGGCAAGTTCCACAATCAACCAGAAGGCTAGCTGTAAACGTGGCAGATGCGGACCATCCGCCACCAAGTCTTGTCCAGCCGAGAAGTTGGATATCTCGAGTCTGCCGGATACCCTCTCGTCAGCTTTCCAGGTGTACGGGATACAGCCGGCTCTTCGCCCACGTCCCGCGCGATCATGCATATTTTCAATGACTTAGCGTGTGTTTAGTTAAACTGCCTTGTGTCACGCATAATCTATCATAAGTAGGGTGAAATAAAAACACGGGTGTGGACCGAAAAATCGAAAACCCCAGCACAGCAGCAACCCGGGCCTGATTGAATCGTCGTCTACAGTGAGTAGCATCTAGTAGATAGAGTCCAAAACCTTGAATCCGAGATACCAAGGAGGCGACTGAAAATAAAAAAGTAAGGTGGAAGGTTGTCATGACTTGGGCCTGATTTGAACAGGCGTCTTCCACAATGAGACAAGTTCAAAAAATGCTGAAGTGATGTGGATGCGGACCATCCGCGACCGAGTCGTGTTCTTCCTTGGAGCCAGGTTGAATACATGGGAATATTGAATAACAATCCCACGTAGCTCGAAAAGCTCTCAGTTCTCATAAATAAGGATCTGGGCGGATGTACAACCGCGGAGTGCAACACAGTTTCAACAAAAACGAGGAAAACTACACCGTTCAATTTGAAAAGAAACAATGGTATCGGATTTGCACTCTTGTACCAAAAATGACGGTGGCAGTGTGCATTCCTCTTGGTTCAAACACTGTCCTCAGAGCATTTGGATGGTGGGCCTGAGTAAAACAGCGAGCGCCATAGGGTCACCATTTTTTAAGGAATCTTGACCGGACCTGCTTCGTGAGCACGTTGCAGCTTTCACATATAATTGAATTGAAGACAACTCGGGATGTGTACATGGATACATCAGTGCAGTAGCTATCATCCTTTTTCTCGGATTCCCCACACCCACCGAGTACAACCGCTGAGTGATGTATCCAGTTCACCCATCGTCGACCGCTCGTACAGTCGATGAAGTGTCTGTATTGGTTGTACACCTGGAATTTGAGGAAAGAAGATGTCTTTTGGGGTGTGTGAAGTTGAGTTGGGGAGCACGTGGGCGAGTACAGGTCGCTCGCAGACGTGAGTCCCAAAAACGACGGGCGAGAGAGAATTCAAGCTGGAAGCCGCTGGACGCGGAGACGTAGGATTGAAGACGCAAGAATGCGACGCGGGTTCAAGCGCGCGCTTCTGCAGCCAGCACAGGTACAGAAACGGCAGCAGCTGCTTAGGACATGGTATGGTGGGCATGGACAAAGGGCGCTTGGGGCAGTCTTTGTGTTTGTGCATCTGCGCGCGCAAAGGAAGCAGACCAGAGGCAAGGCAAGGCGAGCGGGTAGGCACCAAGGCAGCAGCGACGGCGGGCAGCGCAGTGATGGCAAGCAACTTGAGATTGAATATTTGGACATGTATATGTCGAGAGGTGCACGGGTATTGATGAAGCGGCGGGTGAGGGAAACGTGCGACCGGATAGAGGGCGTATGTAGACATATTCAAAGGTTGGAAAACACGCCCACGAGTTCTTTCGCCAGAGAGAGCGTGATTTGTACAAGGCAATAAGACGGAGCGCGAAACACCTTGCCGTCTGAAGAGCGCTCGATGAAAAGACCACACTGCATTTTGGTTGAACAGTCCTGGACGGCGCGTGGGATCACGATGAAGTATGAGAGGAGTTGGGCCTGAGTCGAACAGACAATTTCGACGGATCTACGATGGCGCGCCAGCTTGCGGTCCCTCCGCGACGGGATCTGAAGCATTGCATAAATGACCAACGTACATTGCCTGACGAAGTAGACGGGAGGAGGCCAAAGAAAAAAATCAAAACCATCAGAACGCGGAATCATGCCTTGAGCCTCAGTCGAACGGGCATCTTCCACAGCAAGAACAACACAGGCGGTGTGGATGCGGACCACCCGCAACCAAGTCGTGTTATCACCCTTGAGCTGGGTTAGAATGAAGGAAAGTTAGTATTTAATTGCGTATCAACCCCGCAAAGAATTGCTTAATACAAACGCTGTCCTGTCTGTCCTTACCTGATACTGTCTTGAAGCTGAACATCAAATAGATCGGCACCGAGCTCCTGGAATTCTTTGGTTCTATCCGGGACAGACCTCAGGAAAAAGGGAATCAAGATGCATTGAACGACGTAGATAAAACAAGTACGAGTACAAGTCCAAGCAAAACCGCGAAACTTGGGGAGAAACCACGGCTGCGAGACTTCCTGAGAAACCACCCAGCGAGCGAGGCCTCCCTGAGAATAGTTCCGGAAGATGCAGCGGTTGCAGAGGCGCCAGACCTTCACAAGCACTCGGTGGCAGCCAAGCTTGGGGAGAAAGGAGACGAGGAGCGGACAGCCGGGGGAAGAACATTTTCGAAAAACTCGGTGGAATCGGAATCGAAGACAGACATAGTCCGAGGTAGATACATCAAAGCCCAATGAGGAAAATTTGCGTACTTGCTTGGGGAAGGATATCACCACCACGACGATGCAACACCCGCAACTAGTCCAGAAAGACGATAGGTTGGGCTGGGTTCCAGAGGAAGTGCTACGAGGCGCCGAGGATGCACGGGGTTCCAGTGGGCAGAGCAATGTGCGGGAGGTGAGTGCTTTGCCGGAAAACCGAGGCACAAGCTTATGCCGCAGGTGCAGACGCAGCGACGACGGCGTCGGCCTGCGGCATAGCGACGATGGGGGGTTGACCTAGGGCGGATGTGGGTCTGCGAGCGACGGGCATGCGGTGGGGTAGGGCAAAGGCGACACACACGAGTAACAACGCACGCAGAACGAAATAAGGGAGGAAAACGAAATGAAATGAGTGAGTACAGCGTAACATGGCACATAAAACAAGCAAAGCGCACCGTCTCCCCACAATGGAAGCACTTCGCGGGCTGGTTGCACTCCTTGAGGATATGCCCCGCCTCGCCGGAGCGGAAGCACTTCGGCGGCGCGGCGTACAGCGCCTCGATGCGCTTGGGGTCGGGGGTCGGACAGTCCTTGCGCTGGTGGCCCCCGACGCGAGACAGATTGTGGCTGTTTGCATTAGGACCGTGTATGCCCTTCGCAGCGGCCCGGGAATGACGGGTGTTAGGATGCATTCTTTGGATAGAGGGAAGGGGGAAACGCACAGTTACGACACCAGTGCATCATGCCGTGCCTCTTACGCCCGCCCTCGCTCGGCGCTGGAGCCTCGGTCGAGTATGCCGCACGGAAGGCGACATTGGGAATGCGGTGGGGAAGGCGTGCGGGCCGGCGGCGGGGAGCGCGGTCAGAGCAAGACGCGGGGCGCGCAGTCGGAGAAGGGACAGCATCGACATTGTGTATCGGGACCGGAAGTGAAAAAAAGAGAATGATCGGTTACGGGTAACTGATGGTGTAACGCGCCGTGCGATCACGTGTGTGGCGCGTCCACGGACCAAGCGCTGTCACAGGTCATTCGTGCGCGTTGATTCGAGGGTGTGGAGTCTCCGAGTTACGTGGCATTTTGCTCAAGAGGGATCCTGACGACGATGACTCGGGGCCCGGGCCTGATTCAAACAGGCACCCTCCACGGCAGAGGTACCAAGTCGTGCTATTCCTCGAAGCCGGGTGAATACGTGCGAATGACCAGAAATATGTGGAGGGCAGGAATCATGTTTTGCTATTTGTTGAACACACTGCTGTTTGATTGATGTTAAAAGTTATTGCTCAGAATTGCCTCGGACCTGGTTTGAACAGGCATTTTCCACAGTTGTTGCTCACATGGCGACAGTCCAGGCAGCGTGGATGCGGACCCTGGGTGGTGAGTTGAATACCTGTGATTGATAGTTGAAATGACGGACAGGAATCTTGTTCAGGTGTGGGTGTTGGACACCATTGAATCATTTAATTGACCCGGGGTTTCATTTTCAGCTTCGGCCTCCCAGTGTGTCTCAATGTTAAACTAAAGAGTGAAGTGCTACTATCGTACTCGAATAGGTCCTTGGAAACAGTCAACAAAAAATTCATCCATCAATGGGACAATATGATTTGAACAGGGTGCTTTTGGCTCACGAGGAACTTTAGCGAAGCAGTGGGGTGACTGAAAATAATAAAAAAGATAATTCTCAGATCTCATAATGGCTGCCTGATTCGAACAGGCAGCTCCAATAGTTGGATACATGGGCAGAGTGGTGGGGTGTTGTGGATGCAGACCATCTGCGATGGAGTCTCTTTCTTAACTAGCCAACACCAGAGTGATTGGAATGCCTTTCTGTAGCACTTCAGTCTCTGCTCTCTGTCTGTATCAGGTCAACAGAAATCTGACGCAGCTCATCAGCACTCTTTGCGGTGGGAAAGGGTGGAGGGTTACTCAACGCGAATTGTGACAACTCGTACTAGGAAACATTCCATAAATGCATTTAGAAGCAATAAATCTCAATGAAATAAGCCGTCCCTATCCAGTGATTGAGACTGTGATCCAAGGGCTCTCCGCGTTCAACAAAAAATTGTCTGTGGTGTGGTGCGCAGTGTTGATAATAAACAAGGAAGATTCCCAAATCGAATGATATGAGGGATGAAATGTGATTCACATAAATGACAAAGTAGGACTACACCAAGTAAACATCGACTTTCTCACAAAGTCAGTGCAAAGATGTATAGAGGAGCGAGTGAGTTGTAAATTAGCAGAGCCCAAGTGAGTAATAAATCTCATTCTCGACCTGATTGGGATCTGGAACAGTCATGAAGCGTTGGCCAGTGAGCTGTTCCAATGATCAGCAAAGCATGTAATATAACTGCGCAATAGACACTTGCCTCTTGTGCAGATCTTTTCATGGCTTCAATATCCACAAGTGGATATCCCAATGCAATGGTGGCGTCGCGACTGTCCGGATCGAATCCTTTTGCTGCATGAAATTCGCGGATTTGCTCATCTGTGCGCTCGTCCCAGTTCATTCCCCCACAATCAAATGAAAACCTGGGTTTCGGTAGGCCAATGTCCTCAGCCACTGCATGAGTTAAGCGGTCGACTCCATCCGGATCGAAGGCCCAGTAGTATCTCTCGGTCTCCGGAGGAACAGCAACAGTGAAATGACCGTTGAGGATCTCAACCTGAGGGGGGGCCAGAAAAAGATAAACCTTGTTTGAGTGTGCATCTGCCATGAATGTTCCCTGCAAGGTGAAGCCATCTAGTCGAGTTTCCAAATCACATATAATGGAAATGTGGGTGATAAGATACAATGGCAGATAATCTTCTTCGAGACCTGGAATAGAGGCTTGGAGTTAGCTCTTGGTCCCCGCTTGTTGACAGACCCACCAATGGCACGTTGCAGGTGTTTTCGGACATAGCTTTGTTGAGAAATCCACCACTTCATAACAGCGGTCTCGTAATATGGATCCAAGTGAACAGTCATCCAAAAGGAAGACTCTTCATTGTTCAGATATTCGACCCTACAAATTATGTCTGTAAGTGAAATGGCGCAAAGCAACTCTGAAGCCCACCGTGTCCATCCAGTTGGCATGACCTCACCACACAATGGGTAGCCATTCCACGACTTCATAGAAATGCCATTTGGTGGGAGATGCTTTGTAAAGGGACTGGTTGTAAAGGGAATGGTCAAGAGTTGGCCCAAATTGGAGTCGACACAGTCCCTAAGAATGCCAATCGAGGGGAGAGTGATAGACTCTGTTGAGGAAGGAAGATTGTGGGAGTGCCATTGGCCAGGGTATCCAAGCATGGCATGAAACTTATCAAGTTCGAGTGCATGTAACAGTTTAGTGTGCAGCTCATTCTCCGTCAGTTTTAAAGACAGTGGTTCGGCCGGCACGTCAACCGTCGTATTCCATCTCAGGTGACTTAAGATTTCGATGCACCGCGTGACCCCATCACCAATGTCCAAGCATAATTTTCCAGTGGACAGCCGGATCCACGCTGTACCCGGAAGGTCATAGCCATCTGTTCCCGTGTTTTCGTGCCAATACAATTGTGCAGCCTTCTTTATGGTCACCTTGGCGGCAAACATCCGAAGTGAAAACTCACCTCAAAATGCAGCCGCTAGATAGATTGAACATAAATCTAAGGTTTAAGGGCACATGAAAGAACAGACCATTTCATAATGGATGTAGGTTGAGGCCAAAGTGGACTGGGAATGCATTGTCTGGATTTGAGAAATCGTCATCATGTCTGCCTGATGAATGAGCAATGAGATATACTGCATTGAAGAACCCACTGACCATCATGGTAAATCAACGCATTCAGTCCAGCCAAACAGGTAAACCCAAATAGTTGTGCCAAGAAAGGATGACTGCGCTGCAAGATTTAGATTCACACGCTGTAGGGTGGAATTGCGTACCGAAGTCGTTGAGCTTCAAGGACTTGAGCCTTTATCTATAACAAAAAGATCAGACAACTGTCAGATGAATTGAGATGATGTTTTGCCTGTTCAAAGTTTGAATCATTATAAACTACCACAGTCATTGGGTCTTGGTGGCCGAAGATTCGTGCACGATGGACCCTCCGAGTTCCAACAACGACCCTGATGTTCCGTGTGAATGCCCCTGTCCTTCTGCGGTAAATAGGGTGTTGTTCGACCACATTCTCCTGGTCGATCTCGTCCAAAAGATTCAAATCACCCAAATTGACACGGCAGAAATCTACCGGTAGTTGATCATGGTAACTAAAGGTAGCAGTAAAAAGAGGGCTTGGTTATCTCACGACTTCTAGGTTGCTCTATCGTGGACCTGGGGTGAAGCGTCAGTTGACCGAATGAGGTGAAAGGAAAAGCCCAAGTGGTAAACGTACAAACTGTTGTTGATGGTGAAGGACTCAGTCTTGATGTATTTGAGAGTGGTTCTGGGACCCTCTCCAGCACCTCCGCCCCCACCGCTTACCCCGCCCGTCCCACCATTGCCTCCAGTACCTCCTGGGGACCATTAAGAGTGGTGTCAGAATTATTACCACTATCCCTCGCACCATGGATATTGACAGTCTGGGATCCAACAGCCGGGTGAGGCATGAGTAGTATGAATGGATAGAGAGCGCAGACGAGCGTGAAGGAAGGACAACGTGGTGGTTAAAGTGAAAGACGCGCACACAGCCTTGGACAGCTGTTGGACAGCTTCAATGTGACGTGTTTCGGAGAGTCGGGCCGTCGATCCATTTATCTTTCCTAAATTATTACTTATCCGGCCTTTGAAATTTTGCCTGTTTGGCGCTCCCTATCACATTTTATATGTTGCGTTTCCGGGATTTTCAGTGCATGTTCTTGGTTTATTTAGTGAAACCAACCCAACTCGGATGGAAATAAATAAAGATTTTGTTCGGCAGAAGTGATGAACGGTTCGGGTGAGTTCCTTTCCCAGCTTGTGAACACAGCGCACGGATCTTTCAACCCTTTAAATGGTGGTGTCAATGTTAGCAATCCCAATGCAAGCACATTGCACGGAGTCAGAGGAAAGTAAAAACAATTGGCCAGATGTGCATCACGTCTCGGGCCTGATTCAAACAGGGAATTTCCAGGAACTTTTGCGCATTAGGGTGGATGCGGACCACCCGCTATAGAGTCTTTTCTGCGGTTGAGTTCAATAAGCGAGAGTGAGAATCAACGAGACCGTCTGCCGCGGGTTTATCACTCGGTGGGATACGTTGGAATGAGTGGAAGCTGAATTGAATATGTGTAAGGTTGAAGGGGGGCCACGTCAACCTAAAAGATATTTGGAGAGGGAAGGACGACCGAATCCCTTGTTTAGCTGCAAGCTAGCTAAAGAGAGCGAACCCGAGAGTGTAATTGGAATAAGTTTCGACGAGGATAATCCATCTGTGTATGTACCAGGTCGATAATTATACAATATTTCGAAGTTGTGCCCCCGAATCGTGTTCTTCTTGCTCTACTGGGTTCAGCGGATCGTGATTCCTCCCTGACGTTAAGGCGGGCTCCTCGGAAAAACAAAATCTCTGATGGGCAGTGCGGAATGCAACAGAAAAAAGCGGATTTTGATTACTCTGCCCTGAGTCGGGCCCGAGTGGAACAGACAATATGCGAGTTTGTGGCCCTGCGTGTGCTAAGTTGCCGTCCATGCGTGACGGGGTCTGGGGTGCTGCATCAACGTACCTTACCTGACGAAGTGCAAGGGAGGAAGCCAAAAATAAAGTTCAAAATCTGAAGCATTCGCGACCATGGGTCGAGCCTGACTCGATCAGGCATCTTCCACAGCAGTATCATGATGAGTCCAAGGGCGATATGGATGGGGACCAACCGCGACCGAGTCGTCTTACCACCGCCTTTGAGCTGGGTGTGATATGTGAGAATGACGGATGGATTCATCGAGCATCGCGAGGATGCACGTATACTGTCTGAAATTGCATCGCTTCAGAATAATTTATGAACCATTCCTTGCTGCGGCTCCTGCAGTTGAACAGGGACAGCGGGATTTTGGTTATTACGGAGCCAAGCTCAGGAAAAATGAAGATCAAGCTGCATTCATCAAAAGGACGTAGATACAAAGTATGAAGTACGTATCCGAGTCCAAGTCAAACCGCGAACCTCGGGGATAAGCGAAAGCTGCGAGACGCCCTGAGATACCACCCGGCGAGCGCGAGCGAGGCCTCCTTGGAAATAGCCCAGCAAGATGAAGAGGTCGAAGAGGCGCGAGTTTGGAGCAGACAGAGATCGCCAGCACGAGAAGCGCACAGCCAGAGGAAAAACAGACACAAGAAAACCCGAGGAGGAAAACTGCGTAAAATAAACTGCATCCAGAGGAAGTGCTATGGGGCGCCAAGGATGCACGGGGTTCCAGAGTGAGCAGAACAATGTGCGGGAGGTGAATGCTTTGGTGCAGAAGCGATGCGCTGGCGCAGGCGGCAGGTGCAGACGCAGCGGCGGCGTCCGGCTTCGCCTCGACAGGGGCCTTGACCTCCGGCGGCGGCAGCGTAAAGCAGTTTTTGCGAATGCGAGTCTGCGAGCGATGGGTATGTGGTGAGGTAGGGCGAAAGACAAACAGATGCGGGGGGAAAGGGGCACGAAACAAAATCAGTCAGTACATCGTAACAGAACACATAGAAGAAGCGCGCCGCACCGTCTCCCCACAGTGGAAGCACTCCGCCGGCTGCTTGCATTCCTTGAGGATGTGCCCCGCTTCGCCGCAGTGGAAGCACTTCATGGGCGCTGAGGAGAGCGCCTTGATGTGCTTGGGTCGGGGTTGGGGAGTCCTTGCGCTGGTGTCCCCCGACGCCGCACACGACACAGATTGTGGGCTCCTCTTCGCAGCCTAAGAGCGTACATTAGCGTCAACGTGCATCTACATAGTCGTTCACAAGACGACGAGACGAAGCGAAGATGGGAAAGAAGCAAAGGAGAGAGAGAAACACACCGTTAGGACACCAGTGAATCGGCCCGCGCCGCTTATGCCCTACATCGGCCGTCGTCGCTGGGGCCTCGGTCCAGTACGATGCGCGCAAGGCGACATTGCGGAATGCGGTGGGGAAGGCGCGCACGCCGGCGGATGGGAGCGCGGTCAGGGCAAGACGTGGGGCGCACAGGCGGAAAAGGGACGGCGTCGGGCGAGGATTTGAGGGGTTAGAAGACAAAGTGAAGAAAGAGGCTGATGAGTGACGCTGATGGCGGAGGTACCGCACGATCACGTGTAAAATGAGATCGCGTGCACGGACCGGGAGTGACTCGCGAAGTAATTATTAATGCGCGTTGAGTTGCATTGTGCAGTGTGTTTTCCCACAAGAAGTTTTAGCGAAGAGATGTCTCTTAAACAAACGAATGGCGCACGCTAATCGATTATGACTCGGGCCTGATTCGAACAGGCGGCTCCCACAGTTGCGTAGTTGGCGGAAACAGGTGACGTACATGCGGACCATCCGCGACTGAGTCGTGCTCCCACCCACGAGCAAAATCGTAGACAGGCGAACGATAGTCCCAATGGAAGGCACTGAGGTTCCTTTTGTGCAGCATGTGTTGAATATTGGGTTTAAGTTCCGGCCCTCGCGCTGCGCAACTTCGGTGTTTCGTCCCGTTCTCAAAGTTAGGGAGTGGGGTGTAGAAATCAATACTAATACCCTCCTCGAATACGCATTTCGAAGAAGGCAACCAAAATCTGTTATGTCGCTGATCGGAACGGGCGTTCGTCTGTCTTCCACTGTAGGGTGAACTCAACCTACATTCCGGAATCCGAAGGTCTTCACTTGTAGGGCAGACCAGCCGCAGCCAATATTTCCAGCTCATACCGGACCTCAACAACTGTACATCCAGGTTACGTGCCGCCCTTAGAACGACCCAGTTGCAGACGGTCTGCCCCCACGCAAACTGTTATAGCGCGTATCAATGCATTCGTGGAAGGTTCCCGTTCGACTCGGGCCTGAGTCATGTACGCAATTCCGTGTTTCGTTATCTATTTTCTTTGGTCCACATTCATCGACGGCGATAAACCTTCGTCTTCATTTACATCCACAGTCCACGGTCCACGAGGCAGGTTTGCAGGATTTTCATCGCGAAACAGAGATATCGAAGAGGCGACTGAAAGTAACGATAAAAAATCAATGTGCACGATATGACTACTCAGGCCTGATTTGAACAGGCATCTTCCACAAGGTGAGGTGGGTTCGGACCACCCGCGACCGAGTCAGGTGCGTCCTTGCAAGCGGGTTGAACATATCCGAATCAAATTTGAGAAGAAAAAGGGCTGGAATCATTTTTTGCTGAACAAACTGCGGTTTCATTCAATTACGGCGTGAGCACCAGTTGAGATTTCGCTTTCTCGGTTTGTCTCAAGGTTAAAGAGTGGTGGAGGTATCAATGCCAATACTATCCCCGAGCAAGTGTTTCGAAGCAGGCAGTAAATAACCCCGTCAGTAGGACAACGATTACTCAAGCCTCATTCAAACAGGTTCGAACAGGAGTTCAGTTTGTACACATGGTAAATTTCAGCGAAGCGGTGACTGGAGTTGAAAAAAATAACAGAATAAAAAGATTTCCAGTCGATGGTTACTGGCGCCGCCGAATGGTGTCAATTCTTCCATTCCATGCTCTGCTGCGTTCAACGGGTTGTGAGTCCGGGTTCCCAGGAATAGTAAAATATTCGTCTAGATTCTCAAAATTGGCGCCGAGAAAAATGGTGAACCACAAGAAAAGCAAGGAGGCAATTTGCAATTGATGTATTATAGTATAGCCGGGGATCCTCGAGGCGAGGTGTCAGACGGGGTGTTTGAAATATCTTGCGACCTATAGATTATAGTTCTATCTGAGACTGGTTTACCGCATTAACTGAATCGTAAATGAATCAATCTATTGCCACGTCGAGGAAAAATGAACAGAGCCGCAAGAGATTCATGACTCGGGCCTGATTCGAACAGGCAACTTCCGCAGTACTTGTTCTCCTGCCCAGCTGATATGAAGGCGGACCATCCGCGACCGAGTCTTGCTCTTGCCTAGACAATGTGCTGAATATATAAATGGAACTTGAGAGTTTGCGGACCATGCGCGGCAGGAATGTTGCGTCAACGCACCTTGCCTGAAAATTACTACGGAAGACGTCCATGAAATGCCAAGGTGCCCGAAGATGAGGACTCGAGCCCGAGTCGAACAGGCATTCCACAGCGGTATGAATGAGACCACACTGGGATGCGGGCCATCCGTAACCAAGTCGTGTTACCACCTTTGAGCTGGGTTGAATATGTGAGAGCGAGAATGACGGACGGAATCGAGTATGCACATACACGTTGCGGAATTACGTTGATTCGGGATTATTTATCAACTATACCGACCAGCAGAAGTATCCTTCCCGCGTCTGTTGGCAGTTGAACAGGAGGAGCGAGTGCGGGTTCGTTGAGTCGTGGGCCTTACTTCGGAGTGGGAGGGTGGGTTCAATTAGCATTGAATTTATTGTGTATCCAACGTCCCAAAGAATTTCTTGACTTGGTTTGGTTTTATAGAGAACAGACCTCAGGAAAATGAAGATCCATTGAACTACGTACTACATCGTAGACGTGATGAATTGAGCACGAGTACAAGTCCAAGCAACACCCCGGAACTGAGGGAGAAAGTATAGCTGCAGTGCGTACTGAGAACCCACCCGCCGAGCGAGCTTTCCATAAAATAGGCAGGAAGATGCCGAAATTGAAGAGGTGCCGGTTCGTAGCACACGGAGATCGCGACTCGTTTGCAGCCAAGCTGAGGAAGAAAGACTACAAAAAGCACACAGTCGGGGGAAAAACATAGATGTGAGGTGCATGTTGGGCGGAACCTTGACGCGGAAAACTCAGCGGAATCGGAATCGGAAGACAGCCATGGTACTCCGAGGTAGAAAGCCCAATGAGAAAAACTTGCGTACGTGCTTGCGCAAGGATACTACGATGACGATGCAACGGGCGTGACTAGTTCAGAACGAGGATAAGCTGCCAGAGAAGTGCTACGAGGAGTTGAGTTCAGTGGACAGACCGATGTGCGGGAGATGAGTGTTTTGCCGGAGAAGCGACGCGCAGGCTCATGATATAGGTGCAGGCGCCGGCGGCTTGGCGTCGATGGGGGCCTTGACCTCGGGCGGCAGTTTTTGCGAATGTGCGTCTGTGCGAGGCGAGCGAAGGCGGAAAGATGCAAGAGGGGCGCAGGCGGGACGGGCGGGCGGGCGAAGCAAGTGCAGCGCAAGCAGCACGATTAAGTGCGCGGGAAGAAAGAAACGAAATCGTTATAGCCAGCAGATAACACACGCACCGCCTCCCCGCAGTGGAAGCACTCCGGCGGCTGCTAGCGCTCCTTGAGAATAAGCCTCTCTTCGCCGCAGGAGAAGCACTTTATCGGCGCGGAGTACAGAGTCTCGATGCGCTTGGGCTCCGGGTTCGGGCAGTCTTTGTGCCGGTGGCCCTCGCCGCCGTACGGCGACTTGCATTCAGAACGTTTGCGCCCTTCACGGCGGCGTGGGGGCGGACGTACGTTAGCATGCATTTGATTCGAATGACGGCGTTTGAAGATGGATGGAAAGCAAGGGGGCAAAACGAAGGAAGAGAGGAAACGCACAGTCAAGACACCAGTGTCATACCCCGCCTCCTACGCCCGCCCTCGTTCGCCGCTAGGTCCTCAGTCGAGTACGCCGCGCGCAAGGCGACATTGCGGAATGCGGTGGGGGACGCGCGCACGCCTGCGGAGGGGAGCGTGGTGAGGGCAAAACGCGGTGCATCTAGGTCGAAGAGGGACAGCATCGACATCGTGCACGGAGGTTTTGAGTGGGGAAAAAGTGAAGAACGAGGAGACCCCAGTGGTATATCAATCGGGCAGGTCACCCGAATTGGGTGACCGCCCGCAAGCCGAACCGGCCAGGTCACCGATCTGAGTGACCTCTCTGAGAATTAGGGGGACCACTATATTACCAATTATATCCTCTCTCCTACTTTTGTGTACATATTTTCAGTGCTTTCTCTGGCGCATGGCGAGCGATGCCTTTCCCATTGATCCCATCCTGCTTGCCGAAGAAGCGCCCAACGAAGCGCCCAGACGCCGCGGCGACAGCGTGGAAACGCCGCTTTTGAATGGGGCTACTACCCAAACTGGACACGCTAGTCGCGTCCCATCTACCACTACTGCGACAGCTGCAGACGCGTCGAATTATCCGCCAACGCAAGGCGAGACGCGGTCCCAGTACGAATCCCGACTGTGCGTTTGTTGATTGAATCCGTTTGACCGTTTGACTGTTTCTGACTTGCTTTTTCACAGGACGCATGTAACACGCAAAGTGCCGCTCGTGGATGCCTGCGCTCGCCTGGCACTCAAGCATCCCAAATCGGCGAATTTAGAACGGCTACGTTCAGTTCTGGCAACGCATTGGTATGATATTTATATAATTTGGACCTTCTCTCACTCGTTTACTCCAGGTTTTCCCCCGAGCCTGCACCTCGCATCCGGAGCACCGTGAAGGCCTCCGCACGTCCACCGGCACCTGCACCTCGCATCCAGAGCGCCGCCAGGGCCTCAGCACGTCCTGCGATCCCCGCTGCTGATGAGCGCGAGGCATTGCCTCGGAACCAGAGAGTCTCGGGATCGTCTGTATGTCCTGGGGCTCCTGCCGCTCAGGAACGCCACGGCTTTGACGCACCCCCCACCCCCATCGTTGTGGTACCTCCAACGAGTCATCGACCCGCTCCTGCTGCCATCCAGCATCGTGGAGAGTTTCGTGGGGGAGTTCCTCTTGTTTTGCTCACCGAACATCGCCTGTCCAGCGCTTCTAGCAGTTCTAGCTCGGCGCTCCTCCCATCCGCACTTCCGCGCACTCCGCCGCCACCCTCCCAGCCTCGCTCAACCCCCGAATCACCTGAGATCGACATCGAGCCTCAACAGGAACACGACGTGGAAGGGGAAGACGGCGAAGCAGCGCTGCTGCGGCGCTACAACGTCGAGGGAGCTAACGCGTATGAGCTGCTGGGGTACGATCAAGACGGCGATGAGGACAATGAGGATGAGGAAGGGGCGGACGACGAGAGCGACGGGGGTGAGGATGGTCCCGAGGATATGGAGGCGTTCCGTCGAGGCGTCCGCATTGACGCTGTGCGTAGGTTCGAAAAAAATCGCAGACCTGGCGGTCGTAAGACCCAGGACGCGATGGTCCGAGGCTGGGATGTAAGTCGTATACTCGTCCTTTTCAGCTTCGTGTTAAGCTCCGTTCTCGCTCAGGAATTCACGAGAAAGGCACTGGCAAGCAAAGAAATCCCTGACCACACGGTCGACGAGCACTCTCTGCTGCTCTTCATCAAATTTTCTGCGGAGAGACCGAAGCGTAACCGGAGAGGGGTTGACATTCCCGGCACCTTCGTAGGAGCGGTACGCGGCCTTCACTCGTGTCGTCCTGCTTTCCAAAACTTCGTGTTCCAGAGCCAACTAAAGAAACTGTTCTTCGGAGCACTGAGGATTCGCAAAGAGCAAGACGCGAACGATCCTTCTTTGGCTCGCAGACGCCCGGCAACATCTGTAATTGTCTACGATTCCATCAAGACACGAATGGATGAAGCCCTTGAGCGGGAGCGCAAGTAGGTTCTGCTCGGGATTTAGCTGCGCGAACTTAATACATGATATCTTCCAGCGGGCTAACACCGGAAGAAGATGCTCCTGATATCCGTGCCAACACTTGGCTGTCGCAGGTGACCGAAGAACAGCTCCGGGATATCGGGTATGGGTTTCTTTCGCATCGACAACGCGAGTTGTTTTTTTTGTAGGGTTTGAGATCTCAGTCACTGACAAGCTATTTGTTACAGTTCGTCTCGCGGTATGGGGTCACCTCGCATGGACCGCGCAGCATGCAAGCGGCAATAGAGGCGATGATTTCCGCGCCCTCAAGCTCGCCGAACTGCAGCCAACGACCTTGAAGCATCCAGACAAGCGCACCGACATCTGGTCAGTGCTTGGCATGCAGGGAGAGGAGAAGGCAGGCAAACGTGGCATGCGAACGGTAGGATTAGCTTACATCCCGCGTATGTACCCTTGTACTGACCTTCGTCTGTTTGTACTCTTCCTAGGTCATAAATCCTGTGTACTCTGTCTTCATCGCCAATCTGAAACCCGAGATGTGCCCACTCGGCGGTTTCGCATTCTATTTCCATTACATTTACGACGAAAAGAAAATTATCGACACGATGAATCTGGATTACAAGATCAATAAGAGCTGGCGTCAGGTATATTCAGTTTCCCTCTGATGATGATCATTCTCCTCAAGTATAACGACAGATCCGGGTGCTTCATGGGCCCAAGTCACCAACAACACCATTCAATGAGCAAAACCTGTACAATTTGTATTGTCGGGCATACAAGGAAGCGGGATTCAAGTCACGTCTGAAGGCTCACCTTCCTCGACATCTTCTCGGCTATCGTCAAGAGGCTGCTGGGTATGTATTGGTCTAGACCTACAAAATATTCTTCTCCTCAAGCGCGTCACAGTGTCGACCCTCTGGAAACTTCTAAGCTCGGGTGGGTCCGCGGACAGACATACATGGACACCTATGCTCCCGCGTTGCCCAAGACGGTATTCCTTTTTTTTCCAGTTCTTCGTTTCTAGTACTCATTGAGCGCAGGCGATTTTAGGTGCTGCGGGATACAAGGTGGATGATATTTATGATCCAATCTGGAGGAAGGTCCGCATTCCGGAGCGGTTCCTCATGCTCGTCTGCCCGATGGCAGAGGACATGCTCAAGGAAGTTGCCGGTTTGCTCTTTCTCCTCTGCTTCAAACTTGTATTGATAGCCGTGCCATTCCAGGAGTCGAGCATTTATCCGGTGCCTTCCATCATTGGCAAATGGTGATTGAGTCACGCGAGTATCTTTTCCAGGTGAGTTTGCTGCATGCTGTCCTGTTGGATTAGGCTTTGTGCTTACAAACAGTATAGTGCGGAGCGGCAATTTGGCAACTGGTCCCGCAGTCGTCCATTTTTCGCCTGCCGGCCTTCCAGGATAAGGATGTGCGAAACTGGATGGCGTCTGGGTACCCTGCCGAGTTGTCTACTCTTCGAGCAGCTGCGGGAAACCCCATCGAAATTGAGAGGATACAGAATGCTGCACTGGCCAGAGCCTTACATGGATTGCGGCAGCTCCTCTCGTCAATGTCATACGAGATAACCGAGCTTAGAAATACAGTGAACCGTCGGACGGCCGTATTTACCCCAGCCCGTGGATTCTCGGCAGACGTGTACCACCGAAATATTAATGGTACACCTCTCTGTTTCCGTCTCCATCATTGACATTTATTATAATTGCAGATCTGCGCACCGCATCTGAATTTCTGGACCACGATGCATCCTATCCCGACAATGCTGTCCCATCTTCTGGCAACACCGGAACTTCATCTCCGATCTCCACTCCCCATCGGGGTTCATCCAACTCGGCTCCTCGAACGCCTGCCATCGCGCAAACACCGAGCTTAGTAACACAAGTCAAGCTCGTCCTTCCTCCCATGGTTGCATTTTACGATAAAGGTTTGCTGACCGGTGCATTCTCTCGTCAGATCTTCACTGACATTGTGATTGCCAGGCGCCGCAATTGGCATAATTCACCCCATACTAGGGATGCAATCAGCGCGTTGCATTGAAGACGTTTTTCCGGCTATCCGGCAGCCAGACCTGTGCTGGGAGGTGTGGGGCCCTAACAAAACAATGGACCAATTCAACAGCATTCAAGAAATCTGGGATATCTATGCGAACGGCGAGCGTATATCAATGGCCGATGACGGCACTGAGACTCACTTGAAGCCACCGCTGAAGCTTGTTGAACACGCATTTGAGCATCGATGGCGTACTTCTAGCAACAAACAGGTTCGTACCTTCCTTTTAATACCATATAACCGACAGCTTGAGCATCCATGAATACAGATTAGGGAGCGCCTAAAGAAGGCATGGGAACGCTTCAGAGAGATCCCCGAATGGGTTGACCGTGAATCCACGACGCGGCGCGTGAACCCCGAGGTAGTCGTCACAGAACTGGAGGGAATGCGAGCCATAGGCGAAGATGGTGGTGGGATGCGCGGCCTCAACTGGCTCTCCAAAGAGCTCGCGCGCCAACGCAAACAGGTAAATGCTCGTCGCTTCCTGCTTTGCTGGAGTCTGATTTCTCCAGAATGCCAAGTCGTCCAATCCAGCGTCATCTGATTCGGCACCTCAAGAAGGAACGAAGAAGCGAGCAGCGGCGCTGGATGCACGGCGTCCCGGAGGAAGCAAGAAACAGAAACCAAATGCTTGATTGGTTACTCTTGTATCAATTTGTAACTTTCACTACATTATCAATTATTTTTATTTTATTGCCTCACTTGTGTCCTCACGACGCTGGGTTGATCCTGCCCATAATGTGTAATGTGTGGTCGCCGTCCAAGTTGGCCCTTGCGGGTGTTATTGATCTTAGCGACGAGTTGTAGTCGGATTGTAGTCGGATAATATAAATCATTGAAATTGTTTTCACAAACTCTGTTTTTCACAAACTGTGCTGTGAGTGATTAAATTATTCGAGTGATACCCCCGATCGCTGGGAGCGGAGTCCTGGGAGCGAGCTCTCTAAGGGTGTGTGATATCATACATAATTGCCATATAAGGACGCGGGAGTAACAGATTCCCGAAGTGGAACGATAATGTAATCCTGGAACGGTGACCAGAGCAGCCAAAAGGCGGTGACCGAGGAGGAGGCGGTGAACGAAGAGGCGGTGACCGATCCCGCCAAAGGCGCTCGGCACACGCTTAGCGGAGTTTGAAATCGAGGTCACCACGACCCGATCGGGAAGTCACCGAGGCGATCGGTCACCGAACAACACTATAGAACAGAAGACAGATGGTGGGACGTACCGCGCGATCACGTGTGATATACGGGCGCGTGCACGGGCCGAGACTGAGTCACGATGCCATGATTCGCGCGTGCCGGAACGACGCAGGCCGGATTGAGGACTCACTGTCCTCAATATTACTATTCGAGAGTGTGCCAAGGACTGTAACAGAGATCCCGATGAGGCGGCTGAAAACCAACAAAACAATGGATTCCCCGGTACCGACTTGGGCCCGATTCGAACGGGCGGCCTCCACGAATACAGAAATGGCATGCTTAGGGTAGCTGATGTGGATGGAGACCATCCTCGACCGAGTCGTGGTTTTCCTTGGAGGTGGGTTGAATACATGCGAATGATATTCAAGATGGAGGGCTGGAATTTTTTTTGGAGGACCCTTGCGACTGTGGTTTCGGTTTCTCGGTTTCTTAGTTTGTGTCAAGGGAAGAGCGAAAGAGCACGGTGGATGTCTCGATGCCAGTCCTAATGTCTTAGAGTAATTTGTAAATACATAATTGATTCAGTATTTCGAAGCAGGCAATAAAAACCAGTGGCCCAATGATGATTCGACCAAGCGCCTGAGCCCACGGCTCCAAAAAGGGTGAATATTGCTCACAAGCACTTTCAGCGGGACGGTGCCTGCAAATGGACGAAACAAACGAAAAAAGGAGCAATCAGAAAGGTGGAAGGAGAGGGGCCTGAGTCGAACAGGCAGCCCCTGCAATTGCGAATGTCATACACATACATTTGTAGGTGACAGCGATGCAGGCCATCCGCGGCCGAGTCTTGTTCTGCCTGACGCCAGTTGTTACATACATGGGAATCACTGCATTCCGAGGCTCCATAGCCACGGCATCTGCCCACCGGAACTAGCCAAAGGGCATTGATGGCCCTAGCTAGCCGGCTAGCCACATGTGGCTGGCAGCCTAGCCGAACGGCTACCCAGACCTCCCCAGACCTCCCCACACAATCCCCACAGCTCGCCTTTGGGGACCTAACCATAACTGGCAAGAGCTCCCAGCACGTGTGGCTAGTCAGCCCTGGCTAGGTGGCTAGCCACGCCTAGCCCAAGCATAGCCACAGCTAGCCAGAACTGGCAAGAGCTCGCCGTAAGTGCGGCTATGGGGCGCCGGAATGCAGTGAATGGAATGATATTAGAGGGCATGAATCATTTTTTACGATGTGTGTGTGGGACAAATCGCCATTTCAATTCATTCCGGCGCAACTTGGGGTTTTAGTTTCGCTTTCTAAAGGTTAAAGAGCAGGATGTAGTTCTCGATAGTGATACCATCCCCAAATAAGTTCCAAAACTCCACGGAGTTCGTGAGGGAGATGACTTATTCAAACCAGCACCTGGGGCCACAGCTCAAGCAGGGTGCGTTGGGCTCATGAGGGCTGGAAATCACTGCATTTAACCAGCTCCTAGACCGGCCTCCGCGGAGCTCAGCGGGCCTCGCCGGGTGCCGGTCTAGGAGCCGGTTAAATGCAGTGAATAATAAAAGGAGGGACTGCTTGAAAGCTTAATGGCTCGGGCTTGACAGGTGACCTCCACAGTTGCATACACAGAAAAAATCCAAAGTGATGTGGATGCGAACCGTACCGTAGGAGGGTTCCAGTTTAAACCGCTCCATGTCCTATGAGACCCCTGGGTTTAAACCAGTTCGAACCATGATGGTTCGAACCGCGACTGGTTCTCCTATAAAAGTTGGCTCTAAACCATCATGGTTCCAACCAGTTTAAACCATCACGGTTCCAACCGGTTTAAACCATCACGGTTCCAACTCCGTTCGATGGTTCTAACCGGTTTAACCCATGGTTCGAACCGGTTCAAACCAGTTTAAACCATCATTCTTTGAACTCAAGATGTTCAAAATGTAGATTTTTTCTTTTGTTGACACATGAAAAAAGTTTGAACTGGTTTAAACCATGGTTCGAACCAGTTAGCTCTGTGCATATGGTTGAGATAGGATTCACCATGCTTGACCAGCAGTGTTTAAAGACAGATCTCAAGAAATGGCATCAGCAACAGCAGCAGATATGTCCTTAGGTTGTTCCATACACCATTGCAACCCCCTACTGCCCACCTGAGGAGAAGAAATTATTCTTTCCCTCTGACTTCAATAGTAATGTTTGCACCAAACTTGTGTTGGTCATTCTAGGAGGAGAGGAAGTCAAACTGCAAAAGGGTGAAGCAAATGATGCTCTTCATTGCTTGCGTGAGCACATCTGACATAGCCAGGCACTTAGACGGCATAAGAACTCATGCAAAAATACTGTCCATGGCCAAGAAAAGAACATATGTGCAGTCTACAAGATCAAGGATGTTCAGACCAAAATTCAGGATTATGTCAAAAAGTATTGCCAGGCTCATATTACGATGATTGCATTAGGCTGTAACCCAGAAGACCCTAGATTTGAGTATCTAGAGTTGAAAGATGAAGATCTATACATTAAAAATGTTGATCAGTCCCATAATCTGGGTGATGGAGGGAGGAAGGTTGAGGGTTGGATTTCGTAGAAAGGCAAGCATGGAAACTTGTCTGAAGCAGAGGATGCTGAATACACATTGGATTGTAAGTTCAATTGTGCTTTGAATGTCTGATAACTAAATATTGTACAGCAGCTCATGTGCAGTGGCACCGCACCCGGGCAGATATGGAGCACTGGCAAGAGGTTGGAATTCTTGCACAAGAGTTCCGATGAGCAATTCAAGGTTCCCCCAAATGGAGACTGTTTGGATCACCCTTGCTAAAGATCACAGCAATGATCTTGGCAAGCAGGCTTATGCACTGAAGACTGCAAATATGTATGGGCAGATGCGTGAGGATGTGGAGAAGAAGTTTGCAGATGTTGGAGGTACTTGGCCCAGTGCAGGGGTCAGCCTTGCCCAGCATATCAGATCTGAGCGACCAGATGCAAGGATTGACTGGGATGCTGTAGTAGCAGAAAATAATTGAGTATAACTGTGTTTGTTTTCATGTGTCAACCAAAAAAAAAGTATAGATTTTGAACATCTTGAGTTCAAAGCATGAGGGTTTAAACCGGGTTGGGCCATGGTTTGAACCGGTCTGAACTATGTGTTTTCATGTGTTAACCAAAAAAAAAGCTACATTTTGAACATCTTGAGTTCAAAGCATGATGGTTTAAACCGGTTAGAACCATCAGTGGTTTAAACTGGTTGGAACCACGGTTTGAACCGGTTGGAACCACAGTTTAAACTGGCTAGAACCATCAGTGGTTTAAACTGGTTGGAACTGCGGTTTAAACCGGTTGGAACCACAGTTTAAACCGGCTAGAACCATCAGTGGTTTAAACAGGTTGGAACCACGGTTTAAACCAGTTAGAACCATCAGTGGTTTGAACTGAGTTGGAACTGTGATGGTTTAAACCAGTTGGAACCATGATGGTTTAGAGCCAAATTTTATATGAGAACCAGTCATGGTTCAAACTGGTTTAAACCATTATGGTTTGAACCGGTTTAAACCCAGGGGTCTCATAGGACATGGGGCGGTTTAAACTGAAACCCTGCTGTTGCTGGCGAACCATCCGCGACCGAGTCATCCTCTCCCTTTGGGGTAGGGTGAATACATGCATGATAGAATAATATCAGAGGGCAAGATTCTTTGCTGTGTGTTGAAGGGTTTCAGTTCCGGTCCCTCCCTTTATCTCAAGGTCCGAAAGCAGGGTGTAGGTATCAATGCCAGTGGCAATATCATCATAATCCAAGTATTTGGAAGGAGGCAATCAAAAATACATCAGTGGGAGGATGATGGCTGGAACGAGCGTCTCCCACGTTTAGCACAGGGCCCATTTTTCTAAGAGGGGTGGCTGAAAATGAAAGAACAAAAATGCCTCACAGGAGATGACTCAGGCACTGTTGAGAATGCTCCAGGTAATGTGGATGCGGATCATCGCTGGACGAGGAAGGCCTCATTTCATTGGAATTTTTAACCTCAACACATTTATGCAATTTTTCTTTCCACTCCCACCGCAAAAGTGCTAATGAGTGGCTCCGGATTCGTATCGAACTGATACAGACAGAGAGGGGGAATTTGAAATGCTACAGAAAAGCATTCCAATCACTTTGGTGTTGGCTAGTTAATCAAAAGACGCTGCCTCAAGACTTCTTCCTTGCCTCAATTTACAGACTCTCCGCATTCAACAAAAATTGTCTTTGGTGTGGTGCGCAGTGCTGATAAATAATCGCTCTCGACGTAGATCATCGGACTTTGTTTGGTGTGTGTGGAACGCACTGTATTTTCTCCGGCTCTTGCGCAACTCGGGTTTTCCTAAGGGTTCAAGGGCTGTGTGATGGGGGTACCATGATCGAACAAGTCCTTGGAGGCAGGCAGCTAATAAATCCGTTAGTGGGACAATGACTACTCGAGCGTGATTCCGCCTCCCATGGTTTGAACAAGGCGTGTTTAATTTTAGCTGAGAGGCGAATACAAATAATAAAAAGAAGGGCTGACTCTCATGACCGAATGGCTCGGGCCTGGATCGAACAGGCGCCGTCCACAGTTGAATGCCTCGCATTACTGGCAGTGGATGTGGATGCGGACCATCTGCGACCGAGTCGCGTTCTTGCGTGGAGGGAGTTGAATACGTCCTAATGGTATCCGAGATGAAGCACAGGAATCATTGACCGTTGTTTGCCATGTGTTGGACGTCATTAAATTTAGACTTACCTTTCTTTATTTCAAAGCTCAGTTACATGTCAGAAGAACAGTTCAAATTTTAGGGGTTTGTCAAGCGGGGGGTGGGTGATGGTTTATGTTGGGCATGTGAAAAGATTACAATCCAACATGAGGACGGTAAAAGCCACATGCGGGACCCAATGAATGGGCCTAACTCGAACAAACGACTTCAAAGGCGATGGAAACACCTTTCAGGTGGTGTGGATACGGACCACCCGCTGCCGATGCGCATCTCTCGAAGAAAAATGGAAAACCAACGTGGAAAAACAAATCCCTTACAACCGCAGGACTCAGGCCTGGCTCGAACAGGCAGCTTCCACATATTCAAAGATCATTTCACATGGACACGGACCATCCACGACCGAGTCGTTCTGTGACCTGGAACTTGAAGCGCGCTTGGATAAGAATGACCAGTACTTATACGATGAGCGGTGGCAAGAACTCTTTTCCCTCAGTTGAAACAGGCTCCATTCATGCGTGGGATCCGGCAACAACGTGATATTCCGCTATCTATATTCTGTGAGTGTGGGCCGTCTGTTTTCCGTTGCATCATTGAAATTTTGTACATGTTTGCCTGTGTGCGTTTCGTTTCGGACCCTGAATTGGAGAGGTGCCTCTGCATCGAATATTTGGTATTCAGATCTGCGTGGACGGAAAAATGTTGTTTAAAATTCACAATACTCGAGCCCGACGAACATGCGTCTTCCACTGCAAGTGGTGCGACAGATTGTGGATGCGGACGACCGTTCTGAATCTTGATATCCTGTGAACCAATCCAGAACCTGTACATGGGCGTCCTCTCTGATAACCTGAAATCCCACTCAATCAAAGTCGAATACGGGGCAATGGGTGCGGACGCGCGGGACGCGTCGCGGAACTCACCTGGATTCATGCACATCAGGAATGACAGCGTTCCGGATACAAGCCAACCGAGTCGCGTTTATATCCAGGGTTGTATCTGCTCCTACCTCCAAGCTGGCCCAGGGTTTAGATAACGAATTGTGAGTGTCTGCCAACCCAACCGCGGCCTCGCTATCGGAAGGGACGACCATACTATTAATATCCTGGAAGCAAAAAGCAAAACACCAAAAAGAAATCCCTTCAAGAAGAGAGAGGACTCGGGCCTGGTTTGAATCTGATTCAAACAGGCAATAATTAATGAAGCGAAAATGGTCATAAGCATTGTGGATGCGGCCATCCCCCGCCGAGTCGTCTTTAGGAGAATACATGTGAATTATAATCGAGATCTGTAGAGGGCAGGATTCTTTTGCTGTTTGTTGGACCCTTCCGCAACTTGGGGGGTTTTCAGTTCGGTCTCTTGCACTGGGGGCAAAGACCAGGGCATGTGGATTTCTAGTGCCTTACACACATGTGGGCTGCATGCGTGGAAGCCACTGAACAAAGATATTAATTGGCTTTGTTGCACCTTTGTTTCTGCTGGGCAACTCAACGGAAAACAAAGATGCAACAAAGCCAATTAGCACCTTTGTTCAGTGGCTTCCACACATGCAGACCACATGCGTGTAAGGCACTGGGAGTCCATATGCCCTGGTCTTTGCCCCCAGTGTCGGCTCATCTCACCTTAGAAGGTCCAAACCAGGATGTGGATATCGATTCCGATGTCATCGTCCAATAAGCACTTCAAACCAGACGAAAAACAATTCATCAGTGGGACGATGATGACTCGAACAGGCGTCTCCACGGTTAGAACAGGTTGCGTTTTGTTCACCAGAAATTTCAGCGAAGCGATAACTGGAAGTAAAAAGGAAATTATCTCCCGAACCCATATGACTCGGGCCTGCTTCGAACAGGCGGCCTCCACACTCGCAGATGCGGCTGAAATGGCCATGAAATTGATGTGGACCATACGCTGACGAGCCTCGTTCTTCACAACACTATTACTCCACGTACAAATCAAGTTTGAGTGCAATCAAATCGAGAATCAAAAGATTTTGCCTCGCCATGGAGCTTTCAGGAATCAATCGATATCAGACATATGGGGGTGCTCAGATGAGCCGAATATCGCCAGCGACGCCGGGGACGGTGCATCACTGAAATTGGGAATATGTGTGTACTATGGGACTTCATGTTTAAGATCATTGGCAGCCCGTCCTTCTCATGCCGGACCCGGGATGTTCAAGGCACTGTTTAAATCTCAGTCAGTGGTCTTAAAAAAAAAAGGAAAGCGAACTCACCGCGCTGACAGTCCAGCACAAGAACTAGTCATACCTGATTGAATCCGGTTTTACCGGATAGAGTCCCGACTTTCAAACTTCCGTACATGCGTACGTTTCTCAAGCAGGAACTCGGAAAGAGAAAAAAAGGTGGCTGAAGTATTATGACTCGGGTTTCCTTCACAGCAGTATAACTGAGTTGACAGGCGATGTGGATGCGAACCATTCACAATCGAGTCGTGTTACCACTTTAGAGCTGGGCCCAATATGTGAGACGGAACCGATGTACGTATGTACGCACACGGTCAGAAATTCCACCGGTTCTGAATAATTTAATAACTGACGAACTTGAACCGCACCAACCTGCGTAAATATCCTTCCTACGTCTGTTGCACATGAACCGAGGAGAAGCGGGGGCAGGTTCGTGAAGTTGTGCTCCTTGCCTAGTACATTCAATCAGCGAATTAATTGCGTGTCAAACATGAAAAAAAATCTCAACAAGTCATGGTGAATGTCCTTCAATCCACACAAATGCCGTCTTTATTCCACTTCAAATACTCGCTCGAATCTCGGTACTCCATCGCCTGGAGATTTTTGGGTTCATATGGGACCGACCTCAAGAAAATAAAGCTGCATTTAACTACGTCAATACAAAGCACGACTACGCAAACCCGCGAGGCTGCTTGAGAAACCACCCGACGTGCGAAGCCCTAGAATAGCTAGGTCAGGCAGATGCAGAGAAGGGAAGATGAGGAGGACGCGTTCACAGCCAGACTATGAAGGAAGTCAACGAGCCTGTTTGCAGGGGAAGACATTGTCAGGCGTGCATGTTGGCCGGAACATTGACACAGAAAATTTTGGCGGAAGCGGAATCGAAGACAGACTAGTAGTCCGAGGTAACCACGAGAAAGCCCAATGAAGAAACCAGTCCAGAGAGAAGGTAGTTTGCGTCTGGGGTCCAGAGGAAGTGCTAAGAGGCTCAGGGTTTCAAGTGGGCAGGCCGATGTGCAGGAGAGGAAGCAACGCGCGGACTCGTGCTGCAGGTGTAGACGCAGCGTCGGCGGCGAGCTCCGGCTTCGCGTCGACGGGGGCTTTGAACTCGGACGGCGGCCGCGAGGGGCAGTTCTTGCGAATTGGGTCTGGGCGATGCGAGCGAAGGCCGAGCGATCCAGGAACGGGCGCAGGCGGGACCGGCAGAGTGGGCGGGCGAAAGGCGAAACAAGCGCAGCGCAAGCAACACGATTAAACGCGCGGAAAGGAAGGAATAGAATCAGTATATAGCACACGCACCGTTTCCCCGCAGTGGAATTCGTCGGCTGCTTGCACTCCTTGAAGGTATGCCCCGCCGCGCCGCAGCGGAAGCACTTCGGCGGCGCGGCGTACAGCGCCTCGATGCGCGCGTTCGGACAGTTCTTTCATTGGTGGCCCTTGACGCCACACGCGACACCGATCGTGGGCTCTGCATTCGGACCGTTTGTGTCCTTCGCGGCGGCAGTTCGGGCTGTGTATGGAAAAAGGGTGGCCGAGTATGAGGGAGCGTGAAGAGAGATAGAAAAAGGGTAAGACGCACCACCAATGCATCATCCCGCGTCTCTTGCGCCCGCCCTCGGTCGTCGCTGGGGCTACGCCACGCGCGAGACGACATTGCGCAATGCTGTGGGGACACCGCGCACACCGGCGGAAGAGAGCGCGGTGAGGGCAAGACGACGCGCAAGCGGCACAGCAGCGATATTGTGCAGCGGGTCGTTGGAGAGGGATTTGAGTGGGGCGAGACTGATGCCAGTCACTGATGCTCAGGGTACGCTACCGCGCTCACGTGAGAGACGGGTTCGCGTGCACGGACCGGGAGTGAGTCGCGATGAAATGATTCGTGCACGTTGCGTTGCTGTGTGGGCTTGTGTGGGGTGCGTCTTGCTGGCGAATGTAAGCGGAGAGGTGACTGGAAATACAAAGATTCCAGACCGGTGGATCATGACTCGGGCCTGAATTGAACAGGCACCCTCCACGGCAGAGCGAAATATACTGGTAAGACATTGTGGAGGCGGTCCGTCCGCGACCGACTCGTGCATACTCTTATCTCGATAGCTAGTGATGGGAATAAGTCTCGGCGAAGATCATGGTTTTTCCGTGTCACTTTTTGCATGTGTACCAGGCGCCGAATCATGTCAATTGTTCTTGCTCTACTGGGTTTTGGTCTAAGGCATACAATTTGCTTTTCGTTTAGCGGAACGGTGATAAACGTTTAAAAAACCGTTTGAACAGTTTACAAACGGTATTTCTCGGCGCAATTTTCCGGGCCTTTGTCCAGAAGCATTCCGAAGGGAAATTACAAGATCACTAGCACACATGCTAATGAAAATGAAGCATGTCGTTTTTGGTAGCAGTGTTGATTTACAAGTTGTGAACCCAACAGAACTCCGAATTCCTCCATTGCCGGGATGCCCGAGCGCCATTCAGACACTGCCGGCTTCCATCTATGGAACAGTACCTGGCGGGCGGGTGAGTCCTTAGAGAATGGTATAGACTGTAGACAGTTTACCAGCCCCACAGGCTACAGAATATGCTCAGAAAGTCGCCGCCCGGGCCGTGCTAGGTGATTGATGTTGAGGAAACCGTTTAACCGTTTAGTTTCCATTTATGTACTGTTTGCAGGTATGAACGAAAAAAATTGGAGCCTGACCAAATAGCCTGCCAGTCATGCGGGCTCCTCGGGAAATGAATAGTAGAACAACTGTAGATCGATGGCTCTTCGTCAGCAGTCGAGCGGAGTTGCGGGCCAGAAAGGAAGAAAAATGAAGAATTGAGTCGGCTCATTCCTCGGGCCTGATTCGAACAGGCGTCTCCCACAGTTGCATATACGGCAGAAATGAGTGAAGTGAATGCGTACCATCAGGGACCGAGTCGTGCTCTTACCTATGATCGAGGGCGCACACATGTGAGTGAGAATCATTATACTTGAGAGGGCAGCCTGTTGTGTGTGTTGGCGCCTTCCGGCATGTGTGCGCAACTTAGCATTTGGGTTTCGGTTTTTCGGTTTGTCTCAAGTGCTGAGTATTCATATTCCTACTACAAAGAATACAATTTGGATACAATGTTAAACACGGTATCAGACAGAGGAAAAGCTGAGCCGGTGACAAAAATCTAATACAATGATGCATATCAGACTCCAATGTGAATGAATGGCATCCATCGCTCATAAGGAACCTTGTTGTCCTTCAACTGTCTGACTCCAAGGTGTAAAGCCTCAGCTGCATTGGTATGCTTGGGGTGTTGACCTTCACGGAACAGATGAGAGTATACAATCTCTGCAACAGTTGGGCCATCATTATCATTCATGGACCACATGGTTCCAATTGCACTTTGGAACCCTGCAGTAATGAATCCACCACAAAGGTGAAATGATTCATTTACCAGTTGAGGATCTCCCATAGCTGTCTGACATGCAGCGAGGAACACAAACTGTGCATTTGGGAGAGGCATGCGAAGTATGGTTTCAAAGTCCAAATTACCTCCATAAAGCTGCAGATGGCTTTGTGTGGGGTATTGGGGATTTTGATATCCATGACAAGCCAAATGAACCCAGGAACAATCCTGGAGTTGCAGTTTCACTGATTCCACTGTTGCCTGCTCTCCGAGAAGTAACTGAACATGAGAGTCTTTGGCAATAGAGACAATTTGCTTGACTTCTGGTTCTATACCTTTGAGAAACTGGCTTCTCGCGAAATCAGTGTGGGTGACTCCAACAACCGCCAATTTGGTTGCGGTGCTTGATGACCTTTTAGCATAGGCATCCAAGAGAGATCCCAGAGTTGCTGTGTATGAATGGATAAATTTGTCTGTGGGTGGGCTTGCATGCAAAGGCAGTCCTGCAAAAGCACCAGTTGGCAGCCACCAGAGCCTTCCATTAGAAATATCATGCTAAGGAACAATGGACACATTAGTTTCAAAATGAAAGAACTATTTGTTTCACTGACTGATTTTAAAACCTGATAAACAGGGCCCACAACATGAGTCCAGAGCCAGTTTGACATGTCTTCAAAGCACTCCTGGGTTGATTTCATTGAAAAGTCTTCACGCTGACCAAAAAGTCTTGAGGATGATGACTGCCCTCGGTTACGAACATTTGAGCGACTAAGCAAATCCTTCAGCATGCCTCGCTGTGATTTGAGCAGTTCTAATGTTACTGTTCGAAGTGGAACGTGAACTGGTTCTGAACTCGGATGGGGGAGGATTATTGCATCACAGTGATCTTTGTGGCTGGTGAGGATTATGACAGGTCCTCCTTGGGATGCATGACAAAGAACATTGTAGGATTTTGGACGAAGAAAATCTTCAAAGCCCGACTGTTTGTGAATGTCTTCCAGCAGTTTCTTTCTGTTTTCAACAATGCTGATTGAAGAGTCAGTGGATGTTCCACTATAAAGCTTTAAAGATAGATTCAAGAAATCTTTGGCCTGATGAGGAGGGAGGGCATCAACATCTGTCTTCAACTGGAGCATTTGTTGAAATATAGTAGCAAGACCTTGTTCAAGTATTGCAACTGCAGCATACAAATTGGACAGATCGATGCATGTTCGTACAGCAGTTGAGGTAGCATCCGAAATATTGAGCCTCCGAATAGCATCATGACGTACAGGGATTGAATGACCGATCCAGAGGATTTCAGGGAGTAAATTAAATGCTGCTTGGAAAGCAGATATGCAGTCAGATGACTGGAACCTTTCAGCAAAATGAGCCCATGAGAGAGCATGTTCCCATGAGGCTTCAGGGTGCATAGAGAGGAGTTTGAATGAGTCATGGTAGTGTGTGTAGATAGCCTCAAGGTCTTTCGGGTCTTTCAGCTTCTCATATCGATCTCGCAATGACACAGCAAGGTTTTGCAGCCGGAGTGCTCTCTCAGGATGTGCAGCTGGAGTCAAATCCACTGCCTTCTGCAATGTCTGCACAGTAGCCTCAAGGTCCTTGACATTCTCCAGCCTCCGATACCGATCTAGAAATGATGCAGCAAGATCTTGCAGTCGACCTGCTCGATCAAAATGTTCAGGTGGAGTCAGGTTGACTGCCTCCTGATTGGTCTGCACTGCAGCCTCAAGATCCCTCACATCCCCCAGCCTCCGATATCGATCTAAAAATGACATAGCAAGGTTTTGCAGTCGACCTGCTTGATGAGGATGCCCAGCTGGAGTCAAATTCACTGCCTTCTGCAATGTTTGCAGTGCAGCCTCAAGGTCCTTCACATTCCCCAGTCTCCGATATCGATCTGTGAATGACACAGCAAGATCTTGCAGTCGACCTGCTTGATCCGGATGCCTAGCTGAAGTCATATGCACTGCCTCCTGCTTTGCCTGTAGTGCAGCCTCAAGGTCCATCACATCCCCAAGCCTCCGATATCGATCTGTGAATGATGCAGCAAGATCTTGCAGTCGACCTGCTCGATCAGGATGCCCAGCTGGAGTTAAATCCACTGCCTCCTGCCTTTTCTGCAGTGCAGTCTCCAGGTCTTTCAGGTCTCCAAGCCTCTGATATTGAGCTCTGAATGATACAGCAAGACCTTGCAGTCGACCTGCTCGATCAGGATGGTCAGGTGGAGTCAAATCTACTGCCTTCTGCATTGTCTGCAATGCAGCCTCAAGGTCCTTCACATTCTCCAGCCTCCGATATCGATCGAAAAATGATGCAGCAAGACCTTGCAGTTGATTTGCTCGATCAGGATGGTCAGCGGGAGTCAGGTCCACTGCCTCCTGATTGGTCTGCAATGCAGCTTCAAGATCCTTCACATTCTCCAGCCTCCGATATCGATCTGTGAATAACATAGCAAGGTCTTTCAATCGACCTGCTCGATCAGGGTGTCCAGCTGGAGTCAAATCCACTGCCACCTGCATTGTCTGCAATGCAGCTTCAAGGTCCTTCACATCCCCCAGTCTCCGATATTGATCTGAAAATGACACAGCAAGATCTTGTAGTCGACCTGCTCGATCAGGATGCCCAGCGGGAGTCAAATCCACTGCCTCCTGTCTTGTCTGCAGTGCAGTCACTAGATCTTTCAGGTCTCCCAGCCTCTGATATCGAACTCTGAATGATACAGCAAGACCTTGCAGTCGGCCTGCTCGATCAGGATGTTCAGGTGAAGTCAAATCCACTGCCTTCTGCATTGTTTGCAGTGCAGCCTCAAGGTCCTTGACATTCTCCAGCCTCTGATGTCGATCTAAAAATGATGCAGCAAGATCTTGCAGTCGACCTGCTTGGTCAAGATTTTCAGCTGGAGTTAAATCCACTGCCTCCTGCCTTGTCTGCAATGCAGCCTCAAGGTCCTTCACATCCCCCAGCCTCCGATATCGATCTGAGAATGACACAGCAAGATCTTGCAGTCGACCTGCTCGATCAAGATGCCCAGCTGGAGTCAAATTGACTGCCTCCTGCCTTGTCTGCAGTGCAGTCTCCAGGTCTTTCAGGTCTCCTAGCCTCCGATATCGATCTGTGAATGACACAGAAAGGTTTTGCAGTCGGCGTGCTCGATCAGGATGTTCAGGTGGAGTCAGGTCCACTGCCTCCTGAGTGGTCTGCAATGCAACCTCAAGGTCCTTCATGTCCCCCAGACACCGATATTGATGTGTGAATGATGCTGCAAGGTTTTGCAGCCGACCTGCTCGATCAGGATGCCCAGCTGGAGTCAGGTTCACAGCCTCCTGATTAGCCTTTAATGCAGCCTTAAGGTCTTTAAGGTCTCCCAGCCGCCGATATCGCTCTCCAAGTGAGCCAGCAAGGTTTTGCAGTTGACCTGCTCGATCAGGATGTTCAGGTGGTGTCAAATCCACTGCCTCTTGCCTTGTCTGCAGTGCAGTCTCCAGGTCTTTCAGGTCTCCTAGCCTCTGATATCGATTTGTGAATGACATAGCAAGGTTTTGCAGTCGACCTGCTCGATCAGAATGTTCAGGTGGTGTCAGGTCCACTGCCTCCTGAGCAGTCTGCAATGCAGCCTCAAGATCCTTCACACCCCCCAGCCTCTGATATCGATCTGTTAATGACACAGCAAGGTTTTGTAGTCGACCTGCTCGATCAGGATGTTCAGGTGGAGTCAGGTCCACTGCCTCCTTGTCGGTCTGCAATGCAGCCTCAAGGTCTTTCACATCCCCTAGCCTCTGATATCGTTCAGTGAATGACACAGCAAGATCTTGTAGTCGACCTGCTCGATCAGGATGCCCAGCCGGAGTTGAATCCACTGCCTTCTGCATTGCCTGCAGTGCAGCCTCAAGGTCTTTCAGATCCCCTACCCTCTGATATTGAGTTATGAATGATTTAGCAAGACCTTGCAGTCGACCTGCTCGATCAGGATGTTCAGGTGGAGTCAAATCCACTGCTTTCTGCATTGTCTGCAGTGCAGCCTCAAGGTCTTCCAGGTCTCCCAGCCTCCGATATCGATCTGAGAATGATACAGCAAGGATTTGTAGTCGACCTGCTCGATTAGGATGCCCAGCTGGAGTCAAATCCACTGCCTTCTGCATTGTTTGCAGTGCAGCCTCAAGGTCTTCCAGGTTTCCAAGCCTCCGATATCGATCTGAGAATGGCACAGCAAGGTTTCGGAACGCACTGGCTCGCTCAGGGTGTCCTTCCTGTGTCAGGTCTAGTGCTGCCTTGAAGTGCTTCATAGAGGCTTCAAGGTCATTCAAGTTCCCTGATTCCCTATATCTGCGCAGAAAATTTGCTCCTAGCAGCTGTTGATCTTCTCGAGATGTTTTTTCTCCAAGTTGTTGCATCCTTGGTATGGTTTCCACATTTTGAGAGTCCTATAAAACAGTTTTAGCCTTCTATTAACAACTTCTATCCATTAATGGACTCACCAAATCCTCAAAATCTTTGTCTTTGGAGTCCATTGTAATTGGTTCCGAAAGCAAAACATTTTGAGACCCGATGAAATTTGCTCCCTGTTTCAAGTATGCCGTTACTATGTGGTCCTAGATACATGAACTCACTGTATTTCCCGACACTGAGGTGTTTAAGCTCTGATCAGTGACTAATTGAGTTCCGGAGTCCACAGAGGCAAGACTAGCTGTGTGCTGCTTCCAAGTCAGGCGAGTTGGAATCATAAACAGGACATGTCCTCACAGCTGCAGTTTCTGCCATGTGGAAAGGGTTGAGGGTTGAAAAAATCAGGGTGTGATGGAAGGATGGCGATGAGCAGACTTATATAAATCCTCTAAGCGCCGGACTGTCAGATGCTAGATGGTGTCATAAGCGACACTCAAAATAAATATATGATCTTTGGTGCTCGTACACGCATGCTTCTTCTCGGCTTCCTCGGCCATTACCACACCCTTCGCATCTTTTGTGATGGTGGCATTGGTCCTAGATACCAGCTACCCACCGCATCCGACATCGCTGCCCAGTCCATAGACGCGCAGTCCCGGCTCTCACGGATGTCCAACAGCTTATAGTACCCGATTCCGATTCTATCTTTCGGGGATTCTTTCCACTGATGCCGGACGCCCGGCAACAAGCCCCACTGCTATTTACGATCAAAGCTCACCACTTTGTGCTCCCGATGAAGCGCGCGCTTGGCGAAATTTGAACTCGTCCCATGCATCCTGATCAGTCACATCACTCTCTTTATAAAATTACCCATGTCTGTCTGAAGCCTTTTCAAACTCCACAATCAGACATCTGCTTCTTGACCCTTTTGTCGACCTCTTCTCTCCTGCCGTCATGGCGTCTATTTGGCCGCCCATCTCCGGTCCGCAGCCCCGTTTCGCTCATATGATTTGGACACCAAAGCGTTACCTTTCACAGCCTTTCAGATGCACCTCAATTTGTAGAAATGGAATCTGAAACCAGGTGCACTTAATTCTCCTCTCATTGAATTATTATTCAAACATCTTTACCAGAGTCCTCAGGAAGGGGGTGCGAGGCCGCGAAGCAGCCGAGGAGCCGAGGAGCCGCTTGCAGTAACCCTAGGAGTTTTGTTTAATCATTCTCTGTTGCAACACTAATCCTGGATTAAATCAGGGATTGATTAATCCGGCAGAACTGGAATTTGATTAAAAAGCATGCAGTAGCGTGGTTCGAACCCAAAGCATCTACTGTACGTACGGCGACCACAAACTCTCCGCCATCAAGTCCATGCCAAAAAGTGGCGGGAATATCACCAGAGAAGCACCACTGATTTCTGTTTGCTTTTTCCCCTCTTAAATTCAGCTGAGTTTACAGCTCTTTGCGAAATTGATGACAGTCAGCGCGAAAATAAAACATTTCAAAACATTTGATGGCTCTGCATTCTTGAGCTTATTTACCTTCCTCTGAACAGTTTTCAGACATTTTTGAAGGTACCAGACATGTTCTCATAAGCTAAACCACCCTACAGTGCACTCGAACGAGCGAAAACCATTCGGCAGGGGATCGGCCTTTTCGGCGCCGCATCGGACAAGTGTCGGACAAGTGTGTGAATGTTCCTCGCTTCATCCTCGCTTCTCTCTTCGTCTCGCACCGCACCACCCTCACGAAACCTCACTCTCACAACTGGGACATATACTACTGTCACCATGCCAGGCCGCGTCGTCCACTCCCAGGTCAAATTAGCAGCGATGAACCTCTTCGAGCGCGACATTTTACCGCTCGAAGACATTCTCGAGATTGTCGGATTCTCCGAGTCGACGTTCTGGCGGACACGGAAGTTATGGAGAACGACGGGGTGGGTCGAAAAGCCGAAATCCACCACCTCTGGACGCCGCCGAATTCTTCAGCGAGACGACCTCAATTACATTATGAATCTGGTCAAATTGCGGCCGGATTGGTTTCTCGATGAACTGCTCAATCTGCTGAAACATAATCGATATATCTCTGTCCATTTCACCACCATCTTTCGTGAACTAGAGCCTCTCGGTATGTCACGGAAGAAGCTGACGAAAATTGCCTCGGAGCGCAATGAGAAAGTTCGGATGGACTTTGTGCGAAGAATGGCGGAATATCCGGCGGATTACCTCGGCTTCCTCGACGAGACTTCGAAGAATGACCGCACATACAGCCGTGGGTACGGCAGGTCGAAGAAAGGACAGCGAGCAAAGAAGAAAGAGAAATTTGTGCGTGGGACGCGGCTGACAGCAACGGGCCTCCTCACCGTGGACGGCATGATGGCAAACCGCGTCGTCGAGGGCTCCATGAAGCGTGTCGATTATCTAGACTTCATTGAACATGAAGTCGTGAGTGTTTTCCCGCGCCGCAAGTCATGAGATCTGACGCTTGACAGATGCCTCTCACCTCCCCCTTCCCCGGGCCATTGTCGGTGCTTGTCATGGACAATGCCCGTATCCACCATGGAGAAGAGATCATGGAACTAGCAGAGCGCTTTCGTACATGATCCATTTTTTTTAGCACACTCTAACTGCTTGCTAATTTCGTACCACATATTTAGGCATCCGCATCGAATTCTTGCCTCCTTACTCACCGGACTTCAATCCGATCGAGGAAGCCTTTTCCAAGATCAAGGCCTTCATTCGTCGCCATTCGGACCTCTTCTCCGCATCCACGGGTGCTGCCCTTATCTTCGACATGCAAATTGCGATGGAGATCATAACGCCGTCAGATGCAGAGGGGTATTTCATGCATGCAGGTTATTTCTGATAGTATTATGAATGTTTCCTTCTTTCCTTTCCCATGTAATACAAGCCAGTGGTTCAAGAATGTATTACAATTGACCATCGAATGAGTACATCGGAACGTTAACGTGATACACGAACAAAACATGCGAGATGGAAAATGCAGAATGTAACGAGGTGGACAAGAATGGCTGTATGTGTAATGTGAGTGTTGGGTGTGAGGGAAACAAGTGGAAAAGAAAGTGCGCCATCCTTTACATCGCCACCGCCCACTGCCTCACTGCATCTCTCAACTCTGCAATCTCCCCCGGCAAAAATTGGATCAATGGGAGGTCTTTCAGTTCGATGAATCTAAAAGATGCCGTTGTTTTATACCCGTTCTTTCCGAACTTCTCCGCAATTGCGTCGTCAAGGCCGTAGGTTATGCAAAACATCGAGATCGACATCTGTTCTCCCACGTTCATGCCCGATGGAAGGAGGGTAAGCTGTTCGTGAGGCGGGGTAACAGATGCGGATGGTTGTGCAGGCACACGAGCAGCAGGACGAAAAAAGTCGAGAAGACCATCAGGGATGGTGAAGTTATTGTGGATCGTAGGCGCCGTTGAAGTCGAGGCTGCATTTGCAGCGCGCCGTTGCAAAAGAGATTTCGAAGCGAGGCCGGAGTTGCCATTGCCGCTGAATATAGCATGGTTCGGGGGCGTTTCTTCATCACTAGTCCCATGCGCCTGCAAGAGATCAATTTTAGCGCAGCTTGATTGTAACAATGAGAAGCGATGGTACCCAAGCAGCCGCCCACATATTGAAGTGAGGATGACCCAGCGCAACATGTTTCGCGTCCTCTGGAGAGACCCAACAATAGTCGCTCCCATCGTCGGTGTGACAGGTGTATTTTGCGCGCAACAAAGCGATTTTTGCGTTGATCTCCGCATTAGCGGGAGAAATATCGTTTTCGGAAGGAACCTGGAAGGGTCGGAGTAAGAGTCGCTGCGTTGTTGGGACGCGCATGTATTTACCTTGCTTTTTTTGCCGGTTTTCTTCTTGCTGCTAGCCTTCTCCTCTTCGACATCGGATTTCGTCTTCTCTTACGTGCGCAGTTACATCAAAGAACCAGGAAGTTTAAGTTTTGGGGACAAACCTCCGAATAGCTGATAGCGAGATTGACAGAAGGGTTTTGTCCTCGTAAAGCCGCTGCGACCATGTGCTTGTATGGGTCCTCATCATCAAGCGAAACATAATTCAAAACTTGGCGCGGAACCTGGAACTTGACCTCGATTTAATCGTCCTCCGGCGCCACCGCAACCTTGGCTAAAGTACAGAATTTCGCAAGCAGCTTCCGCAAGAATCGATCGAACGAGATGTTGTCGAGGAGCTTCATAATGGCGGACGCCTTGGGCTGAGGTTTCTTTCCGAGTTTAGACATATCAGAGACCGAGAAGAACGAAATATTGTACGTGACTTCGGCACGCGGAACGGGCTCTTTAGGTTGCCATTGTGAGATCATGGTGCGACGGAAGAGAACTCGGAAATGAGAGAGAAAGATAATGAATACCTTTGGCAGCCTTGCGACGCTTCTTCGTGGGCCTTTCTTCCTCACTCTCCTCCGCCTCATCCTCTTCCTCCTCCTCCTCGTCACCACCGCCATCTCGCTGTTCATATTCTTCACTATCAACTGATTTCTTGGTAAGGGTGACTGGGGTTGGAGATCTCGTAGATGTCGCAGATGTCGCGCTACTCTTGCGCACGCGGGAAGATCCAGAAGAGGAGGAAGCGGACGAAGATTCGGAGCTAGAAGATGTTTTGGACTTAGGAGCCTTCTTCGCGTTGCGTTTCGCAGGCGTTGCTGTCGGACTCTCTGATGCAGGTAGACCGCGTCCGCTAGGCTTTGGAACCCTTGACGAGGCGCGGCGGACAGACATGAGCGCGAAGGGAGAAGCGGAAGGCGAGAGAGAAGCGGAAGCGAGGATGAACCGAATAATATTCGCACACTTGTCCGATGCGGCGCCGAAAAGGCCGATCCCCTGCCGAACGGTTTTCGCTCATTCGAGTGCACTGTAGGGTAGTTTAGCTTATGAAAACATGTCCGGTACCTTCAAAAATGTCTGAAAACGGTTCAGAGGAAGGTAAATAAGCTCAAGAATGCAGAGCCATCAAATGTTTTGAAATGTTTTATTTTCGCGCTGACTGTCATCAATTTCGCAAAGAGCTGTAATTGACAAGAGAGAGGGTAAAACAGCCATTAAGCCAGTTCAATACTTTGAATTGATAAATCTGGATTAATGACCAGATGAAGCCGTGAAGAACAATCATTTTAAGCATCATCAGATCAAACCTCTACCTGGTCAGAGAAGGATTAACAGACCTAAAAAATCATTGAACTGGTTGGTTACAGAACACTGCTAAATCACAGATGAAAGATCAATGTTTAATCAGCCCAGCAGGGATGCAGGAAGATAAATCCCCCTTGTTGGGTTCAAATTGATGTAGCAGTGAAAATATATAAAAAAGTTCAAAAAATACTGTAAAAAAAAACCCATGCCTGGACAGCTGCGTACTGGCCATGGCTATGTTCACTGATGTGATGTCAAGAACAACATTGGGGCATATGTAAACAGAGGCCGTAGAACAGGGCCTAGGCAAGCTGGAAGCAATTTACTGATGTGGGAAGACAATGTAACATGCAACTTATGGTCTTCTTGGTCCAGTTGGTAACGTAGTTGCCATAGGCGAATGCGGTTATGGGCGATCGTTAGTTCGATTCCCTTAAGCTGCGTGATTTTTGCCCCTGCTGTGAACCCGGATTAATCCCTGTTCAATCATTCCGGTCCGATTAATTCATCGCTGATTTAAGGATTAGTGTCTCAACAGCAATTGTTTAAGCAAAGGTCCTAGGGCTTTATCCGCTTGTGCCAATAATAGTTACCAAACTACACACCGTTACGCCTAGTGTTGCTGTGACTCGAACAGTCGAGTCGCGACTTAACAAGTCGACTTAAAATAGTGTTCGACTCGACTCGACTCGACTTGGCCGGGCTGAGTCACTCGAAGTCGACTCAAGTCGACTCAAGTCGGTGAAGTCGGAGTATTTTTGAGACATTCTCAGATCAATGGAAAGAACATGAGGTGCTATTCATATTGTGCATAATTACATAGTGGCAGCATATTTCATTGATGCAATTACAACTCCACCAACTACATGCCCATCTCGTCCTCCGGCATGCAACCTGGAACAAAGTCTAAACACTTCAACGGTACCTGCATCGCCTCCTGATGGTCTGTCCCATATTAATTGTTGCTAGAAGACAGCTGCGATGCTTCCTGAAGAGATATTAAGGGCTTGAGAATATCACAGACGAAATGAACTTGAGAAGGCCTTTGGGAGATAATGAATGTTTCTCGCTATGATATGAACTGTTAGATTAATCATTCAGCAATGTGTGCCATGCGGAAAAGGGATTCTAGACTTCATAATCAATGGCTGTTAAAGAGATATAGAGCTATAATAGTCCAAGAACCTCATAACCAGTTCGATCAGTGATCATCTCGGCCATGCCAGTGTTCAAAACAATGTTGACCACTGAGCAATGTCCTTCGCATTTCATACCCCCCTTATTGACCGAGAGTGGGTTCTTTGGCCAGACGTAGCAATTACAGGGTTTCCTGAAAATAATGGCAACAGCGAATTTTTTTTTCTGGGCTTCCCAATTTGGAAGTTCCAAATGAGGCAGTTGCGCGTTCGATTCTCACTGTTACCACTTTATTACAATAATTTGAAATACAGTCGGGATGAGTTCAGTAACTGAAGTTTGGAACATAATGAGAGGGAAACTGCCTTTTCTTTTGGTTTTCAGTTTTTGAAGGAGGTTATAGTATGTGAAGCCCACCCAACTTGAGGCAGTGTGTATTGTTCTATAATAATCAGTAGATCCAGTCTGCCACAGCACATGAGAGACCTGGGAGGAAATAAAGGCAAGGACTTGGATCTAAGACTCCAACCATCCAGGTTCCCCTGCGAACACCAGCAAACCCCCTAGAAATTGTCTAAAATCATTTGTCAGCTAAAAAGTGTTCGCAGACAGTATTTCTGGCTGAAAAAAAATTTGAGCAAGTGCAAAACCCAAGGAAGAAAACTAGAACTCTGTAATCAAACAAAACCTGACTGCATTCAACATGCACGGGGATTTCTATCAATATTACAAGCTGCTGGAAATTTGGAGTGCACACTACTGCTTTCAGGCTCTATGTGAATCAAAATCCTCTGGTATAGCTGAAAAATAATGGTTTGGAGCATTTCAGCTTGAAATGGCTTCAAATGCCAGTCAGTAATGGCCAGAAAGCATAAAATCACACAAAAACAAAAATACACATATGCTGAGAATCGAACGCGCGACTGCCTCATTTGGCATTTCCAAATTGGGAAGCCTAGGAAAAAAAGGTCGTTGTTGCCATTATTTTCAGGAAACCCTGTAATAAACTTGCACAAGGATTCCATGCAACAATGTCTCAAACAGACCCTCGCTCCAACGGTCTTGTTTATCAACAGAATATTCCTCGGCCATTCTCCAGTCCACCAATAAATTTCCGGAGTGATCCTTCGACCCCGAATGGCGGGATCTTCTATAGTTAACAAGTCATGACCTATGCCTTTCATGCATCATCTTGTGCAGATCACTGGAATCATTATTCATATTCAGTGTCCCGTGGTGCGTGTAAACTTGGTTTCTTTCCCTACCCCATGTGATTCAGAAAGTAGTTCCCTACCAGAGACAATGCTGCGAATGAGTCGATTGCCCAAGAGGTCTTCAGAGGCAGTGGTTCAGTCTCTCCTACTTATTGGACTTCATGGACAAGATGCATTGCCCATCTGCATAATCTCCGGGTTCAATGTATGTGTGCTGTGAACTTTTCTGGAGTCTCCTTCCTGTGGTATTAATTTCATGTGCACAGCTGAAAATTGCAAGCATGACAGTGACTGATCTGGAGACTGGAGAAATGGTGTTCAGATGGGTGTATACGGGTTTCACACATTATCCATGCCTGATTCATCATGAAAAATGAAATCATCGTGTTGATACTTCTTTAGTATCCTCCCACCAACTATATCCAGCCCTGAAGACTTGACTGCAAACATCGTTTATCTGTGTTTACACAGTACGAACTGTGTGAGAACAGCTCTCCTGCCGCCGCTATATGAATCTGTCCTTCACCGAAATTTAGTTGAGTGCCCATCCATCTATTCAACATAATACAGCACTTCGGAGATGAGTTGATAGGCTGGTCGCTAGTATATAATCCCACCACTAGCCGCTGGTAAATACTAGTAGCTACATGAACTGTGACGTGTTTTGTGCCTTAATATTTCCATCGCTTGTCCATACCAGCTTATATAGGGTGGTTACTGATTGATTGAGATTTATCTTATGGAACATCGCAAATGAGCTGTGGACACCATGTACGATCTCTCCTTTTGATTTGGCAGACAGGTAGACAGTTAAGTCAGCCGAAATACGCACTGCCAGTTAGGTAGGATGTTCAGCTGGGCTGAGAGTACTTACCTACAAAATAGACCGACTTGCTGTCAACCTGAGTCGACTTGAGTCGACTTGCTGTCGACTCAGAAGTCGGTCGAAGTCGAGCGCGTGACTCAACTCAACTCAACTTAAGTCACCGACCACAAGTCGACTTCAACAGGTGGAGTCGCGAGTCGTGGCAACACTAGTTATGCCTAACGCTGACGTTCAATTTAAAATGCTCCACTGGCGTTGTCCGGGATAATTTCAAAATCAACGCAAACTCACAATTTCGAAGCCTTTAATGAGTCAATGACAAGGGGGGATCGGGATTATAATTCGGTACGTGGGGAGGGGGTCCAGAATGGGCTGAAAAAAACTTTTCAGTACATAAAGTTTAGAGCCTCAAAATGGCTCATAGACCATGAGAGGGGTGCTGCCTGGTTGTAGTGAACACAAATAAGTGTCCAGGGACTGTATATCACAAGATTTATCAGTTTGAACCCACACTTTCTGTGATTCCAGGAATTTCCAGCCAAGTTGGGGTTAACTGTGATTGGTTCTCAGGTCAAAAATTATTGAGCTGTTGGAGTGCAGAACGTTAAATCTATCACCTGCACTCATTATATGATATACATAAGCCTGATTAAGCCCGCGAAAGAGTAGGAAGTAAGCTGGAGAGTGGCGGCTGGGTGCGGAGAAGCCGGCCTGGCCCCAGGGGTGGGAAACTCCTTCCCTATAAGGAAAGAGAGGGAGGGGAGGGGGGGGGTCAGCTTGGGGTTGAAAAAAACTTTTCGACCCTATATCTGATTTTCGAATCCCGACTTCCCTTGGTCAATGACGCAATTTTGGGAACGGGCGCAATCATCTGTAACTTCGCACGCGCGAATCGGGGTACATGATTTCATGATTTAGAGTGCAAACTCGGATGTGGTAATCACAGGTGTCGTGATTGAGTGATGTTGAATCACATAATGCATCCCGATCATTATGCATTCATTTGCAAACACATATACATACTTGACGTATTGCGGTGGTTCACGATTTTCCCTCGCAATAACCCTCTTGTATTGGCTGTATGTAAGAGATAAAAGCCGGTTGAATGAATGCGCGCTGCACAAAATAAAAATGGAGGATAATTCCCAACATCCGGACACGAGGAGTCGGACCCGGACAGCGAGCTAAATGATATATTCGTCGCCTCTCGCCGGTGAAATCTGGGTGTGTTCAGCACACTATACCCGATTATTTCACGTCACAAAGCACGGATGAGTAAACTGACCCGAAACAGAGCAAGGACCTGTGGTTGCAGCTGAAAGTCCATATTTTCCCCGGCTACTCCTGCGCAGGTGGGGCGAGCAAAAAAAGGGCCGAGATGCTGGTGGTGATAAAAAAGTGGAAGTGCAGAAGCCAACATTCAGACGCCGTCTCATAATCCCTTACATAGCATGCCTAGCTGTGTGCTGTACACCACGCCCGATTTCCTTGCCCAAATGACTGCCTTTTTTGCAGCTCCGAGAGAGATTTGGCCTGGGTGTCACAAATTTTACATTCGGCACTAGGCGCCGTGACGAAAATTCGTCGTGCCTTAGGGGGTGCGTGGCGCGTGACTGCCGAATTGAATGCAATTGTACAGTATCTCCCACAGGGGAAAATTGCATTCACGCAACCAAGGAATGGCGGAATAAACTAGTAGTAAGGATATTCCACGGCACGCGGCTTCACAGGGAGTTACAACGACAATGTGGGTGGGATTGGGGAACCTTCTCAAGTGTTGAACCAAACAGCTAGTGTTGGGCATGGGTACGGGTTCGGGTATAAAACAGTCAACCCGGACCCGGACCCAGAGAACCCGAACCCGAACCCGCGGGTTCACGGGTTGTCCACGGGTTGTCCGAATTGATCGGATCACACATGCCGCAGCCTGCCGAAAAGGTTCAACACCTTCAAAACATGAAATATGTCCACCAATTGAGGTTTTTAAATGCATCAAGTGGTTGATGAGAGATTGGGAGTACCATTGAGAGCCTGTAGCCATGTTCAACTGCCTTAAAATGAGCTAAATTCCATAATGAATTCAATGTTAGCAGACCCACGGTGTACCCGAGGGTTTTCGGGTCCACTAAAACTGGAACCCGTACCCATACCCGGGCCGACCCGACCCGGAAACCCGCCGGGTTGACCCGTACCCGTGCCCAACCCTACAAACAGCTTTGTGGTCGATGCAAGGCTTTTCCAGTATCCTGGATTAGAAATGTTTTTCAAGATAAACAGGACACTCGCAGCCGATTTCTTGCCTCGCATTCCAAGTCTAGAAAATCCCGCCAACATTAACAACAGCTAGGAAAATATCATTAGGCAGCCTACGCGATAGAGATGTCCACCTTTGCCTCCCGCTGAGCCATCCCGGAGACGAATCAAACCGTGTCTTCGACAAATCCCTGAGTCGTTTTGACGAGCGCTTTCAACGCCAAATGATCCGGGGAGCTATTCTCTGCGAGCCCTAAACGCAGCAAACGATTAACACTCGAGTTCTTTTAGGTGAAAATAGAATCCGACCAGATGTTCTCGCAACTTTGATTTTCTTGGACTTGTCCACTTTTCGAAAGGAGGTAGACATATTTTTTTGAACAAATACCTTCAATCTCATCGTATGGCAAGTCCAGCTCATCATCCGTCAGCTCTTCCTCAATGCGACTAACGAGTTTGTCAAACTGGGTGAAAACGACGATTATCGATACTGCACCATAGTTATAGTTAGGAAAGTTCGTTTATGTAAAAACGAGGGCAATCGTCACCGTTGTTGGCAGCGGTTTATTCAAGGAACTTTACATCTTCGGTTTCAAAGACTCGACCACCAGCATGCGGAATTTGAATGCAAAACCTGGTTATTGATATTGATTAATGGCGAAAGCTGCAGTTAAGCGCACACCAGACGCAATGAACACGCGCTGCGAGAGGAACATCCTCGCGGCTGCGAGCCTCGAGGAATTCTTGTGCTTTATTTAGATTTTCATCTTGCCCTGGTTCGAATCCCCTGGAGTCATGGAGCACAAGGCGTCTGTTCTGATCGCAGTGGATTCCTTTGTTGATGTCGCATGTACCACGGTGTCCGTGGAATATTTCTTGAGCGAGGAAACAAGGACTCGAGACGGTTCAAAAAAAGGAGGGCGGAAAACTTACCGCGACATTACATAACACCAAATGCATAGGCAATGAGGGAGGACTTTCCCGTTCCCGACTGGGCACATGGTCTACTTCCACTGCAATTGCGCAAGTGGAATTCATTTTTTTTGTGGGAGCGGGCCTGAGTCATGCATATTCTCCAGCCCTTTCTTCGTGCCCTTTCTTCATTGCATGGGGTGATAAATCTACAGTCCCCAGCCCTCGCTTCCCGGATTTTCAAAGCATCTTATTGACACACCTGCCTGCCGTCTAAGCGCGAGCTGAAGCCCAATAAGGTAAGCTTTGGCCTAGGAAAGGAGGCAAGGATGAAAGTATGCAAGTGTTTCAACTTGCAAAGGCACCGTTGAAAGAACCCGGCGGCTCACTGCGATGATGGTGATGAATCGAGACGAGGACGTCGTGATGAGTGAGAGCGATGCGGGAGCGGAGTTCGAAAGCGAGGGCGAGAGCGAGAGCGAAGGCGAGGGCGACTTAAGATGCACAAAAGTCAAAAGTGATTTTATTGTGAAAGAAGCTCCGTCTTTTATACAGAGAGAAAAGTGAGTAATTGGAGCCAAGGAAAATATAGAACTCCGCAGGGACGAGAAACGTGTGCAACAGCAACAGATTAAAGGAACCCGTGTAGTAAAAGAAAAGCAGGGACGACGGCAAACTGCTGAAAAAGCAGGGAAGGTAAAGAGTGGGAATCTAGGGAAGGCAAAGACTGGGATGCGCACAACCAAAGAGAGATATATTGATAAAAAAAAGCGGAAGCTTTTCAAAAAAAGAAAGACCAGGGAAGGCAGTGAACCAGACAACCAGACCAGATGGTATCGCAGTGAAGTGATACGTCGGGGTGGATGGCAGATTGATATGTCAAGGGGCAGTGATGTGGCGGAAATAGCAGCAAAAACAAAGATCTAGTTGCGGGTAATTGTGTTTTGGGCTGATATGAATGTGCAGGGTGAGAGCAGCGTGGTTTAGGGGTTTTGGGGATGGACAAGATGGGGGTGGAAGGAAATGTGCGCGTCCGTATAATCAACCATTTAATAATGATTGACAAGTGACAGATCGTGATTTGAACTTTACACGCTTTGCGCGCTACCATGTGCGTCATTCATGACTACAAGTAGAATTCTCTTGCGAGATGCATGTGAGCAAAATATTTTTACTGTCCACTTCTATTCTTGTAACCCAATTAGTCGCTCCTGAAGAATTTGGAGCCTATATAGGGGCGCTGTGCGCTCTTCAGAACTCACATTTTCGCTAATTTCATCACATTCCGCTGGATTCATATTGGTTACAATTGGGTGGCCACCCGTGAGGGTTCATGTCAGGTCCGCCATTCCCGATTTAAAAAAAATCCAGGTACCAGGCATGCCGCGCGCACCGCGACGGCGTCACCCACCATGTCAATTCAACCTTGATTGATCCATGTAGAATCAAAATTCGCGGACATCGCCAATGAGTCGAACAGGTGAATATACTGGTAGTGGACCGTCTTTCGGGAGTTGAACACGCCAAATTGTTTGATTCCGGATCTTCCTCGGAAGTTGAATAATTCACACAGTGGTTCTCTCCATGCATTCTGCAAGGAGAAAGCCTTCAACAAGCTTCGTTTTACTGGTGGACACTGGGGATACACACCTCATTATTTCTTTCTTGTTTTGTTCTGACTCCAGGCGGGCGGTGGGCAATACGGCGTAACGGGAAAAAAAGAGTACGAGTGGGGCTGAGTGGAACATACAATTTCCACGGTAGTATACGATGGCGTGCTAGGTTGCGGTCCATGCGCGAGGGGGCCTAGGCCGCGGCAAAACGTACCTTTCCTCAATGTACCCCGCAGGAGGCCAAAGAGAAAAATCCAACCATACTCCGCTACATATGACTCGAGCCTGAGTCGAACAGGCATCTTCCACAGCGATATCATCATTGGTGGGCAGGCGGTGTGGACGCGGACCATCCGCAACCGAGTCGTGTGACCATCGTTGAGCTGGGTTGAATATTCGAGAATGAAGGCTGGTAACTCATTTGAAAAGCAACCGCTGTCTGTCCTCAACTGATACTCTCTTGAATCTGAAGCAAATAGGCAAGCGTCGAGCCCCTGCAGTTGTTTTCGTTTCATACGGGACAGACCTCATGAAAAAATAAAGATGCATTCAACTACGTACTAGCAGAGACCAAGTATGAGTATGAGTCCAAGTAAACCCGCGAAACTCGGGGAGGAACCAAAGCTGCGAGACTTCCTGCGAAATCCCCGGGGAGCGAGGCCTCTCTGACAATAGTGCGGGAAGACGCAGAAGTTGAAAACGTTGAAGAGGTACCGGTTCGTAGCACAGGGAGATCGCGAGCACTCGTTTGCAGCCAAGCTTAGAGAGAACGACGACGAGAAGCGCACAGCCGGCGGGAAACTCATTGATGTGGGGTGCAAGTCGGCCGGAACGTCGGCGCTCAAAACGGGGCGGAATCGGAATCGCAGAAAGACTTCGTAGTGCGAGGTAGACACCAGCAAGCCCAAACAGGAAAGCTTGCGTACTTGCGCCAGCGATGACGGTGCTATAAATGTGACTAGAACAGAAAGTGCATAGGCTGCGCCTGGGGTCCAAAGTGCTACGAGGCGCAGAGGATGCACGGGTTCCAGTGGGCAGAACGATGTGCGGGAGGTGAGTGCTTTCCCGGACAAGCGACGCGCGGGCTTATGTAGACGCCACGGGGGCGGCGGCCTCCAGGTTGGCATCGACGGTGGACATTGACCTCGGGCGGCGGCTGCAAGAGGCAGTTCTGGCGGATGTAGATCTGTGGGCGAGGGGTGGGGAACGAGCGCGGGGAAGAAGGGCGAAGGCGAAATGATTGGAAGCGGGGGGAAGGGGAGGAGGGAAAGGGAAACGAAATCAATTAGTACAGCGCCACATAACACAGAACCGAGACGCACCGTCTCCCCACATTGGAAGCACTTCGGCGGCTGTTTGCGCCCCTTGAGGATATGTCCCGCTTCGCGGCAGCGGAAGCACTTCATAGGCACGGAATAGAGCGCCTCAATATGCTTCGGGTCGGGGTTCGGGCAGACCTCGCGCTGGTGGCACTCGACCCCGCACGCGACGGGGATCGTGGGCTCTTTGAATGCAGAGCGTCCGTGTCCTTCGCGGGCGGCCTGGGGACGGACGTAGTTAATGGCCATTCTTTCATTCAATGGAAAGACGCGGAAGACGACGTCTCATTTGGAGAAAGACGAATCCAAGATAGATGGAAAGGAATGGAAACGCTTTTCAAGGTGTTGTGGATGCGGACCACCCGCCGCCGATGCGCATCCCTCGAACAAAAAGGAAAAACCAACGCGGAAAAAAAAAAACTGTTTCAACCCTGGAACAGGACTCAGGCCTGGTTCGAACAGGCAGCTTCCACATATTCAAAGGCCACCTCACATGGACGCGGACCATGCGCGACAGAGTCGTTCTGTGACCTGGAACTTGAAGCAGGGTTGGATTTGAAAGACCAGTAATAGCTGTTTCAGCCGTAAGAAAATATTTCTTGCCAGCCGCTCATCGTATACTGGACCCTCCATTCGACAATAACGTGATATTCCGCTATCTATATTCTGCGGGTGTGGGCCGTCTGTCTTCCGTTTCATTATTGAAATTTTGCGCCTGTTTACCTGTGCGCGTTTCGTTTCGGTTCCTGAATCGGAGAGGTGCCTCTCCATCGAATATTTGGTGTTCGGATCCGCGCCGACGGAAAAATGTTGGTTAAAATTCACAAGACTCGAGCCCGAATCGAACATGCATTTTCCACTGCAAGTGGCGCATCAGATTGTGGATGCGGACGGGTGCCAAATAAAAACCAAAAATATCTAGTCTTCCCAGTGCACTGTGCAAGCACATTGAAAAAGTTAATTCATTTACGCATGTATGTACCACATGGAAACATTGTGTGCCATGCATCAAATACCACTGTCGCCGGTCGCCGTGTTTGTTTGGGTGCCAAGGCTGAATGAGTGGTGAATAAATAGTAGAGGAATGATCATCTTCCGTAACCAAATATGCCGCCAGGCATCGGTTTGAGAAGCAGCTGAATATTGCGAAAGAATGTCCCAACACTATTGCCCCACGTATAAATCAGGTTTGAGTGCAATTACTTCGAGAATCAAAGTTTGAGCCTTGCCATGGAGCTTTCAAGAATCAATCACACATATGGGGGTGCTCAGATGGGCCGTATATCGCCAGCGACGCTGGGGACGGTGCCCTGAATTGGGAATATGTGTGTACTATCCTTGGGAGGCTTACGAGATGGCAGAAGCCTGTCCTTCTCATGCCGGATACGTGAAGACGAACGGGATGTTTAAAGCACTGCTTAAAGCTCAGTCAGTGGGCTTGAAAAAAAAGGAAACCAAACTCACCACGCGCCGCGCTTCGTTGAAAAAAATTAAATCAAGATCTAAAGGTTATTGTAAGTACACCAGCGGTTCTGCGAACACACCGGCTTCCCGGTAGTGTGAGAAATCGATTTTGCTTTGTGTCGACACACCCTGTTCAAAAACGTGGTGTGGGCTATAAATGTAAGCACAAGTGAGAGCATGCGACAGCATACAGGAGACACAGACAAATCAATACCTAGATGTTCTGTAGGGCCGTGCGAGCTATAAATGCGAATCCGAGTGAGATGCGTTACGATCATGTATAATACGTACGGCAGTGCTTGCATCGAGGAAATTTGCATTGAGTAAATTTGCATTGAGGAAACTAAATGCCGCCAGCGGAATTTCGTGATATAGATATACTGGCGAAGGTAATCAAAGCCTTGAGCTCCATCCCGAATTTTCAGAAGAGAGTGGGGATGTGGCGGGACAAAAAGTCAGTAGGACCGCGATACTAAGCTCTCGGGTCATTGCGGATGTACAACGAAGGGAGCGGACAGGGACAGGGAAGTGAATGAGAAGGGCATTTCAGTGCAAAAATGAATTCATAAGTAACAACACAATGTAGGAAAAATCCGGTTGCGCAGTGTCAAGCTGTTCAGAACGGAAAGGCACGAAGACAGAATATTCATGACTTACCCCTCCGTTGATTTAATGACACCGGCCGTTCGTAGACTCGTCTTTGGACTCGCTGAGCGCTGTGAGGTTTCCTTCTCATCAATTACAGAGGCAACTGTGGAAAGATTCAGAGTGAGGACGCACGGTGCAAAGGATCCAAGCAATACAAGGGGAAGATGATACGCGGTCGGAATGAAAGAAGGACGTCGAGAAGAGACCCTTCCTTTTGGACGAAGATTCCATTTTTCAGGGCGTTCAAGAGTAGGGTGTGGGTACCAATAGGCCTTTCGACGCAGTTTGTCAGTGGGACGACAGTCGAGCAGGCATCTTCCATAGTTTCATATTATGGTCAAGCAACCTTCAATAATCTGAGTTCTCGTGGAAACACAGTAGCATGTAAGGAACAGGATATCCGGCGAGAGGCTTTTAACAACCGAGAAACTGTTTGGTCTTCGTGGGTGGGCACCGTATAAGGTTGATTGCCTTGAGTCCCGAGTTGCAATCTTCCGTACATGCGTACGTTTCTCAAGAAGGAACTCGGAACGAAAAACAAACGTGGCTGACGCGTCATGACTTGACCCTGAATCGAACAGCTTCTTCCACAGCAATATAACTGATTTGACAGGCGATGTGGATGCGGACGAACCTGACTAGCAGAGTTCAAAATGGCTTCAGACGGAGAGAGAAGCGTAATTTTAAAAAGAGGGTGATAGCAGAGTAAAAATTGTTATCCAGAGTGTCGAGTCAGAGATTTGACGTCCGGGACAGACACTGAGAGGTAGTCAGGTAAAAAACAAGTAACATATGGCAGGGACAAAACGAACCGACGTTCATATCCAAAGGCAAAGTCGCGGGGCTTAGTGAAGAGCTTAACCCCATCTGTAAAACGTTCGGGACGGAACTCTTCAGGCTTTGGGAATATGGATTCATCTCTGGCGCATTGGCTAGCGGTGTAAGTTTAGTGATGAGTCAATTGGCCAGGACATGAAAGTTTGCTTACTAGAAGTTTGGAACGACCCTAGTTCCTGCGGGGATGAAATAGTCGTTGTACTCCTCGTCATCGATCAATTGGTGAGGAAATGCTGGAGTATCATGCCCGATTAATATTCTGCGAGGACACCACATATATAGTACGTACCGATCGGAGCTACGACTTTCCACCTTTGAGAGATTTTCATCAGAATGACCGAGCGAGTTCAAGCGGAAGTACCTCATGATCTTTTTCAAAATACCGTCAATGGAAGCCAGTAGAGGACGATCTGAGAAGGTTGGCATTCGTCCATCAGCAACAACTGCATCAATGTATGCCTGTGCCTTCTTCTGGATGTCCAGGTGGGTTAACATCGCAAAAATCAAAATCTTTATCATGGCTTCCGTCTACAGATGCAGGGGTCCCGATCAGAATTTTATTCGGAGGATCATGGCTTACGACGTCTGCACCGGCTGGACTCAATGAATCAAACTAATGCTGCAGAAGGAGAGAAGCGCGAACGACTCGGTTGTAATCTCCTTGATCATGTGTTGATTCGTGATACTACCATCCGGGTTCATGTTCTGTTCGATCAACCATCTGGTCATCGATTTGGCAGCTTCTTGACGTTCCTAATGACCCAGGCGATGCCTCGGTGAAAATTTCACAGTGGAGAGTGAAGGGACTTACGACCTGTTTCTTGACCATATTGTAGGGCAGATTTATCATATCATTCATGGAATCATAACAGGCCTTGAAGGCCTTAGCTTCTTTGCGACCAAAGATCCAAGCGGGGAAAAGCGTCACTGTAATTGCCACAAATCATCAGACTCAAGGCCGATCAGGGAAGGAGAGACCTACGGAAGGGTAGAACGTCAGCGATGTGAGTACCTAGAGCCTTGGATGCTTCTCGGAAAAAGTGATTCATCTTGTTCGCCAACCCAATCATTTGGTCGCGCTCGGTATGGACAAGACATGTACTATTTTTTGTCGGGTAGCTGGCCACCTAAGCATTTATGCATGAATATCCTCTCCTGTAGTGAAAGCATCGAGCACGGGCTATGTAGGATTGAAGGCCTGCTTCCTACGAAGGGTTCAAGCCAACTGGCGCCGAAATATATGGAGATTTGATGTTGCGTTGAATTTATTTCGGACGTGGGTACAACATCGCCAAATAACACCCTAGCTGGCCACCCCGCGTAATAATGCGCTGAGGACTTGGAATGTTGCTACATCCATTCGGAATAATAGAGGGGGATTGTAGGGACATTTTCAAATCGTAATAGTGGAGGTACAAGCTTTGTGAGCAGTGGAAAAATCTGCGTCAATAGGATGGGGGATACCCAGAATCCCGAGTCCCGATTAAACGAATGCCCCACACCAGAAATTTTTTGCAAAGGCCCAAATTAAGATACGTGTGACTCTATGAGAAGCATTTGGACATACCTGGATGCTCAAGTCTAGGGCAAAGCCCTTGCAGCTGTTCCAAAAAATCCGATTGTCCGAGACACCAAAATTGGGCAGTTTGGGGTAATAGGCAGTAGCGTAGGGGAACCAGAGTGTAGAAAATTCTCAGATATATCACAGGGAAATGCATGGCATATCGAGATACACCGTACCAGGTTAGAAAGTGGCGGCACAATAGTGTCATATATTACGGGGCTGGCCAACCCGGGCATCTTGAAAAGGTGGGGTCACCTTCTTGAGCGCATGGCAGAAATAAATCTGGCCCGTGGCCATGAGTGGCTTCGCCGTATGAATGCTAAGCATGAGACCGACAGAATGAGCCCAAAAAATCCTGAAATGACGAAGAATTGGTGGAGAACGGCGCGAGACAAATCCGGCAGCTGGCGCAAACATAAGAAATTGATGGTCACACCCTGCGGATCAAGATCAGACACGCCATAACTTTCGATCAACCCACCATTTTGGCGCCAAATTTGGTCCGAACGTTCGTCGTGCATCGCACTTCGATCGCTCGTTCACCGGCAGTTAAAGTCTCCAAGCGGGGTGGTTGTAGATGCAAAGTGGCCAGCTAGCTATGGTGGCCAGCTAGGGGGTCTCAAATAGTACACCGAGATAAACCAGTGAGCTGACGATTTTCGGAATGATCTAATGATGGCATGCACCAGCGTGTCCATAGGCAATTCGCATGATCGTGGTTCCGGTCATTCTAGCATGCTCATGAACAAGAAACCTTGACAGAATTCTATGCATATTCACCGGTCTATTAAGAGAAACCTTTCTGTTTCTTGTATTACTGATATTTTGCGAACGAGGTGTAGGGCCTCCTTATGCATATGCTGTTCATAGTGGGGCATTGTGTCCTTGTTGATACTCTGGAATATTCGCTCGAGTTGGCGCCTCGTTTGTGTAGGATATCCATCACGGTCTCGAAAGAGTTACAGACGAGTATATTTCGGCCAAGGATACTGTGGAATATCAGATCACCCGGTGGGATAAACACGAAAATTTGACAGGAATGCCAGTGGAAATACCTTAACTTTTCCTCCACTCGGAATATAGAAGATGAGAACCTTCAGCAGGAAGGTCATAGTAATTGCTAATGATTGGATATCCCTTTGGACCTTGGCGGGAGACGGCCACGGTGGGAACGCGCTTCCCTGTTACGCCAAGGAAAATAGACAGCGGGCGCAAGAGAGGCGCACAGAAGAGTAATAGCAAGAGGTGTCTTGTTCGAGAGCAAATCCATCTTTTGGGGAAGGAGTCTGAAGGTGGTGGACACTGGAACGTGCTGGGAGAGAATCTAGTCACGCGAACCCGCGAGATTATAAAGGGGGTTGAGGTCTTTCCCAAAGATTTTACGAATGGAGACTAGTCACGACTTACAATAGTCCCGATTAATTGACTGACTCATATTGACGAGTATTTAAGGGGGCCTTATTTGAAAATCTTGACACTCTTCAGCGATTTTCACGGACTTTTTGACGATGCATGGCCAAGAAACTGGCACTACTTGCCGCATCGAGTTAGAAGAACGCCACTACCGTAAATGCGGCCGTATACACTTGTATTTATGGCCCCCGTAACGTACCGGCAGCTGTTCAGAGAGAAATTTCACGATACGTGCCGCCGTACCCGTCAATACCGGTAAATTCGTAAGAAATGAAGGTCACAAGGCCCACAACCGTGGCATATAACGGCAAATTTACTTCTCCCTATTCGGCTTCTCGCTTGTATCTAAAAGAAGTTTCTCTGCGTCCTAGCTCTCTCTGTGTTCTCCATCATGGCTACCACTCAGAGTCTCAACAGTGACGATGCTCGTCTGGCTGATCTGGGCTACAGGCAAGAGTTCAAAAGACACTTCACGCTATGGGAGACGTTCGGCCTCTCCTTTAGCATGGTCACCGTCGCGCCGGGCATCGCGTAAGTTTCATGGAAAACCTGTGTATCCGACGATAAGGGTCAATAGTTCAGTATTCTTCATCTCTGTCTCTAATGGGGGACCGGTCTCGATGATTTGGGGAGTAAGTGCTATATCTATTTCATGTGTACTTTGTCGTCCTAATGGATCCTAATCATGAGTGGCTGACTGCTGGGTTCTTTATTACTCTCGTTTGCATTGCAGTCTCGGAACTCGCATCAGCCGCTCCTACCGCTGGTGGGCTTTACTATTGGACTCACCGATATGCCTCTCCGCGATGTCGCAATCTCCTCTCGTGGATCGTGGGTTGTCAGTATTTCGTATTCGCTGCAAGAGTGAAGCTAACACAAATGATTAGATTCAAACACTATATACCTCATGGCCGGTGTTGCGTCTGGTGCCTGGTCAATTGTGCTCCAGATCGCTGCTTGTGTTACCATTGGATCGAACTTCACCTGGGCGCCTACCACTGCGCAGCTTTTGTCAGTGCCCACTGGCGTCAGCACTGTTGCACTTAGAAATCTGATTAGGCGTCCAGTGGTATATCTACCGCCGTGCTGGTAGCACAAGCTTTAGTTGCTTGTTTTGCTACTCGTATTATGGCTCGTTTGCAAAGCTTGGTCATTGCTCTCAATTTCATGTGTGTGCCGCTCAAAGGCTCCTGGGGTGTTGTCGCCAATACATCGATAGTTTGATTCTAGTTGTGATCATATCTCTTCCAGCTGTAACGCCGAAGGAATTCAAGAATGACACGAGATATGCTCTGGGTAAATTTGACAATGGTGCGATTGTGTCCCGTTCATCTTCGGCCGTCCATCTAATTCAGTAACTTAGTCAACGGCTGGCCCAACGGATTTGCTTTTTGCTTAAGTTTCCTCACACCACTCTGGGTTATTGGTATGACTCCGTCGAGTGAGCAAGATTCGTGTAGTAACAACGATCTTACTCTCTAGCCGGCTTCGATGTGACTGCCCACATTAGCGAGGAGGCTTCCAATGCTAACTTTGCGGTCCCGTGGGCGAATATGATGGCTACGAGCATCGCGGTCATAACCGGTGTCGGTAAGTCGTTGTTTCTCGGCCGGTTGCGGTGGCTTAACCTCGTGCTAGCGTTAACATTGCTGTCGCATTCTGTATGGGGGATGATCTTCTGTCCATAATTTCTGACCCTACTGGTCAACCTTTTGCGACAGTAAGCTGCAGCCCAGCTTCCATTTTCCCCACAATACCTTACCTCAGTGTTTTATATAGGTGCTGCACAATAGCTTGGGACCAAAGGCGACGATCGCTGTGTTCACTTTTATTGCACTAACCTTGTGAGTTCTCTTTGTTGCGAGGGAATTGTATTTCTTACGAGCCCGTAGTTTCCTGACCGAAGCCAACCTTGTGTGTTGACCACTTTCCTCATTTCTGATATATACCGATGACTTGATTTTGTTTACCTAGACTTTGGCTGCATCACGCCAGACTTTTGCTTTCGCTCGAGACGGTGCTCTTCCATGCTCCTTCTGGATCTCCCGGATGAACAAGTTCAGCGGAACACCCGTCAACGCAGTCTGGGTTGTCACCAGTGTGGGATTCATTTTCACTTTCCTTGTCTTCGCCGGACCAACCGCTATTACCACCATTTTCTCTCTGCCCATTGTTGCGCAATATCTCGCATATATCATTCCCATCTTCTGCCGATTCGCTTTCAAAAACGATTTCACACCTGGCCCGTTCTATACCGGTTGTCTCGTACGTTGGACGCTTCTCTTTCGACGCGATATCCTTACGTTTCACCGCAGAGTGCTCCGATTTCAATCCTTTCCCTGGTTTGGATGCTCTTTATGATGATTGTCTTTATGTTCCCAGCAACACCCATGGTTTCGTCTGTCAGCATGAACTATACAAGTGCATGCCTCGGGGCGTGGGTTCTTTTGTCTCTTATCGGGTATTATTTCCCATTCAACAGACTCGGAGGCGTTTATTGGTTCAAGGGGCCGGTACCTAATATAGATTCTGAGAGGGAGTTTACCTCGAGCGCTGCGAGTGTGGAGAAATCAGGTGATTCCAATATCCTCGAGAATAAGGCTCCAACTGTTTAGTTTTTGTTTACAAAGCCCCATAAACTAAATGGTAAAACGTGTACAAATGGCTGCAAACGTTTAAAAAATTGATAAATTTCTTACAATATATTCAGTGGGCGTGGAAGGCAGGTAGCTTTGTCAGCTTTGACCCAGATATGCAACTGGGGGTGATTTTGCCTGCGGCATGGTTTCCCAAGCATGGAGCTTCCATTGAAACTTTCTAGTGGTCGTGTTACCACCGTTGAGCTGGGTCGAATATGGGAGAATGAAGGACGGAATTGATGCACGTACATTCTCGTCTGGAATTACAGCGATTCAGAACTATTTAGTAACTGACCAATTAACCATACCGACTAGCGTGAGTAATCCTTACAGCGATTCAGAACTATTTAGTAACTGACCAATTACCATACCGACTAGCGTGAGTAATCCTTCCCGCGCCTGCTGCACAGTTGAACTGGTTGAAGGGAGTACCTGCGAGGTCCATGGGCGTGGGGGCTGCATTCAATTAGTATTGAATTGCGTATCAATCAAGCACCCAAAAGAATTGAGCGTTTGACATTCAATCCACAAAAACACTGTCTCTTATACTCTCTTGAATCTGAGTCAAATAGGCCGGCGTCGAGCCCCTGAAGTTGTTTTGGTTTTATATAGGACAAGCCTCAGGAAAAATGAAGTTACATTCAGCTACGTACTAGCAAAGTATGAGTATGAATCAGCCACACCGCGAAACTCGGGGAGAAGCCAAAGATGCGAGACTTCCTGAGAAACCTACTGGCGAGCGAGGCCTCTCTGAAGATAGTCCAAGAAGATGACATGATTCCCGAGGTGCCGGTTCGGCGTACACAGAGATCTCGAGTCCGCGTTTGCAATCCTACTTTGAGAGAGAAGTGCTCACCCAGGGGGAGAAGCTTGATGTGAGGGTGTATGTTGGCCAGAAAATCGATGCAGAAACAAAGACATAGTAGTCCGAGGTCCGAGGTAGACGCCCGAAAGCCCAACGAGGAAAACTTGCGTCTTTGGGTGCGGGAGGATATCATCACAATGATGCTGCGGGCGTGACTAGCCCAGAAAGAGGATATGCCGCGGCTGGGGTCCAGAGTAAGTGGTAGGAGGCGTTGAGGATGCACGGGATTCAGTGGGCAGAGAGTTGTGCGGGAGGCGAATGTTTTGCCGGAGAAGCGATGCGCGAGCTCATGCCGTATGTGCGGAGACAGCAGCGGCGGCCTCCGGGGTCGCATCGACAGGGGCCTTGACCTCGGGCGGCGGCCGCGTGGGGCAATTTTTGCGGATGTGGGTCTGGGCGGGCGGAGCGCAGGTGGAGTGATATGAGGGGGCGCAGGTGGCACTGACGGGATGGGCGAGCGATGGGGAACGAGCGTGGCGACGAAAGCCGAACGGCGAAACGCACGATTAAAAGCGCGGGTAGAAGGACGGGAGAAAAGGGACAGGAAATTAGCACAGCGAAATATGACGCTTTCGCTCGGCACGCACCATCTGCCCGCAGTGGAAGCACTTCGGCGGCTGCTTGCAATCCTTGGAGATATGCCCCAGCTCGCCACAGCGGAAGCACTTCGGGGGCGCAGCGTACAGCGCATCAATGCGCTTCTGGTCGGGGTTGGGGCAGTCCTTGCGCTGGTGGCCCTCGACACCGCAGGCGACACAGATGTGTCGGCTCCTTGCATTCGGAGCGCTTGTGGCCTTCGCGGCGGCCTGGGAGAACGGAAGTTAGAATGCATGTGTTGGATGAAGGGAAGGGGACACGCACAGTTAGGACACCAGTGCGTCATCCCGCGCCTCTTACGCCCGCCCTCGGTCGTCACTGGGGCCTCGGTCGAGTACGCCGCGCGCAAGGCGACATTGCGGAAGGCGGTGGGGAAGGCGCGCGCGCCGGCAGAGGGGAGCGCGGTCAGAACGAGACGCGGGGCACACAGACGGAGAAGGGACAGCATCGACATCGTGTACCGGGGAGGAAGTGAAAAAAAGAGAATGATCGGTGACGGGTCACTGATCGTGTGACGCGGGGCTGCCATGCGATCAGTTGTGTGGCGCGTGCACGGACAGGGGCATGAGTCGTGATCAAGTCGCGATGTACTAGACGTGCGAATGACCAAAAATATTTAGTCAGCAGGAATCATGTTTTTCTGTTGGTTGAACACACTGCCGTTCGATCAATGTTAAATTTATTGCTCCGAATTGACTCGGGCCTGGTTCAAACAGGTGTTTTCCATAGTAGTTGCTCACATGGCGACAGCCCGGGCAATGTAGACGCGGACCCTGCAATCAATAGTCAAGATGAAGGATGTTGGATATCAATCCGAACTGCGCCTCAACCTCCAGGACTCACGTCCCTAAGGTTCCCTAGGGGTAGAGGTAAACCTCCGGAGGTTACGAGTACTTAGTAATTGTTCATAATATCTCGTGACCGTCATTCTTCCGACCTCGTTTTTTTACGGTCGACATTTTCCGTTTGTAATGAAAATAGTGGCTGTAATCAAAACCTGACTATTCATTAGAAACAAATCTAATGAACCTTAAATCACTGTCACGGTGGCTGAGTATTTTCTTATGTAACAGTTTCTGATTTTACTCTCAGCTCTCCAAATGTTTCAGTATCAATATTTTGTTGTCTTTCCACCATTCCTTCAGTACTAAACTTTGTTTTTGCTTCCTCAGATGTGTGCGGTTGGTATTTTGGTGTCTGCAAAAGGCCCGCATAAGATCGTCACCACCTGTGTGATGTCACACTTCAACTCCTCCCGGTGTCCTTGCACCCCCTCGCTTCTGGGCCTCCATCTGGTGCCCCCATCACACCTGCGGGTATTTTCGTGGCCCCTGTCGTTAACCGTCGAGGCAAATCCACCACCCTGACTGTTCGTTATCCGACCAGGGAAGTGCGCATGGGTCCGGGAATGTGCGGCAAGACCACAACGAAACAGGTGCTTCAAGTTATCCAGACCGTGCTCCCACAATATCCGTGGGACCAAGCCTTCATTCGCACGCACCATTTCGAGCCCGACAAAGTCGACAAATCTGAGCTCTGGATTTTTTGTGAGTTCGCCTCGGAGGCTCAGGCCGCTTGGTTTGTTGATGTATTCACTTCCGTGCGCGTTCCCCCTTACAATACCCTTACTGTTTCACGACCACTTCACGTACCACGACAACACCCCTGTCGTTGCATACCCTCTCTATTATAAATCTTCCTCCCTTTCCATTTTCTTCTACTGCGCGCCATCAGCATCTGATCCGCTGACCTTTTTCAATGCTCAATGTTCCACTACACCACATCTGTATTCTGAAGAACTTTACTTTCAACACGCGCCTCACCGCCACGTAGTATTCCTGCTCATGAATTTCCACCAGATCATCAGCATTGTCACGAATGCCTTTGAGCTCCTGCGCTATGAATTCTTCGTCGTGTGCCGGAATGCTCTTCGCAAGTTCACGAAGACCATCTGAAGCTGGGAAGTACTTGAGCCCAGAGGTATCACCCAGCGGCGCTTGGTACCTCTTCCCGACAGAGTCAGCGACAGCATGGACTTGCGGCCCTACACGGACTTGGAGACCGAAGAGCGCCGTGCGTCGTCTTGACTGCTCACGGGCATGGGAGTCGTTGCGGGCGTTGGCATCGATGGCCAAATTGGTCATTGCCAGGACGGACGACGTGCGGCGCATGGTGCCGCCCATGCGGGAGCGGAAGGACTTACTGGGGCTTGGGCTGCTCATCGCGCGATCCGTATAGCATCAGAAGGAAGTCTGAGCTGGGTGGATGCGAAGGAGATAACAATTGAATTGAGAATGAGACTGAGGATGAAGTGTAAGCGGAGAATCACCGGTGAGGAGAACGCAGAGAGAGTGGCCTTAGTACAAGACTGCGGGATGCCTAGAGGCTGCATCGAGGTGGACGGCAATGGAGCAGTGACACTTCCATGATAATCTGATCAGGCATTCAAAAGCTTGAACGCTGTTTACACGCGCGAAAATTCGTGAAGATATCCGTTGTTTCGCCTCCACCCCAAAGGTAATCCCCTAGACCATACAGAGAAGCATATACAGCAGCGAGCATAGCAGACAGAGTTCGTTTCGCGCTGCTGAGGCAATTTTGAGGAGGGGTAAATTGACGGCGATATTAAAGATCTAATGTGGTGGATCTTCTGGCGCCGTACAGCCTCCAAATCGCCGGGAAAGGGTCCGGGGTATCTGTATTATCCGGGTGCGTTGCCATCCGTAAATACATCTGTTAATAAAGTAAGCAAAGGAAATGAAGACAACCGAATGACAAGACGAAAGACGAACTGCAACCAACAGGTCTAGGCAATTCAAAGGATTTGTACCTCCCTTGGGACTACTGAAACACGAAAGCATTTCAAACGGGGTAAGAATTAAGCAAAGCGAAAACAGTACTTTATCGCAGTCCTTCCATCGCTTTCGAGGCACGCTGCCATCCCTGCTGCAACCTCGCCTTCAGGATGCTCCAGCATACGGAGGAGCATCCCGACCAAGCTGAGAAGAACTTGGTCGGCGCGGGTGGAGTCCTTTTGATTAATATTAGTACCGTAACAGATTGGCTCGATGTCGTCAATGAGAGACTCGAGGCTGGATTTAAACAATTGGTCCATGATCATGCCACAGAACCGATCGGCCTTGTCAGTGAAGGCGATTTTCTCGATGCCATTGGCTGCCCCAACCTGTGCGGCAACGATTGAACCTCGGCTCTGCACCACCGCCAACTGCAGGGGTTCCTCCAGACGAAAAAGCCACATGAAAGCGATGCAATGAGTCGTGCAGCGCGTCATATTGGCGACGCGATAAGCAAGTACAATCACGTAGCCGAGGCGATGCTTGGTGTACTGGCTTTGCACAGCGTCGAAAATATTTCGGACCTTTCCGTGGTCATTGATCTAGTCGATGAGTTCGGTCGCCATCTCGGCGGTTTGAGCAGTGAAGACGTGAACCTTGAAATAATGGCCGAGGATCAATTAAAACTGAAACATGCTAAGATTTGTTTTGGCCAGTTGAATAAAACATACTTGGTGAGCCCAACACGATGGTAATATGAGATATTCACCTTCCTTTCCCAAGAGAATACGGCCTTTTTTTATTTCCGCCATCTGCATTAGTAATGAAATAGATGAACTACTTCCCTTCAATGCGGTCGTTGATATCGGCGAATTGCCTGCACATTCCGGGGCCGCTCTTGTCCGGGGAAGTTACATCGACAAACTCGATCGTGAAGGACTACCCTTTGGTCAGTTAATTCTCCCGCGTCCTGTCATGCTACCTTGTAATAAAATGTGCTTTCGCTTCGCTCCGGCGTAAGTGCTTTTCTTGGGATCTCAGTATTTTTGGGTTCACAATATTCAATTCATGTCAAAAGCACAGAAAAGTAACCACTATCGTGATTGTGTCAGGGGAACCGCCCGTCCGTCCGTCCATCCGTCCGTCCGTCCGGCTCCGGCCCATCGCACTGCCCCGCTTCCTCGTCCGATCCTTCGTCCGGCCTCCGGACTCGCACCCCAGCCTGCGCCTCCATCCGGAACGTCACCTCCCGTCCCTCCGGACTCTGTTCCCTTCCGTCCGTCCGGCCGCTCTCACTGGCACGTGCTGTGTGATCAAGCTCGAGACCTCTGCCGATCCCTCCGGACACGTGCTACTGGCTAGTACTTAAAAAACCTCGCCTAGCGTGAGAATCCTCATCCTTTCTTCTCTTCGGATTCTCCCGCTAGGTGCGTATTCTAGAAACCTGTATTTAGTACCATTCAATTGAGTTGCTTCGGATTCTCCCGCTAGTCTCCCGCGCTCTGCGCCGAGCTGAGGTTGCCCTTACAGCAGAAGAAAGGATCTAAGGGATCAACTGGTCAAGATTGCGAAGTTCGGTGTAGACTCGGACTCGGACTGCTACGCTAGCGCTCCGGCCTCCCCGACTTCCAACCTCGACCCCTCCTCCTTGATGGACGCTCCGACGCCCGGAAGCGGGTCCGCACCACCCGAGCTCCCGGATGTTTACATCCCGGAACCGGCTGCCGACCCCGAATCCCGGCTGACCGCGGTCGAAGGCTCTCTCGCAAACATCGAAGCCCTACTCCTCCGCGTTTTACACAACAACCAAAATCCACCCGCGACTGCCCCCGTCCCTGCCGCTCCGGCTCCGGCGGTGGGTCCAGACTTTACCACCCTCACCCCCGCAGCAAAATCGGTTCTCCGACCGAACCCCCCGGCCGTCTTCGACGGCGACCGGACCCAAGGACGGATGTTCCTCCACTCCGTCCTCACATACCTCCGACTGGTTCCGGAAGCCTTCATGGTCCACGGACAGCTCGTCGAGGAAAAACTCGTGCGGTACGCCATGTCCTTTATGGCGCGAGACGCGGCCGGACGATGGGCCGAACGACAGTCCGCAATCGTTCCGTTCCCATTCCCGTCCTGGGCGGAATTCGAGTCCGAGTTCCGGCTCCGGTTCGTCGAGGAAAACGAGCAAGACCAAGCTCTCCTCCGGCTGGAGACCCACAGCTACTACCAGGGCTCCCGCGACGTTTACCGGTACACGGACGACTTCGAGGAACTCACCGCCACGGCCGGGTACACGGATCCGCTCGTCCGCGTCACCAAGTACCGAGCGGGGCTCGACCCGAGGATCAACGCAGCGATCACCACGTCCGGAACCGCTCCGGCGCTGCTAGACTACGCCGGATGGCGTCTCCGCGCCTTCCGTCAGTACGACGCCCTCGCCCGCGTCCGAGCGGGAGCACCTCCGACTCGCGCCCCGGCTCCGGCCGCACGCCCTCGCACTGGGACGTTCCTCCCAGTCCCCTCCTTCACGCCTGCTCCCAAAGCCGCGCCGGCGCCCGCCCTTCCGCCTGGCATTCCGATGGAAGTTGACCGGACCCGCGCGCGCTTCGCACCGCGCGCTTGCTTCCGCTGCGGTGCGTCCGGACACCTCGCCCGAGACTGCCCGACTCCCTCGGACGTCCGGCACGCAGACGTCCTGGACGAGGTCGTCCGTCAACTCGGAGACGACCTCCTCGGAGAGCTCTTCGCGCGCCTCTCTACTACCGCCGGGCTTCCGACCGAGCCGGACGCCGGAGACGCGGAGCCAGAGGGTTTTCCGGACGCGGTCGAGTGAGCGGTGCGCCCTCGGTCGCGTCCCCTAATCGTTACTCCTGCCTGTACAAAGATATACCCAATAAATCAGCAGTTGAAACGAAAGACGCACCCCCTGCTCCGGTTTCCGCCCCCCGGCCGGAGCCCCCTATTCCCGCCCCGGAGGCAAAAACCCCTTCCATTCCCCGCGTCCACCGTCCGAGATGGGAACGCAAACTGCCCCGGCAGTACGTTATTGATTCCGTGGAGGGCCGGAACTCCCTGCACATTCCGTTGGAGATGCAGTCGGTAGAAACCGCGGCTAAGGTGTCCGTGAAAGGTCTGGTCGACTGCGGAGCGACCGGAGACTTCATTGACTCGGAGTACGTGATCTCCCGCAACCTTCCCGTCCGGAAGCTCTCCCAGCCTATCCCGGTCCTCAACGTCGACGGCACACCCAATGCATCCGGAGGCATTACGGGCGTAGTCGATATGGTCGTCAACTACAAGGGTCACTCGGAACGCATCCAACTCGCCGTGACGCGGCTCGGGAAGCAGCACGTCATCCTCGGTTACTCCTGGCTTCAGAAACACAACCCGGAGATCGACTGGGAAACCAAGGAAGTCCGGATGACCCGCTGCCCGACCAGCTGCAGCACCTGCCGAGACGAGCTTCGCGCCGTCCGTCGCAGCGCGAAGATCTCCGCCGCGATCCTCCGACAGCTCCGCGAAGGTCCCGTCCCGTCTATCTGTGCCATTGACTCGGAGGAGTGGTGCGGAGACGACGGGTACGATCCGGATGGCGACGGAGACGACTGTCCGGACCTCACTCCGGACCCGGACGAAGACGACGATGACGAGCTAGAAGAAGGCGACCGGATCCTCTACACCGCGTTCGCTCCGGCCGAGGAAATCCGCGCCGGGAGCACCGTCTCCCAACGGCTCGCGGAGGCCTTCGCCCGGAACTCGGCCCCGCCTGGGACCTCGGTTCCGACCTGGGTCGAGGACTTCTCCGACGTCTTTGACAAGGAGTCGTTCGACGCGTTACCGGAGCGCCGGACGTGGGACCACGCCATCGAACTCGTCCCGGACGCAAAGCCGGCCAACTGCAAGGTCTACCCGATCTCCCCCCTCGAGCAGAAGGAACTCGACGCGTTCATCGAGGATGGGCTGAGCACCGGCCGGATCCGTCCGTCCAAGTCCCCGATGGCGTCTCCGGTCTTCTTCATCAAGAAGAAGGACGGAAGCCTCCGGTTCGTCCAGGACTACCGAGCGCTCAACGCGATGACCGTGAAGAACCGATACCCGCTCCCGCTGATTAACGACCTCATTAACCGCCTAAAGGGAGCCCGGTTCTTCACAAAACTCGACGTCCGGTGGGGCTTCAACAACGTCCGGATCCGGGGAGGCGACGAGTGGAAGGCCGCGTTCCGTACCAACCGAGGACTCTTCGAGCCCCTGGTGATGTACTTCGGCCTCACCAACTCCCCGGCCACATTCCAGACGATGATGAACGACATCTTCCAAGACCTCATCCTGTCCGGAGACGTCATGGTATACCTTGACGACATCCTCATCGCTCACTCCGATCTCGCGCGCCACCGAGAGATCGTCCGAGAAGTCCTCCGGCGGCTCCGGGCGCACAAGCTTTACCTCCGGCCGGAGAAGTGCGAGTTCGAGAAGTCGTCGATCGAGTACCTCGGCGTCATCATCTCGCACAACCACGTCGAGATGGACCCGGTCAAGGTCGCCGGAGTCGCCGCCTGGCCGGCTCCGGAGAACCGGAAGGACGTGCAGCAGTTCCTCGGCTTCACGAACTTCTACCGGAGATTCATCCGGGCTTTCTCGGACATCGCGCGGCCCCTCTTCGACCTCACCAAGAAGAGCGTCGCTTGGACCTGGACCGCTGCCGCGGCTGCCGCCTTCCAAGCCCTCAAGGATGCGGTAACCGCGGAGCCCGTCTTGGTCCTGCCCGACGAGTCGCGTCCATACCGGGTCGAGGCGGACAGCTCCGACTACGCCACCGGAGCCGTCCTGTCTCAGCCGGACGCGAACGGGAAGTGGCATCCGGTCGCGTTTTACTCCAAAAGTCTGAGTGACGTCCAGCGCAACTACGAGATCCATGACAAGGAGATGCTTGCGATCATCCGGGCCTTAGAGGAGTGGCGACACTTCCTCGAAGGTACGCAGTACCCGGTCGAGATCTGGACGGACCACAAAAACTTGGAGTACTTCCGGAAGGCGCAGAACTTGAACCGGAGGCAGGCGCGGTGGTCCCTGTACCTGTCCCGGTTTGACTTCGCGCTCCACCACCAGCCCGGACGCCTCATGGGCCGTCCGGACGCGCTGTCCCGCCGTCCGGACCACGGAGTGGGCTCGGACAACACGGACGTTACCCTTCTTCGCCCGGACTTGTTCCACGTCCGCGCACTGGAAGGTGTCGTGGTGGCCGGACCCGAGGTCCCCCTCCTTCGTGACGTCCGGGAGGCCTTCACGGGTGAACCGGACCTTGAGGACCCCGTCGCGCTTGTCGCGCGAGAACTCCTCAAGAACCGGAACGTCCGCCCCCCCCGGTCGTCCGAGTGGCGTGTCGCAGAAGGGCTCCTTTACTACCGCGGTAAGGTCGTCGTACCGCGGAATAAGGACCTCCGGCGCCGAATCATCGCCCTGCACCACGACACCCGGGTCGCCGGACACGCCGGACGCTTCAAAACCCTCGAGCTCATCTCCCGGAATTACTGGTGGCCCCAGCTGTCCCGTCACGTCGGCCAATACGTCCGGACCTGCGATCCATGCAACCGGACGAAGGCGCTTCGGAAGCTGCCCCACGGAGAGCTCCACCCGACCGAAATCCCGGAAGAACGTTGGGACACCGTCTCGGTGGACTTCATCGTCGAGCTCCCAGACGCGCACGGGTTCGACGCGGTCATGGTCGTAGTCGACGTCCTGGGTAAGCGGGCCCATTTCAACGAGTGCCACACCGGCCTTGGCGCGGTCGGAGCCGCTCGGCTCTACTACCGGAACGTCTGGAGGCACCACGGAACCCCCCGGAAATACATCTCCGACCGTGGGCCGCAGTTCGTCGCGGAGTTCACCACGGAACTGTGGCGCCTCATCGGGATAGAACCAGCGACCTCCACCGCCTACCACCCGCAGACCGATGGCCAGACCGAACGCGTCAATCAGGAACTCGAGCAGTTCGTCCGGATCTTCACGAGCTACAAACAAGACGACTGGGACGAGCTCCTCCCGGCCGCGGAGTTCGCGTACAACAACCACGTCCACTCCTCGACGCAGCAAGTCCCGTTCATGACGGACACCGGAAGGCTCCCCCGGATGGGGTTTGAGCCCAACGGACTGCGCTCGAACGTGGAATCCGCGAACGAGTTCCGCGACCGGATCGCGTCCGGAGTCTCGGAAGCCAAAGCCGCGCTCGTTAAGGCTAAAGACGAGTTCAAGCTGTACTACGATCGCCGACGCACGCCCGCCCCGGAGATCAAAGTAGGCGACCGAGTCTGGTTAGACGCCTCCGACATCCGGACGACCCGTCCGTCCGTCAAATTCGCGGACAAACGCCTCGGCCCCTTCAAGGTCGTGAAGGTTGTCGGAAAGGGTGCGTACAAGCTCGAGCTCCCCCCCCGGTACTCCCAGCTCCACCCGGTCTTTCCGGTGGTGAAACTCCAGCTCGCGGAACCGGACCCGTTCCCCGGACGCCCCCGGAACGACGAACCCCCACCCGTCCTCCAGACGGACGACGACGTTCAATGGGAGGTCGAGGAGATCCTAGAAGCGAAGGTCCGTTATGGCAGCCTCTGGTACATGGTGCGGTGGAAAGGCTACGGCCCGGAACACAATAAATGGGTAAAGCACTCCGACGTCTTCGCTCGAGACGCCATCGAGGCCTACTATCGCCGCTACCCCAACGCCCCGCGCCGGATCGCCTCGGCCGCTTTCGACTCGCTCTCGTTCCGGAGGCGCGACGCCCAGGTCCGATTCATGCGTCGGGACGCCGCATTCCAAGGGGGGGTGATGTCAGGGGAACCGCCCGTCCGTCCGTCCATCCGTCCGTCCGTCCGGCTCCGGCCCATCGCACTGCCCCGCTTCCTCGTCCGATCCTTCGTCCGGCCTCCGGACTCGCACCCCAGCCTGCGCCTCCATCCGGAACGTCACCTCCCGTCCCTCCGGACTCTGTTCCCTTCCGTCCGTCCGGCCGCTCTCACTGGCACGTGCTGTGTGATCAAGCTCGAGACCTCTGCCGATCCCTCCGGACACGTGCTACTGGCTAGTACTTAAAAAACCTCGCCTAGCGTGAGAATCCTCATCCTTTCTTCTCTTCGGATTCTCCCGCTAGGTGCGTATTCTAGAAACCTGTATTTAGTACCATTCAATTGAGTTGCTTCGGATTCTCCCGCTAGTCTCCCGCGCTCTGCGCCGAGCTGAGGTTGCCCTTACAGATTGGGTTTATAAACAGTCCGCGGGAGCGAAATATTGACGTACCACGGGTAAAGCCGGCGTGTGGCAGCATCAGGAAGGATGCCAAGCCAACTCCGCTCTTCTCCGAGAAGGTTTAAATGGTGTTGGACACAGCTTTTACAGTGTGTTGGCCATTGGATCGTGTTGTATGGCGCCGTGCCTTTGTGAAACTGAATTTTGGCGAAGGGATTTGAAGTCAATTGGCGGCGACACGGAGCTGAAGAAAAAAATTGATCAATAATGATGAATGATTGATGATCTGGCTTGGCGTGCGGAGTTGAGAATTCCGGTCTGCATTCGCCCGAAGGCCTCTAAGGGCACACAAAATTTCTCAGAATCTCTAAGGCTTACTCTAAGGCCTCCCTAAGCCTTAAGGCCTGTTTAGGCCTTACATCTTAGAGCCAGCACTGCCTGAGGACGCAATTGTACCGTGATTGTGCGGTGCTTGCGCAAAAGCACCCAATTTGTTCCTGTTCTTGGCGCACGGTGAAAGCTACTGGGATCATCAGACCACCACAGGAACAAGATCTTGTTTTGCTGTGGTCGAATAAGTAGAATAATAGAGTCGACATGCGATGTCTGGGCGACTCGCAATGCCGAAGGTGATAGTCAGGAGCAGGAAAGGAGAGCCAAACATATAATAATACAATCATGATGCGGAGAAGATTTCGGCAAATGATGGCCGAGCACAGCCACCATGTTCGCGGTGTTTTCGCGCTCGCCGGTTTTCCGTGTTCCAAAATAAATAATAAATAAGTACTCGACCTGCCGCGCAAAGCGTGGGCCTCACCCACCAAGTCAGAGGTAAGTCGTCAGAGGTAGGGGTAGAGGTTGGGCCATTTCAAAACCTCCCAAACCTCTACCCTACCTTGGGAGGTTCAGAGGTACTGAGAGGTACTGTGGGAAAAAAATAATTTTGCAATGTCCTCTCGGGTGCAGTGGTAGTTTCTCACTTTATTGCCTCGGATCATGGAACAAGCATGATTTGGTTGGTGATAAGGAGTTCCGGGCAACTGTACAACAGAATATGAAAGGAAGACGGATTGAGATTATCCAATTAAGATTATTTTGATTTTTCGTATTACTCTTACTATGTATCCTGCTGTTTACTTACATGTCCCTGCTATACAGTCTACACTCATCAATTGCAGCATGCATTTCCGGAGCAAATTCCATGTGTTTCTGCACTAAGGACCTCTAACCTCTACCTCTACCTCTCACAGAGGTCATGTAGGGGTAAACCTTGGAGGTACTAGAGGTAAAGTAGAGGTAAACCTCTGGAGGTCAGAGGCTTGAAGGGTAGGGGTAGAGGCTGGCCTCAAAATACCTCTACCTCTACCCCTGGGGAACCTTACATGTCCCGTTATCTCTATTTATTGGACTCATATCTACTCATGCACGCTGTTCTCGTGTTTACTTGTTCCCATTAAGTAGTAAGATTCTTATTTTTCGTCATATGGACTCATAGCTATGCACACCAAGTTGTATTTAAACCGTAGTACTTCCCTGAATATACTTTAGTTCCATCTGTGAACCCGTTCCTTAAAGTCACTTCTTCAATAAAGGACAGGAATCTTCTTCAGGCGTGTGTGTGTGTGTGTGTTGGACGCCATTGAATTTATTCGACCCGGGGCTTCAGTTTCAGCTTCGGCTTCTCGGTTTGTCTCAATGTTAAACTAAAGAGTGGGGATTACGTATAAATGCTACTATGATCCTCGAATAAGTCCTTGGAAGCAGGCAAAAAAAAAATCCACTGATGGGGCCAGGATGATTCGAACAGTGTCTGGGCCCATGGTTCGAACTGGGTGCTTTTGGCTCACGAGGAACTTTAGCGAAGCAGTGAGCTGGAAATAATGAAAAAACAGAATTTTCAGATCACATGATGACTGCTTAATTCGAACAGGCAGCTCCCGCAGTTGGATATGCTCGCAGAGTGGTGAGGTGTTGTGGATACGGACCATCCGTGAACAAGTCTCTTTCCTTACTAGCCAACACCATAGTGATTGGAATGCTTTTCTGCAGCACTTTACAGTCCCTGCTCTCTGTCTGTATCAGGTCGATACATATCCGAAGCAGCTCATAAGCACTCTTTGCAGTGCGAAAGGGTGGAAGGTTACACAGCGCAATTATGATGCCGGGTCACATTCCATGAATGGCTTTCGAAGCCAAAAATCTCAATGAAATAAGCTACCCTCATCCAGTGATCGATACTCTTCGTTTTCTCGATGGAAGGGCTCTCCGCATGCAACAGAAATTTACCTGTGGTGTGGTGCGCAGTGTTGATAATAAACAAGAAATGTGATTCACATAAACGACAAAGTAGGACTACACCAAGTAAACATAGACTTCCTCACAAACCCAGCACAAAGATGTATAGAGGAGCGAGTGAATTGTAAACTAGCAGAGCCCAAGTGAGTAATAAATTGGATCCTCGGCCTCATCGGGATCTGGGACAGTCATGAAGCGTTGGCTGGTGAGCTGTCCCAATGATCAGCAAAGCATGTAATAAGACTGCGCAATGGACACTTGCCTCTTGTGCAGACCTTTTCAGGGCTTCAATATCCACAAGTGGATAGCCAGATGCGATCGCGGCGTCTTGACTTTCCGGATTGAATCCTTTTGCTGCATGAAATTCGCGGATTTGGGCCTCTGTGCACTTGTTCCATTCTTTCTCACAACGCTCCAATGAAAAACTGGGTGTAGGTAGGCCGATGTCCTCAGCCGCTGCATGAGTTAACCGGTCAAGTCCATCTGGATTGAAGGCCCAGTAGTATCTCTCGGTCTCCGAAGGAAAAGCAACAGTGAAATGACCGTCGAGGATCTCGACCTGGGGGGGGAACAGAAAGAGATAAACCTTGTTGGAGGGTCTATCTGTCATGCATGTTCCTCGCAAAGTGAAGCCATCTAGTCGAGTGTCCAAATCACAATCAATGGAAATGCTGGTGATAAGAGGTAAGGCTTCATTGGAATCTGGGATGGAGGCTTGCAGTTTAGCTCTTGGTCACTGCTTGCTAGCAGACCCACCAATTACATGTTGCAGGTGTTTTCGGACATGGATTTGTTGAGAAATCCACCATTTTGTAACAGTGTGGTCGCCATGTAACCGAATGTCCATCCAAAAGGAACACCCTTCATTGTTCAGATATTCGAACCTAGAAATTACCTCCGTAAGTAAAATGGTCCAAAGAAACTCTGAAGCCCACCGTGTCCATCCAGTTCGCATGACATCACCCCGCAATGAATAGCCATTCCATGACCTCATAGAAATGTCATTTGGTGGGTGATGATTTGTAAAGGGACTGGTTGTAAACGGAATGGTTAAGAATTGGTGTGAATTGGAGTCGGCATGGTCGCTAAGAATCCAAATTGAGGGGAGCGTGATAGACTCTGTTGAGGAAGGAAGATTCACGTAGTGCCATCGGACAGAGTATCTGAGCATGGCATGAAACTCATCGAGTTTGAGTGCACGTAACAGTTCAGTGTGCAACTCATTCTCTGTCAGTTTGAATGATGGCAATTCAACCCCCATACTGTGTAACCCGTGATAATAGATGTCTGTGGACAGTGCGAGCCCATCACCAACGTCCAAGCACAATTTTCCAGTGGACAGTCGGATCCACAGTGTACCCGGAAGGTCATAGAGATCTGTTCCGGTGTTTTCCTCCCAATACAATTGTGCAGCCTTCATTATGGTCAGCTTGGCAGTGGACATCCGAAGTGAGAACTTACCTTGAAATGCTGCCACTAGATAGATTGAGGATAAATCTAAGGTTTAGGGGCACTTGAAAGAACGGACCATTTCCTGACGGATGTAGGTTGAGGCTAAAGGAGACTGGGCATGCATTGTCTTGATTTGAGAAACTGTCATCATGTCTGCCTGATGAATGAACAACGAGATATGTTACATCCAGGAACCCACTGACCATCATGGTAAATCAATGCATTCAGCCCAGCCAAACAGGTAAACCCAAATAGTTGTGCCAACAAAGGATGACTGCGCTGCAAGATTTAGATTCACACACACGCTGCACGGCGCGATTGCGTACCGATGTTGTTGGGCTTCAAGGACTTGAGCCTTTATCTACAATCAAAAGATGAGACAACCGTCAGAGGAATTTGAGATGATGTTTTGCCTGTTCGAAGTTGGAATCATCATAAACTACCACGGTCATTGGGTCTTGATGTCCGAAGATTTGTGCACGATGGACCCTCCGCGTTCCAACAACGACCCTGATGTTCCGTATAAATGCCCCCGTCTTTCTGCGGTAAATAGGGTGTTGTTCGACCACATTCTCCTGGTCGATCTCGTCCAAAAGATTCAAATCAACCAAATTGACACGGCAGAAATCTACTGGTAATTGATCATGGTAACTAAAGGTAGCAGTAAAAATTAGGCTTGGTTATCTCACCACTTCTAGGTTGCTCTATTGTGGACCTGGGGTGAAGCGTCAGTTGACCGAATGATGTGCAAGGAAGAGCCCAAGTGGTAAACGTACAAACTGTTGATGGTGAAGGACTCAGTCTTGATGTATTTGAGAGTGGTCCTGGGACCCTCTCCAGCACCTCCGCCCCCACCGCTTACCCCGCCCGTCCCACCATTGCCTCCAGTACCTCCTGGGAAACATTCGCAGCATGGTCAGAATTGTTACCCGTATTCCTCGCACCATGGATATTGACAGTCTGGGATCCACCAGTCGGGCGAGGCATGAACGGTACAGATGGATAGAGAGCACAGAAGGGCGTGAAGGAAGGACAACGTGGTAGCTAAAGTGAAGGACACGGACACAGCCTTGGACAGCTTCACTTGCCATAAATATTTCGGAGAGTCGGGCCGTTGATTCATTGGTCCTTCCTAAGAGCGCGGCAGGCGTGAAGCGCCCTGCCACCTTCGCACAGGTACAGGTGGACGCATTGAACTCATGACTGGACTTCCCTTGACAGAGAAGCGATGGCGGCGTTTGTGTGGCACCCGGCACAATGGGCCGAATGCAAATCAGCATTGCTAGTTGCCCCGCTCGCAGAAAAGAACATAGGTTGGTGCTGGAAACATAGTAACACATTCAAGTTGAATAATATATAACATTGAATCATACACAGGATCTATGATCTCTCCATACATTAGCTGGTGGATTGATGGCACCAATGGCATTTGAACTCACGGAAAAATAAAATGCTTATGGGTTTCCCTGTCCTGCTGCTGCAAAGTTTGGATCTGACAGACAATACTCTCTGTTGAAAGTTCTCTTACTGATCCTGTCTGTGGTGCAGCACCAATGTGATTCTTTCATTGATGTTCTTTTTGGTATTGTGCCTTGAAATGGTCCATGACACCCATGGCAGATAATCCAGTGCTAAAATGATCTGTAGCCCCAATGGCCTTGTTTTTGGTATTATTTCCCTTGATTCATTGGTCTGTGGCATCTATTGTATTGCTTGGGTATTATTGTTCCCCTGATCCGGTATCGAAATGATATAATTTTTATGGATCCTGGGTCAGAACGTTTCATGGCACTCATGGTACTATTAGGGTAACCAATTTTTACTGATCCTGGGTCAGAATGTTTCATGGCACTCATGGCACTATTAGGGTAACCAATTTTTACTGATCCTGGGTCAGAACGTTTCGTGGCACTCATGGCACTATTAGGGTAACCAATTTTTACTGATCCTGGGTCAGAACGTTTCGTGGCACTGATGGCACTATTGGGATAACAATTTTTTACTGATCCTGGGTCAGAACATTTTGTGGCACCCATGGCACTATTTGAGTAACCAATTTTTACTGATCCTGGGTCAGAACGTTTCAGCACCTGTGGCCCTCTTTGGGTAACAAAAATTTACTGACCCTGGTCAGTAGTCTCATGGCATGCATGGCACAATATCCAGCCCAATGTGCAGTTCTGTGGCATGCATGGCGATTCCGTGGTATATGCGGCATTGTTTGGTTGAAAAAAACGACCAAACAATGGCAGGTATATACTGGGTGGCGGTATTTTCAGGTGGTTTCCATGTCTGGAGTGTTATCATGCATTGTGATAAACAACAATAGCTTTTTTTGTAATAAGACTGTGATAAGCACGACTTCTCAAATTTTTCCTAAGTCCATTTCAAAGTCCGACCCACGTGTGCGATTGTGTGATGATCGTCAATCAATCACGACATGGTTACGAACGACGTGGTTACGACGCTGTGCGTACCTCTCTTTCTTCCCCACCCCCATCTCTCTCTCTGTCAGCCTGCCCTTTCCCCTCCCTCCATGTCCTACGCCCTCTTCAAAGGACAGTCTACACCTCTTTGAGCAGCTGCTTCTCTCGTGCCACCCACGCTGCACTGAATGCCCAAGCACCCCTCAAGGTTTCAAGCCCTTCAATGCTTCGAGCACTCCTCAAGCTCTCAAGTTTTGCTCACTTCCTCAAGTCCCTCAATCCCTCGAGGTTGCTGGCTGTTCTTCAAAACCACAATCTTCAAAATTCTTCATACGCTTCAAATCTACTGGCATTTGTGGGAAGGAATGGGGCACAGTAGGAACGAGCCCGTTTCTGTTTGAGTGTCCTGTATTTTCTGCTTGAGGATTAATGTCTCTGACTGAAATTCTTTCTTTCTGTTACGGTCCGCAGTGGCTCGCCTGCATTTTCGTAGTGTTCCGTTGCTTAATGTATCCGTAGTTTATAATACACATTCTTCTTCATTGCACACATTGCAAACTGAGTGACCTGCTTCCTGGATATTCAATGTGCCCCAATATCAAATATATTGACTATCCTATGATGCACAATGTAGCTTCTATAGTGTGGATAGCTCCGGTAGCTCGTTGCTATCGAGAGCTACCAGGAGCTACCAGCCGATGTATGACAGCTACGGGCAGCTACCAGAGTTTGGCGTGCGGCTATCAAGAGCTACCAAAAGGGGGACTTGGTGATGGGGCTATGCGAACTATTTCGGCTACCAGGCACTACATAGACTTCTCCTTTTTTCCTCATGACTGCCGTGGGTGTAGATCAGCACGTGTCTAAGCGCCTGGACTCGGCTACGCGCCGATCAGTCGCTACTGTAGTATTTCGTTCAATTTGTTTAGTCACGAGTCATACGGCCAAAAATCTACGAAAATTTTCGTAGGGCACTGCGTCACAGAGCCAATTTTGGCCTCAGCCGAGCTGGCCGAGCTTAGCCGAGCGTTGCTGGCGGATCAAATTGCCCAAACGGGCTCGGCTACGAAAGGGTGAGTTCGTCACACCGAAAAGGCCGAAAAAGGCCTTACGAATTGAACAAAATACTACAGTATGCCTTGGCTTGACGGCTCGACAGCGCCAAATCTAGGCGACCGTTCAACGCAGTGATTGAATTTATTGTGCATCAGACGTCCAAAAGAATTTCTTGACTGGAGGTGGTTTGGTTTTATAGAGGACAGACCTGAGGAAAAATGAAGAATCATTCAACAACGTACCACATCGTAGACATAATGAATTGAGCACGAGTACAAGTCCAAGCAAAACCCCGGAACTAAGGGGGAAAGTATGGCTAAGCCACCCGCCGAGCAAGCCTCCTATAAAATAGGCAGGAAGATGCAGAAATTGAAGAGGTGCCAGTTCGTAGCACACGGAGATCACGAGCACTCGTTTGCAGCCAAGCTTGGGAAGAAAGACTACGACAATCACACAGTCGGGGAAAAACATAGATGTGAGGTGCATGTTGGACGGAACATTGACGCGGAAAACTCAGCGGAATCGAAATCGGAAGACAGCCCCAGTACTCCGAGGTAGAAAGCCGAATGGGAAAATTGGCGTACGTGCTTGCGCGCAAGGGTACCACGATGAGGATGCAACGGGCGTGACTAGTTCAGAAAGAGGATAGGCTGCACCTAGGGACCAGAGAAGTGCTGCGAGGAGCCGAGTTCAGTGGACAGACAGATGTGCGGGAGATGAGTGTTTTGCCGGAGAAGCAACGCGCGGGCTTATGCGGCAGACGCAGCGGTGGCGGCGGCCTCCGGGTTGGCATCGGTGGGGGCGTTGACCTCGGATGGCGGCCGTATGCGCAAGGCGAGCGAAAGCGGAACGATGCCAGAGGGGCGCAGGCATTTTAGCCATCTCTGAAATTGTTGAATGACCATCAATAAATATAAGACACCATCCTCTCATCAGTGAATATTTCCTACAGCAGATTGAATCGCATTCAGTACTTTGAAAGCCAATTTTTTTGGCAAGAAAATCCCAAGAAAATCCCGAGCTTGTAAGATTTCGGACATAGGTTGCGACCTTGTGACCTTGCCGGCTTTCTAAACCTTTCTCGACGTTTTTCGGGCTTGTTTGTGCTTGTACAAGCTCACAAGATATCTGTCAAAAGTCTGATGCCGTTGACCTGGCGCAGAATATAATAGGCACAAGAAAATAAAAATTCGAATACATAGCTACGCGTAAGTTGGACTGACTTGCTTTTAAAATCGTCCTGATTTTAACAGTCACCCTCTACCCCTCTCCGCTTTCCCTGCGACTGCTTCCATTCTGACGCCGAGATTAACATTTGATGTTGCGGTCCAGAGTAAGCGGGGGAGTATTCTCCGTGCTACGTCTCATTCCAACGCGAACGAGAATGAACGTGGGCACTATGTTCTAAGTGATATATCAGATATCAAAGGTTGAGAATATGGACGCCAACTGACAACGCCTAGCTGCACCAGGCCCCAGGCCACACCCTGGAAGATAGTCCACTAGCGAAATTTTAAACAGTACAGTGGAAGCATGCCTTCCCTGAGGCCGACTCACGAATTGGGAAGCATTGGAGATGACGTAGAGTATTACACAAAGGGTGTAGAGTACCCCGGACTCGAGTCTGCGGGATTTTGTCAAGGATAAACGATATCTGTATATGAGTTGAACGCACATGATTGCAGTCGCTGTATCGTAGCGTTTCCGAACTGCCCGCCACCCAGTTAAAGCCTGCACCCCACGCCTTATGTACCATATTCTACCAGCTGAACCAATACTTCAGCAAGGTGGACCTCCTCGATGCGTCGTCATACCTGTAAGACACGTTAACAGAACATTTGTGACACCTGCCATGCAGACAGGCACTCTTGGGTCAATGTACGAGCTCATTTTTATCAACCCGTAGTGCTCTAATCCACTGATGCATCCCATGACTGATGTATACGGGTCAGAATACATGAAACCAAGAGAAACAAATAAGGGGCTCACCCATTGTTGCGACAGCCAGAATTCCAGGCAGGACCAGGATTCTCTTCCGTGACCCCCATATCACATAGCAGCGATATAACTGCCAAAGACGTGAGTGTGAGAGTGATATGAACCCGAAGAGAAGCCTACAAAGAGCAAGTCTGTCACCAAACTGGGTATTTCGCCCGTCAGGGCTCAGAGGATCTGCAAGGACATGTACTAACTTGTTTAATACCAGAATAATATCCTGCACCAGTACTAGCGCATGGTAGAGACGTAGAAGACGGGCTGGAGCAACCTTGGAACCCTGCACCAGCATATATACCACAGACATGGATGTGGCAGTCGCAATAGTCGCCAAGAGGGTGCTCAAGGCAGCGAGGAGGAACATGGTCCATGCCGTGACGAGGAGGATTTTACCATCGGGGATATGCCGGTGCAGGCTGGGAATAGAGAAAAGAAAGAAAACCACATAGAGTGCTGGGCCCGAGGTGAATATAACGGCGGGAAAATCATAAGGGGGATTATTCACCGTATAGTGGTAGAACGGTCTGGGATGGATTATGAGCGCTCATCACAGCGGCTTAGACCTGACTTACAGAGATTATTGAGACATTGAACAGCATGGTACTCCAGCGGTCCTCAAATTCGACAGAGTCGACGACATAATTCATGCTGATGGTGATAGTGGGGGTAGGATGTAACAGAGATCATACCCTGTGCATATATATGTGAGAAAAACAAGGTCGCATACGCACTCACTACCAACAGGATCTGGTGATATGTCAAAAAGGCCTATGACAGGTCTGATTAAGAAAGGATAAATGAAACGGCTGCAGACTGGATTTCCCGAGTGGGGAGATGGGCTCAAGATCAAGTGATCTATGGCCATGCACCCACAATAGGAGTATGTTTTGTTGGATCAATAGAGCAGAATCCAGTATAAGCAGTGAACCCGCATACTGTAGAGTAGTTTAGGTTTAAAACACGATGTTGCCAACGTTGGCCTGGTTTAAATCATTGTGGTTTAAACCAGCTATAGGGAAAGCAGGTATTGTTTAAGCCAGAACAGTTTAAACCAGGTTCAAACCTGATGGTTTAAACCATGATGCCTTAAACCAGGTTGAACCAGGTTGAAACCATGATGGCTTAAACCAGGTTGAAACCATGATGGCTTAAACCAGGTTCAAACCATGATGGCTTAAACCAGGTTGAAACCATGATGGCTTAAACCAGGTTCAAACCATCATGGCTTAAACCAGGTTCAAATCTGATGGCTTAAACCAGGTTCAAACCATGACGGCTTAAACCAGGTTCAAACCTGATGGCTTAAACCAGGTTCAAACCCGATGGTTTAAACCATGATGGCTTAAACCAGGTTTAAACCTGATGGTTTAAACCAAAAAACCTGGATCAAAAGACTTGCAAATGGTGTGGCTTGAACCAGTTTTAAACCGGTTTAAACCAAAAAGGTCGGACCAAAAGAGTTCAAACAGTGTGATTTAAACCAAAATGGCTCAAACCAGGGCTAAACCTGTTTAAACCAGAAAATCATAGAATTAATCATGGTTGAGTCAAAATTTCAGATTTGGTTGAGTTCTTTGAATATAATTAGATATTTCAATCAGAAGAATGGATTTCATGTAGTTGTCATCTACTATAACAGCTGCACAATCAATTTTTGGATCCATGTGCTTAGACCTGTATGGGCGATATAGTGTGTCAAAAGTATTTGGTACAACTTCGAAAGAAATCACATCTTTCAGCGGGACAACTTGAGAATCAGCACAAAAAAAAGACAACTCAGAATGAAGCACACCTTGTAGATTAGGACAAGTTAAAATTTCACAACTCCAGAAAACACAACTATTTTGCAAGGAGGTACAACTCCACACATTGCGATTTACAACTTTTAATCTGATGGATGCAACAACTTCTCACAAGACAACTTCATTCTCTAGCAACTCAGATGGCAGGACAACTTCATGTTATTTTGCTGCATGTCAAATATTGTACAACTTTTCAAGTGTACATGCTAATTGAGTACAAGTTTCTGACCAACAACTGGTGGTTTATATACTTCTTCTGGGGGACAAGTTTTATTGGGCAGGGTGCAACTTCCAAAAGCTGTGGGTACAACTCCCCAGCTATCAAATACAACTTCACTCAGTCGAGGCACAACTTGCCAGACACAAAATAAACTTCAGAATCAGAGAGGCAGGTTGACAGATCTGCACTCCGATCAGTGGCAGTGAGAGTCGAGCCCCCCACGTGATCCAATTCGGTGTTCGAACCTATGGCGCACTTCGGCCATCTCGGGCAGCTGAAATCTCACTGAAAATATCACTTCCCAACAATTTTCAGTGCTCTGGTGTTTGGAACGGTATTTCACATACCTTGGCTAGTGCCGAGACGTCCACAAATGATAAATTATCCTCGCGCAAGTTTGCTAGAAAATTACTTGACAACAAACTGTCACAAATTAACATTGAAATTGCTTTGAATTTGCCTCGAAGGGAAGTTTTAGATGTGTTCTGCTATGGATAAAAACCCGGGCTATGGAAGGTGGGGTAAATCGTGTGCAAACAGTAGAGAAACTTATGTAGAAATCACTCACCTGACCAATTTTCCGGTTCGGTGTTTGAATGTGCCTGCTCTCCGCTGAACACTGAACCGAACCTTTGGTTCAGGTTCAAGTATTCGCTGAACCTGAACGCCGAACGCACATCCGGTTCAAGTTCGGTTCAGGTTCGGATTGATTTCCGAACCGAACCTTGCCAACACTACTTCTGTGACTGATGTCATCGCCTCTGGGGTCCGCTTGCAGCTAGAGTATATCGAGATTGACACTACGACATAGGAAGACAATCGGTTCCAAAAGGATCATCCAGCCTGAGCTGGATTGCCCAACACAATTGACACAACTTGCACAATTAAGCGGGGCATGGATAAAGCTCAGGGTTCGATTTATCCACCGATGTGGTGTACTACAAGGCGAACTGGAGCACACAGACATGCCATATGCCACCCACACTGTAAGCAGTGGAGCAGCTGCGGGTGCCAGCAAACTGCCTCCATCAACATGACGGACAGCGGACTGTTTCATTGAGAAAAGATACCTCACATATGTTGGAGGCCCAATACTTATAGTTTTCAGTGCCAATGCCACCCTCTGCATTAGGAAATTAGGAGAATGATAGAGCAATGCAACTGGGAATTAAAGCCTTTCCTTTTAAGGAGGTCAAACTTTACTGCACGCTGCGGAAGAAGTGCAGCATTGAATCTGTTGTTGATCCCGTAGAATTGTCTTCATAGGTTAACTAGATGTGATTTGGTGCTTCTTCCTCCCTCTCTATGATCAATTGAGTCACCACATTGTTTCTGCACAAGTTACTTCCCTAGAATAAGATGACTTGGAGCTGATGGCATTGTCGGAGTTTGAATGTGAGACTCTCCCAATCAATGGCAAGTTGCAGTTTTGAAAGTTGGGTCAAGACACAAGTTGTGATTGTCTGAGGCAAAGTTGTGTCTCCTCATGATTGCAGTTGTCTCACATCAGGTTGTAGTTGTCTCCAGGTGAAAATAAGTTGTGTTTAAACTTGGAAATGTTGTCTATGACCAAGTTGTTGGCAGGTTGAAGTTGTACCAGCACTGCAGATAGTTGTCATTTTGAATCCCAAAGTTGCACCTGGTGGGTTTAACAGTTGTGCCAGTTTCCCAGTTGACCCGCACAAAGCTGCACCTCTGCAAAGTTGGGTTAAGGCCGAGTTGTGGCTAAAAGCAAGGTGTCATAGGTGAAGAGGTATCATGAGAAAGTTGAAGTAGTGTCTATGAAAGTTGCACCAAGATGAACGTGAAGTTGTGGGCCAGAAAAGTTGCGCTCAGGTAACATGTAAGTTGTACCTGATTTTTAGTCAAAAACTATGCAAGTTGTCCAAATACTTTTGACACAGTATGTCTCCCATACTCTGGTAACATGTAGGTTGTACCTGCTTTTCAAGTCCATTTGGACTGTCCTTGCTTATAACTACAAAAACGCACCAAGAAAGAAGGTGTGTGTATTGAAGGTGGCTAGCATGCATGATCAGATGGGGAAGGATATGAAACAGCAGTTTAAAAGGTTGGCAGCACTTGGCCCAAGGCTGGAGTCAGTCTTGCCCAACATATCAGGTCTGAGCACATGGATCCAAAAATTGATTGTGCAGCTGTTATAGTGGACGACAACTACATAAAATCAATTCTTCTGATTGAAATATTTAATTATCTTCAAAGAACTCAACCAAATCTGAAATTTTGACTCAACCATGATTGATTCTATGATTACTGTTTGAACTCTTCTGGTCCGACCTTTTTGGTTTAAACCTGTTTAAAACTGGTTCAAGCCGCACCATTTGAAGTCTTTTGATCCAGGTTTTTTGGTTTAAACCATCAGGTTTAAACCTGGTTTAAGCCATCATAGTTTAAGCTAGTGTTGCCGCGACTCGAAAAGTCGAGTCACGACTTGCCAAGTCGACTTAAAATTGTGCTCGACTCGACTCGACTCGACGTCACGGAGTTGAGTCACTTGAAGTCGACTCAAGTCGACTTGAGTCGATGAAGTCGGCACCTTTTTGAGACATTCTCAGATTAATAGCAAGAAAATAAAGTGCTCTTCATATTTTGTGTAACTAGATAGTGGCAGTGGCATATTTCATCAATGTGGCTACAATTCCACTGACTACATGGGCATCTCATCTTCTGGCATGCAACCTGGCACAAAATCAGCTGTTTCAAATGCTTCAGTGAGTACTTGCAACGCCTCCTGATGGTCTGGCTCATCAGGAGAGGCCAGGGGGCATAGTCAGTCTTCCTCGTCATCTTCAATCGGAGCTGCCTGCCAATCTGCCATGAAGTTCAGCCGCGACTTCTTGTAATTAAACTTCAGCATCTGGAGGGCTTCCATGAGGTAGGGACTTGTCCAATTCCTCGCTTTGTGGACGTTTCCGCCGATGACGAAAAGACCCATTCAGATGGTACTGATGTCGCCTGGATCGGGGCGTAATCGATGAACATGCGATATATTGTTGGCCAAGTTGTGATTCCATGATTCTGCCCATGGCTAAAGTCAGGTGTGCGAAAGATGCTTTGGACTAAATCTCACCATCCAATAACCAATCATGTCTGTTGTTTGAGGGACGGATAGTACCAGAATCCCTGGCTGCGAAGATTGTTTATCTGTATTTGCACAGCACGAACCGTGTCAAGATCTCTCTCTCTTGCAACGGGTTTGTGAATCTTTGTTTCAGGGAAATTTATTTGGGTCCCTGTCCATCCATTCAACATGGTGAAACATTTCCAAGAGCAATTCAAGAGCTCGTAATTACCATATAACCCAACCACTGGCAGTATTAGTAGTGGCTGGTAATATCTACATGAAACACATCGTCTTTTGTGCATTAATATCCCTATCCTTCGTACATCCCAGCTGATATATACAGTGGTGTTAATTCATTCAACTGGTATACAATAGAACATCACAGATGTAATGTTTCCCATACTTGCCACTCAGCCTTCCCAAGCTAAAATTCGACTTAAACCGAGTTGAAGTCGAGTCATCAGCATGACTCGGTGTGACTTGTGAGTTGAAGGAAGTCAACTTGGGTGACTTCAAGTTACTTGAGTCGACACAAAAAATTTAAAAAATTTGTTTTGTGATTAAGATTGCTTTAGCAGTCAAGAGGATGCTCTACGATAGGCAGGAGCTAATTTGTGTGACTTGAAACATCAACATGTTTCCACAATGAGAGCAGGTCGTTCAGACCATGCAACAATTAATAATGGGCCCCCAGGTGGCTTTTGAATATCTGAGAGTGTTGAAGCATGAGCTTTCCTCTTACGGTCTTTGGCGTTTCGCTTCCCGTTTCGGACGGTCTCCATTTCTTTCTTCCTATTTATTTACTATATGTTTGACGCCGATCGTATCCGCACCGTATAAATGTGCGGATCCACTCCCTCAGTCTCTTACCATCTGGGTGCGACTGAGGGTGCGTCTTCTTATTCTAATTTACAGTGCACATACTTATGTATCTACCTGTAGCTTCGTACTTACTGTACTTCTACAGGTAATTCGTACTTACTGTACTTCTACAGGTAATGCAATAGAGTCTCTTACCATCTGGGTGCGACTGAGGCTTCGTACTTACTGTACTTCTACAGATTCGCAGTCAGACAATTGCACACGGTGCCCTGACAAGCACCCACCCAGACCGAGACTCACCCGCCATCGTCGTTCCCCTATTTCTTGCCCCTGATGTCGCTGATGTCAGCCTCCACCCCGTTGCTCCTGCAAGAGCAGAAGCTCACCTCAGCAAACTGGTCTGTCTGGAACCCGCTCATTGTGAGCTTCCTCCATGGGCGGCGTTGATGACTACCCGAATGGTACTATCCGCCGTCCCACTCCTCCGGCCGTTATCCCAGTTCTCCCCACTCCTGTCAACTCCGTCCATCCCTCAGCTGAGGAATGGGACCTCCGGGATGGGCTCGCTGGCGCAATCATTTATCAGAATGTTGTGCTGCCCAGCTCTCATGGGCTGTTGCCGACGGAGACGAGCCGCGAGATGTGGATAAAAGCTCACAGTGAAGTTCACCCGTACCTCCGAGGCGCTTAAAGCGCAGGCCATGGAGAGGTTGCGGGCGGTGAAGCTTGCGGGTGGCAGCGGACTACCTGGCCACCTTGACACCTTGACCACTCTGCGTGGCGAGGCGTTGCTCATCGGTGCGTCGTGCAACGACACCGTCATGATCTCCATGATTCTTGGGTCGCTACCTAACCCCGAGTTCACCTTCTCCATCATGACACTGCAGTCCAAGACCTTCGCGCACGAAGTCACCCAGGACCTCATGGCATACCGGGACATTGTCTATAAGCCGAAGCTTGACGCCGCTGCCGCCGGCAAAGGCAGTGTTCCCAACACGCTCGGCGTGAACAACAGCACTACCTGGGATAACTGCCGTGTGTCGGGACACAGCCGTGACTACTGCTGGGCCCGTGGAGGAGGAAAGGAAGGTGAAGGACCACACCGTTGGGTTCCGCCACCAGGCATGGCCCCTCGTCCGCACAAAATCCAGGAAGTGAGGGAGAGGAGGGCTACTGCCAGAGCTGCCGCAGCTGCAGCCGCTGTGGCATACACATCACCTCCCTCGACGACACCTCCCGCAACCGCCCCGCTGACTGCCGCTGCAGCTGGTTTTATCGCACCCATGTCGACCTATGCTTGCGCCACGTACTACGACGATGGTACGTCACCTATTCCGTCGTCACCGGTCACGGTCGATAATGTGTTCGCTAGATTCAGACATCCAGGGTCAAGTCTTGCCCTTCTGAATAAACATGTTATTTGTACCTTATCTGATGTACTGCCTCCCGAAATATATATGGCCTCCGGCACAATACACAATGTGCCGGATATTTTGATGTTCCTAGATAGCGCTGCGTCAGATACCTGTGTCAATAATACGAGAAGGTTTATGACATACGAGGTGGACAACAGCATCGGGAATACAGCTACAGGCGGGGGTTTTAAGGTTGCAGGCAGGGGAAAGGCCATGTTTCGTGTGCGACTAGAGGACAGGACCATTCACAATGTTGTCCTGACCGCGCTGCATACGCCCGAGTTCGCGATGAACCTGATTTCACTGCCAAGCTTTGATAGGTGACGGTACAACGGCGTGTGGGGAAATGGTCGGCTCAGCGTCCTTAACCGAGACGGAATCAAATCCTCGATAGGACACTTGCCCGCGCGGAGGGCCTGCGAAATTTATATCAGGTTGACGTTGTAGATGACGTGGATGGTGGTGGAATTGTTGCGGGTATAGCAGGGCACTCCAGAAATCAGCCTGTTGACCTTGAAACGTGGCATCGCCGCTTTGGCCATAGCGATGTGCATGTTATTGAGCGCATGGCACACAAGTCTCTCGTGGACGGCCTCGAAATTGTAGGCCGAGACCTGCGCGGGCTTTGCGAGGATTGTATTTTCGGTAAACAAGACCGAATGCCATTTGATGATGTGGTAGTGCACGAGAAAGATCCGCTGGAACGCGTGCATTTGGATTTGTGGGGGAAGGTGTGGACACCGAGCTGGTCGGGAGCGATCTACATGATGTTGGTGTCCGATGGCGGGATGTCAGCGAAGTGGCCACTGTTCCTGAACAATAAACGGGCGGAGACAGTTGTGGCCGCCTTCAAGGCATGGGTAGTCGAAGCGAAAGTACAGACGGGGAAACGGCTGAGGGTGGTGCGCATTGACCTGGGACGCGAGTTCGACAACTTGTTCTTGGGGTTTTGTGCCGAATGCGGCGCCACTGTGGAGAAGGTTCCTAAAGCATCTTCAGCGGCGCATGGGCACGTTGAGCACGGAAACCGCACGGTTATCGAGGGAACGCGCACACAGCTCATCGAGTCAGGTCTTGATGCGCGGTTCTGGGCTGAGGCAGCAGCAGCGCATTGCTATGTTCGCGGTTTCATCCCCTCTTCCCGACATCCCAACATAATTCCGTGGGTCACGTGGTTTCGGAAAAAGGACAATCTTCCGCCGCTCGCTCCTGCGCCAGTTCCCGCTCCTGTGCCTGCGCCTCCTCCCGTCGTTCCGGACGGACCTCGGCGTTCAAATTGTGTCCCGAAACCGTCACGGCAATTGCTGGAATCCAAGTTGAGCGACCGACATGAGGAGGAAACGGCTCGCGCAAACAAGGATTGGGCCAATGACGAAAAACACCCCACCGTGAATGCGGTTGATGTGGGGTGGGAAACGTTTGACAATGTCCTTCTTCGGTTGCTGTATGCTTTTGCCAGTGCCATAAAAGGCTCGATACCCCGGTCTTACACGCAAGGAATGCGCGAACCCGAGAAATGGTTACCTGCAATGCGTGCAGAGATTGATCAGCTCGAGTCACGTGGCGTTTGGGAGCTAGTCGACTTACCTCCAGGCGACCATGCAATTGACGGCATGTGGGTGTATGACCTCAAGGTGGAAGGAGATGGCGACGTAGTGAAATACAAGGGCAGGTATGTGGCGCGCGGAGATGAGATGATTGAGGGGAAGGACTTCGAGAAGGACTTCGAGATGAAGTGGGCGATGGTTGCGAGGATGTGTTTTGCAGTCGCTGCCGTGAAACGCCTGCGAGTCCGGCAGTGGGACTTCTCGGGCGCATATCTGAACGGCGTCATGGATCGTCCGGTGTACATGAGGCAGCCGCAGGGGTTCGTGAAGCAGGGAGAGGAAGGAAAAGTTTGCTTGCTTCGACGCCCGCTCTACTGTCTGGTCCAGGCTGGGCACATTTGGTACAAGACTCTTGCAGCTGGTTACACTGACCTGGGTTACAAGGAGAGTTTGGCCGACCCATGCATCCGGACGCGTAAACGAGGAACCGACTACACCATCACTTCCACGCACACGGACAATGTGTTGGGCATGTCGTCTTCCGAGGAGGAGAGCAAGCGAGTTGTTGAGGAGTTTGCCCAGAAGTGGGACTTGAAGGAGGTGGACATGGCGTTGTTGTTGGGGTTGACGGTCGAGAAATTAGAGGACGGATCGATTGCGCTGAGCCAGACACAGTGCTTCGAAAAGGTACTGGCTCACTTCGGCTACAGCGATCTTCCTTCGCTGTCAACGCCATTCCCGCCCGGCTATTAGATCCACCCCCAGAGTTCGCCACTATTCCCGGAAGACGCTGCTTTCATGCGCGACAAGCCGTTTCGCCCTATCCTCGGTACTTTGGTGTGGGGGAGCGGCGGGACACGACCGGACATCGCATACTCCTGCTCGGCAGTCGGTCATGTCCAATCCAACCCAAATCCTGACCACTGGGGGCTTCTCATGGGCGTCTTGAGGTACATCAAGGGAACCATGGACTATGGCATCCGATATTTTCCATGCGACATAGAGAACGCACCAGGTGGTCGTGGTCTGAAGCCCGAGGGTTTCATGGACGCAGATTGGGCTGGGTGCATTGACACCCGTTGTTCGACATCGGGCTACATCTTCTTCATGGGCGGTGCCCCAGTGTGCTGGTCTGCCAAACTTCAACCTATTGTGGCGATGTCGACAACGGAGGCTGAATACATTTCGCTGGCAGGAGCTCAGCAGGTGATGAGGATGAAAAGTTGGTTGTCGGAGGCTTTCCTGCCGCAGGAGCTCCCAATGCAGTTGCGCGGGGATAATCTGGGGTCTATTAGCCTCACAGAGACCACTAAAGCGCACGGTCTCTCAAAACACCTCGACATCCGTTACCATTACATTCGCGAGCGCGTCAAGGAGGGCGAGATTGCAGTGTTGTCTATCCCCGGAAAGGAAAAAATTGCCGACATTCCGACGAAGGCGCTACCCCGGGCCGTCCACGAGCGGATCGTTGCGCAGATGGGTCTTGATTGGAGGAGAAGGCTCAACGCCAGGGGAGTGTTGACGTGTGAGCTTTCCTCTTACGGTCTTTGGCGTTTCGCTTCCCGTTTCGGACGGTCTCCATTTCTTTCTTCCTATTTAGTTACTATATGTTTGATGCCGATAGTATCCGCACCGTATAAATGGTGCGGATCCACTCCCTGCCCCTCTGTCTCTTACCATCTGGGTGCGACTGAGGGTGCGTCTTCTTATTCTAATTTACAGTGCACATACTTATGTATCTACCTGTAGCTTCGTACTTACTGTCCTTCTACAGGTAATGCAATAGAGTCTCTTACCATCTGGGTGCGACTGAGGCTTCGTACTTACTGTACTTCTACAGAGAGGCTTCATGGGCCCGAACACACAGTGGTGGCAAGTTGGCACTCGTTTTAGGGAGTGTTGGTTGATGTTGAGCTGCGCTGTATATTAAATTGATTACACCCCTGGCCCCAGTGACAGTGTGTACTTGAAAACAGTTGATAGTGGGCCCTCTGGTAGCTTTTGAATATCTGAGAGATTTCTGGGTCCATACATACAGTGGTGGCAAGTAGGGACTCATTTTAGGGAATGTTGGTTGATGTTTGGCCATGCTGCATATTAAATTGATTACACCCCCAGCTTCAGTGACAGTGTGCACTTACAAACAATTAATAACGGGCCTTCAGGTAGTTTCTGAATATCTGATGGGCTTCATGGGCCCATACACACAGCGGTGGCAAGTTGGCACTCCTTTTAGGGAATGTTGGTTGATGTTTGGTCGTGCTCCATATTAAATTGATTACACCCCCGGCCCCAGTGACAGTGTGTACTTCCGAACAGTTAATAGTAGGCCCTCAGGTAGCTTTTGAATATCTGAGACTAGTTGGCATCTGTAACTGAAAAGTCAGCACAGCGTGCGCCGATCTTGTTCCCATCAAAGCCGTTTGCACTAGGTTGTAGGACAGAGGTGGTTTCACTGTCAGAGGTCACCTTGCTCCCCGATGGTAAAACCCGGTGGGACTCAGTTTTCTACATGCCTTTGGTATCTCCAGCAGGTGTGTACAAAATCACAACATTCAGTCGATTGCTGATCCTTGAGCACACAAAAAGTCGGTCACAAGATTCTTCAACATGTACCTTGATCTTCAATCATTTAGCCGCCTGTTGAAAAATCGGCATTGGAACCGTCTCGAAATCCTGGAGTTAATAATTCAGGTGTGCAAATGTCCATCTGTTATCTTTCCTCACCATAATTATTAATTGTATGTTCATCAGCCGCACACAGTTCAAACCATCATGTCATCAGAAAATACCCCGATCCTTGCTGCAACAATTCCCGCCTTTGAGCTCTTCTCGTCTGCCTGGGAGGCAATGAAGGCTGATGGGGATTTGGCAGAGGAAAATGTTACGTCAATAATCACACCTGGCTTAGATTTAGCGAGGAAATACTACAAGAAGCTCGAAGCCTCAAATGCACAAATCATTGCAATGTGTGAGTGTTGCTTCAGGTTACATATGCAAAATGCTGACAGCTCAATGTAGTTATTAACCCCTCAATTCGGATGGAATGGATCAAGAAGAACTGGTCCACTCACGATCAGGCTGCAGCCCGGGCAGCTATATTGGCAAAGGTAATGTAACACACCTTATCTTGATTGATATATTCACGTCACCTATGTCGATAGCTCGAATTTTATCGAGACCAGGACGATGATACAACCCCATTGTCACTATCAACTAAGGTATATTCTCACCCAAAATGCTCGACTCAGAAGTCGGTTGAAGTCGAGTATGCGACTCGACTCAACTCAACTTGAGTCACCGACTCCAAGTCGACTTCGACGGGTGGAGTCGCGAGTGGCGGCAACACTATTTATGATGCCAACAATTTCGAGAAACAACTCCAGACACGACTTCAGAAACAACCCTAGAAACGACCCCAGAAACGTCGAAACGAGTTACTCTGACTGACCCTATTGTTTCTCGGCCAGTTGCGGTGGCTTAACCTCGTGCTAGCGGTTAACATTGCCGTCGCATTCTGTATGGGGGATGATCTTCTGTCCATAATTTCTGACCCTACTGGTCAACCTTTTGCGACGGTAAGCTGCAGCCCAGCTTCCATTTTCCCCACAATACCTTACCTCAGTGTTTTATATAGATGCTGCACAATAGCTTGGGACCAAAGGCGACGATCGCTGTGTTCACTTTTATTGCACTAACCTTGTGAGTTCTCTTTGTTGCGAGGGAATTGTATTTCTTACGAGCCCGCAGTTTCCTGACCGAAGCCAACCTTGTGCATTGACCACTTTCCTCATTTCTGATATATACCGACGACTTCCTTTTATCTACCTAGACTTTGGCTGCATCACGCCAGACTTTTGCTTTCACTCGAGACGGTGCTCTTCCATGCTCCTTCTGGATCTCCCGGATGAACAAGTTCAGCGGAACACCTGTCAACGCAGTCTGGGTTGTTACCAGTGTGGGATTCACTTTCACTTTCCTTGTCTTCGCCGGACCAACCGCGATTACCACCATTTTCTCTCTGCCCATTGTTGCGCAATATCTCGCGTATATCATTCCCATCTTCTGCCGATTCGCTTTTAAAAACGATTTCACACCTGGCCCGTTCTATACCGGTTGTCTCGTACGTTGGACGCTTCTCTTTCGACGCGATATCCTTACGTTTCACCGCAGAGTGCTCCGATTTCAATCCTTTCCCTGGTTTGGATGCTCTTTATGATGATTGTCTTTATGTTCCCAGCAACACCCATGGTTTCGTCTGTCAGCATGAACTATACAAGCGCATGCCTCGGGGCATGGGTTCTTTTGTCTCTTATCGGGTATTATTTCCCATTCAACAGACTCGGAGGCGTTTATTGGTTCAAGGGGCCGGTACCTAATGTAGATTCTGAGAGGGAGTTCACCTCGAGCGCTGCGAGTGTGGAGAAATTAGGTGATTCCAATACCCTCGAGAATAAGGCTCCAACTGTTTAGTTTTTGTTTACAAAGCCCCATAAACTAAATGGTAAAATGTGTACAAATGGCTGCAAACATTTAAAAATTGATAAATTTCTTACAATATATTCAGTGGGCGTGGAAGGCAGGTAGCTGTGTCAGCTTTGACCCAGATATGCAACTGGGGGTGATTTTGCCTGCGGCCTGGTTTCCCAAGCATGGAGCTTCCATTGAAACTTTCTAGTGGTCGTGTTACCACCGTTGAGCTAGGTCGAATATGGGAGAATGAAGGACGGAATTGATGCACGTACATCCTCGTCTGGAATTACAGTGATTCAGAACTATTTAGTAACTGACCAATTACCATACTGACTAGCGTGAGTAATCCTTCCCGCGCCTGCTGCACAGTTGAACTGGTTGAAGGGAGTACCTGCGAGGTCCATGGGCGTGGGGGCTGCATTCAATTAGTATTGAATTGCGTATCAATCAAGCACCCAAAAGAATTGAGCGTTTGACATTCAATCCACAAAAACACTGTCTCTTATACTCTCTTGAATCTGAGTCAAATGGGCCGGCATCGAGCCCCTGAAGTTGTTTTGGTTTTATATAGGACAAGCCTCAGGAAAAATGAAGTTACATTCAGCTACGTACTAGCAAAGTATGAGTATGAATCAGCCGCACCGCGAAACTCGGGGAGAAGCCAAAGATGCGAGACTTCCCGAGAAACCTACTGGCGAGCGAGGCCTCTCTGAAGATAGTCCAAGATGAGATGATTCCCGAGGTGCCGGTTCGGCGTACACAGAGATCTCGAGTCCGCGTTTGCAATCATACTTTGAGAGAGAAGTGCTCAGCCAGGGGAAGAAGCTTGATGTGAGGGTGTATGTTGGCCAGAAAATCGATGCAGAAACAAAGACATAGTAGTCCGAGGTCCGAGGTAGACGCCCGAAAGCCCAACGAGGAAAACTTGCGTCTTTGGGTGCGGGAGGATATCATCACAATGATGCTGCGGGCGTGACTAGCCCAGAAAGAGGATATGCCGCGGCTGGGGTCCAGAGTAAGTGGTAGGAGGCGTTGAGGATGCACGGGATTCAGTGGGCAGAGAGTTGTGCGGGAGGCCAGTGTTTGTCGGAGAAGCGATGCGCAGGCTCATGCCGCAGGTGCGGAGACAGCGACGGGGTCGCATCGAGAGGGGCCTTGACCTCGGGCGGCGGCCGTGTAGGGCAGTTTTTGCGGATGTGGGTCTGGGCGGGCGGAGGGAGGGTCGAGTGATATGAGGGGGCGCAGGCGGCACAGACGGGATGGGCGAGCGATGGGGAACGAGCCCGGCGATGAAGGGCGAACGGCGAAACGTACGATTAGAAGCGTGGGTAGAAGGATGGGAGAAAAGGGACAGAAAATTAGCACAGCGTAATATGCCGCACGCGCTCTGCACGCACCGTCTACCCGCAGTGGAAGCAATTCGGCAGCTGCTTGCAATCCTTGGAGATATGCCCCAGCTCGCCACAGCGGAAGCACTTCGGGGGCGCAGCGTACAGCGCATCGATGTGCTTCTGGTCGGGGTTCGGGCAGTCCTTGCGCTGGTGGCCCTCGACACCGCAGGCGACACAGATTGTCGGCTCCTTGCATTCGGAGCGCTTGTGGCCTTCGCGGCGGCCTGGGAGGGCGGAAGTTAGAATGCATTCGTTGGATGGGGAAAGGGGGAAACGCACAGTTAGGACACCAGTGCATCATGCCGCGCCTCTTGCGCCCGCCCTCGGTCGTCGCTGGGGCCTCGGTCGAGTACGCCGCGCGCAAGGCGACATTGCGGAAGGCGGTGGGGAAGGCACGCGCGCCGGCGGAGGGGAGCGCGGTCAGAGCAAGACGCGGGGCCCGCAGACGGAGAAGGGACAGCATCGACATCGTGTAGCGGGGAGGAAGTGAAAAAAAGAGAGTGATTGGTGACTGGTCACTGATGGTGTGACGCGGGCTACCGCGACAGTGTCCAGCATAGCTGACCCTAAGGAAGCAGTTGTGCTTCCCTGAGTGTGTAAAGGAGAGTCGTGGAAGCCATTGCCATCCATTAGGATCTCAGACAGAAGCCCAGCATCAGGAGATCAGAACGAGCCCCAAAAGTCGTGGATCGACGAAGAAATGGAGGAGAAATGGGCTTATTAACCGTCCCTGTGGATACCTATCTCGATAGGTCTGCACCCGTGCTGATGGGCTGATCCTATCCGTTCCGCGTGATCCTTACACAGCCCACACCTCTCGTCATTACACCTGTCGTCATGACGGGTGTCGCGATATTCTTATCTTGATCCTTCCCACCAGCCTCCCCCCGTCTTCTTTGCTTCCCATGGACAGTGCTACTGTCCCAAAACCCAAAGGATCTCACGGTGGTAAACGCCTGGGTCTGGACGCAAGAAAAAAGAGGAAATTCTTGGAAACTCTGCGCAGACCTCTGTACGGCGTGCTCAAGTTACGGAAAATCCCTCGCGCACTCTCGGACTTCCCCTGCACACTGCCTCTCAATCCCTTACTCATAATGCACCAGGGCCTTTCTTTGGGCTTTACAATACCAATCAACCAGTGCCTCTCAGCAGCCAATCTACGGAAACTGGGAGAGCAACATTTTATTCTACTCTCGGACCCTCACGCACCGGACTACCTAGCGAAAATCTGACAGATGGACCTGCTGTACTTGCAGCTGGTGCTGGTATGTATTGTTATCACCTTTAAAGACTTTATACTAATTGTAAAATAGAAAACCGATCCCACATCTCTGTAGCAGAGTTTGTGCAGCTTACTGAACAGCTCGAGTATATTGACAAGCATGATGAGCATGCTGATATTGCATCTGGGGATTCGGTCATAAATGACAGTCTCGTGGATGAGGTTTTGGATGCTACAGAGCCAAATTCAGCAACTGCAGAGGCCGAAACACATTCATCGGAAGCTGACAAGGACTCGGTACTGCACAAGTGGTTTGTGTCTGTGCGGGAAAGAGTTTCGACAGAGGTCAAAAAATATGGCAGTCCTTTATGTTACCGACGGGGTGATTTCTATGACCGAGCACCTCACCCAGTATTTGCGCTCCACTGGAGCATGGGTCGCAACACTGGTCTTGATCCATCTGAGCTGTACCCACATGATGTCTTCATCTGGATTCCAAATTTACTTCCAGGTGCACCAGACAGGTTCAAGTGCACTTGCGGTAAGGTTCTTTCTCGAAACGGTGAATGATCTATTTTCCTAGCACCTGCAACATATTCATAATTTTCAGGCTGGAATGATGACCCAATCGCACGTCGAGTCCGCTCCATCCCAGCAGACTTTTTCCTTCTAACCAACCGCTTTGTCTGTAATCCTCGCCAGCAAACTTTGCTGCTCAGCAGGAGTTTGTTGACATTCTTAATGGCGAGAATAATCATGCTAACGTCCTGCCTGCAATTCAATTCACCGCAGTACCTGACGGTGAACTTGATCTCTCGAGTGCAAGTATGTGGCAGATAATAGTTCGGTATCATTCACTTACCCACTCTACAGCACTCAATGTGCCAATATCATTTGATTTGATGAGCGGACACCCAGTTGAGGGTGATGATGGTCAGTGACAGCTTAATGTTCAACATTCTTTACCATTATTTACCTATCCACTCTACAGCATTCAACGCACTGACATCGTTTGACATGCCAAATGGACATCCACTCGAGGTTGATCCTCTCGATGATCTCATTGAATGGGAGGCTTCACTCAATCCCGCTGTACCTGAAATTCCACTGATTCCACCACCTGTCCTGCCCTCGATCCTTCCATTGCGGCAAATAGAGCGGCAGATGCAGCTACCCGGTGCTCCCGCACCCGTGCCTCAGGTCTTCAGAAAAGAAAAGCGATGTGCACCGTGCGTCAAAAATTATTGCCGTCGACGGCATGAGTGTAATGGCAGAGGGGGCAAGGACTTGTGCAATTGCGTGCCTAGCCACCCCAAGATGGCGAAAGGCGAGAGAGCGCGGATCTCGGAGGAGGTTATTGAAGCCTACTTGGCACAGACTAATTAGATTTTGTAATTAATAGTAACACGTCGCGCTGACAGCTGCCAAACTGTGTGAGTGAAAGACAAATCCCTTGAAACTCATTGGCTGGAACCTGTCGCAAACTGGAATCAGCGGAACGTCCGGCATCAATAATCCAATCAAGATTTATAAATACAATTTGGAGCGTAACTTCGACCTTTAAGGGCAAAATCTTCAGCTACAGAGAATCCATGTATATCTTTGAGTCTGGCTCCCTTTTCCCCCTTTCCCCCTCTTTTCTCAACTTGAAAAAACGCGTTTTTTTATTCCCGTCCACAGACATAGTACATAAGCCGAGAAATGGCCGCGGCAAGTGAGGCGAGCGGTCCGACGGTAAGAAATTGATGTCCCCACGCCTCGGATTCCGATCCGCGATGCCGTAACTTTCGATCAACCCATCACTTTCGGCCGAAATTTGGTCTGAACCTTCATTGGAGGTCGTACTCTGCTCGTATATCATACCCAGTCGTAATTATAAAGACTTGGCCTTCTAGCTCTCAAGTGGCCAACTAGGTAGGGTGGCCAAGTACCTGGTCCGAAATAGTAAGTCTCTCGCAAAGACTAATGTTTATTCCAGATTTCAACTCACTCTACCCCATTATTTCCACCAAAATAGCAGAGGAAATACTCCACATGACAGAAGATTCCGACAGCTCTGTGAGACAAACCGCGCATTGCACTATAATTGCTGGACTGAAGAACAGTGAACCTTCTATCCCACCTACACCGTTTCCACGATTTCTGAGTAACTCTTCAGAGGAACTACATTCGAAACTACAAAGTGTGATTGTTACAAGGTTAACCTATGCCCTTGATCACTTCGACTCTCACAAGCACGAGCATGTGCTAGAGCTATTCTGTGCAATTATGGATGATGGTAAGCATTGCTGCCTCAATGCTTCAATGGTTCAGCTTTGGCATAGATGCATTGCATACTCTTATTCCCATAGAAGAAAGAACACGAAAAATGCTACTCTTGGTGGGAAGTGACAGCAGCAGCATCAGACTTTTGGCACGGAGGGCTGTCATATCATGCCTTCGACATGGTAAGCCGCTTGAATTGCGTCGTGATCTCTATTCAATGGGTACAGAGGACATCCGTGCAAAAATGCAAGACGAAACACTCAAGACAATGGTTCAGCTACTGGATTCCAAGGCCATGGAAACTCGTCGCTCAGTAATGCTACTATTCTGCATGTTCGGGGATCATGGCAAGTGATCAATCCTTGCCCGCCCATTCACTGACTACAGAAAAAACAGAGGAAATTGTGAATTCACTTCCTTTAACTGGGGTAATACAGAAAATTGTCGCTCTCCTAGGGACGGAGGACAGCGATGATCAACAAATGGCATGGAGAGCAATGGGGGTCTGCTTAGGAGACGGTTAACTTTCTCTGTTTCTGGATTTCCGAAGTCTTACACTTCCATAGACACGCTCTTGCCGAGGATGCAACCTGAAAAGATACCGGTCCTTGTCAAGGCATTTGGTTCCGGCGACTGGGAGAAGCGTCAGAATGCTCTGAAACTCCTGAATTTGTGTGAAAAGATGGTACATCTGGAAGGTTGAAACCGACGATCTCATACACTGACTTCGCTTCATTGAAGATAACCTACGGCCTTCTATAGAGATGCCTGACGTGACTCCCAAGATGCTGTCATTGCTCTCCGACGACGACGACGATGTTCGAGAAGCGGCACGAGACACCGTACTCACTTGCCTGAAGAAGGGCGAGTCTGTTTTGAATTTTTCAAGCAGAACATAGCTAACAACCGCGTTAGATACTCTGCGCGGGGCTTTGAGTCGGCCTTTAGTTTCTGCGATCACGAAAATGCTGACATCGGATGGCTGGGAAACACGCGAATCCAGTCTGAGGTTGTTTATCGCGATCGCGAAAGATGGCGAGTGAATGCTCACAAGTACACCCATTTTTACTCATATGCTGCAAAGATACTGTTCGTCCGTGGGACTTAATGATCGAGATCATCCCACAGATTCTATGTCTGGTGGGTGACCCGGACAGCGATGTGAGGAGACGCGTGTTGGAGGCCACAGCGTTGTGCATCAAGCCAGGTACGCCGTGTCATGATACCAGGCACTCTGGCCTCAGCATCTGGTACAGAAAACACCGGTTCTCGCAAAATCGTGCAGGAACGGGTTGTTCCCATTGTTGTGAAAAGCCTTGGATCCAGCAGCGACGCAGAACGCCAATCTGCGCTCCAACTTCTCACTCTCTGCGTGGGATCTGGTGATTGCTCTTCACTGCATAATTCCGGGGCATTGATGAGCTTTCAAGATGTCGTTCCACCTGTGATCTTCAAAAGCATCATCCAAAAGATGCTTTCGACCATGTGGGATGAATCCATGGTAGTCCGCCAAGCAGGTCAGAACGCGATCAGTGCTTGTCTGAACAATGGTGCGCAAGGAAAATTCGGTGGAGACCCTTCATTGAATCTTCCGCAGATACTCTCAGCGCAGATTTGCAACCAGAGTTGGCCCCTGCATTGGTGAAGACCATAGATTCCGAGATGTGGGCAATTCGGCAGTACGCCCTCGAGCTATTCGTTAAGCTCGCAAATGACGGTCTGCGTTGTAATTATCCAGTTTGTGCGGTATTCTCAGCCTTACCAGATACCTTGTGCACTGTGCTCTCAACCCTAAACTGATGGGAAAGCTATGCAATACGGTAGGGGATGAAGATCCCGATGTGCGAAGAGCTGCTTGGCATGCATTGGGGGTTTCTCTCGGAAATGGTATGAGCGCTACTTCTCCGAGCGTAATTTCAACGTACGATGGCAGACGACACGGAACGCATCCTCGCAAAGCGCTGGCCGGTTTCAAACATGATCCTTGCACTTCGTGCTGGGACGGATCCTCGTACCAGGACACCCCGGGGACTTTCATGTGAGAACGACCAACTCGAAGTAAACACCACAGCTTATCATCAGCAGGCCCTCTGGAATCCGACCTTGACACCTACGACCTGCCTGAGATACAGTCGACGTGCAATAGACTTGAACGATTGCTCAAACCTGGTGAGACAAACCAGCTCAGAGGTGATGAGCCTCACGATTCTCAGCTGTGCTACATATTATTGAGCGGGGGTTGAGGTCAAGTGCGATCGATCCACTTGAGCGAATACTCGGAGCACTCGAGGATGCCGCTGATTTGGATTACGTCCTACGGTTCACTGCAAATCTCATTTCATCTGGTAGTTCACTGCTTGCAAAAGTTCTCATCTCACTAACGAGGCGAGACTAGCCACTGTCCATTCTCCTGGGGCAGCCTTAACACAAGGAATATATCAGCATCTCGTTCAATCCAGCCCTAAAATACGCAAAGCGTATACCATGATGATCTTGCGCCTTCCAAGGTATTTTGACCCATACTTACTCTGTCCTCGAAACGCACTCATTCGGAAATCCTAGTACCTTCGTCCTGGCTGAGGATGATGCAAACGAACTGGCACAGCTCTTAGACCACCCAGACTTGGATATTGCGACTTCGGCCTATGAGGTGTTCATTTATTTCATTGAGAACCGTAAGGTCGAGCTGGCGAAACCCACCGTCGGTCGCTAATTTGGTTTCAGCTGAATTCCGAAAATTATTCGCAGGGTCGGAAAGAATCTGGGTGGCATGTGGTGCCTTACTGTCCCGGGAGCCCCAACCCCAACCCCAAAGGGCCTTGAAGCTCGTCTTGGGCTTTGCGCGTGATGGTCAGCTGCACGAGTGCTGCTATTCCATGGCTAACGTCGCTGGTTTTTTAGAATACGTGCAAACTCGCATCAAGGAACCCAAGTTTGGCATTCTCAGCGCCCTTTTGAAGATGTTCAGGATGAGACAAGGTGATTTTGAGCAGTGGCAGGCCGGGTTGAAGGGCCTCCTCGCCCTGGGTTTGATTCATGACACAAGGACGGAAGAGGGTGGTAGACAGTAGTAGGGAATTAGCCCTTCTCGCCCGGTCTTATTCGGCCGAGATCCGGTCACATCAGCGTTGGCGCCAGGAATCCCAAATTATAACCAGACATCAAATTTGTGTTCCTTCAGGCCAAATCAGTTTCCTGGAGCATAGAAATACTCACTAATGACTTAATATCTTTGAATAGAGTGCTTCTGGTCGATATTATGATATTTGTCAAGTGTGTTCTGCACTGAGTCCCTTTCAAAATGCCCCAGACTGCAACCACTGCAATTTCTGGTCAGTGGGATGAGTGTTTTCATATTTAATAGAGGTTTTGAAGGTGTTTTACTTATTTTAACTTGTCATTTACTACGGCAAATCCCCTCACTTGTGTGTCGATGTCCCATCATCTCCCTGCTATGTCGTGTCAGTCTAAACTAGCCCTTGAACAAACCTGCATGTTTCAGGTTGGCACGGCAATTGAATTCATGAGGAAAACCGACACACCCAGCATCATACACATGCGGTCTTCATTGCGCTCAGACTTGATCTTGGCAGTATATTTCGACGTCAATGCATCCTTTTGACTGCAAATTTCGCCTCCCTGACTTGAATTTATGCGACACAGTTCAGTAGTCACTGCCATGCACAAAATAGTTGCATCAGGCTGTGCAAAGGCGAGAAGTGCGGCACTGCCTTTATTTCTCTCCACGGTTATTCCTGGAGTAAAATCTGAGCTGGACAGTGTTATATTGATCGTGCAGACGTCGATACCTCGCGCAGTTGGTACGGGTCGATGAAATGGGTCGTACTAGTGACCCTTGGTTTTGATGCAGACTTTCGCCGCCGGCGCAGGCAAAGTAGGAGGACTCCGAGCAGCGCCAGTCCGACTACGACGCCAACCAGGGCGCCGACGATTACGCGGACGTGCGCGGTGGGGCCACCGGGGCGGATTCTGTCGCGGGGACGGTTTCTGTTTCTGTCTGATATTCACAGTGACGACGGCGTAGTCGAATAGCCCGGCGCCTCCCAAATCGCCGAGGCTCTTGAGTATCCACGTCACAGTGTGCGGTGCACTCGCGTCGAGATCGGTGGCCGCGAAGAAGAGCGAATTGTACAGGTAATCGGTGCCGCCGTAATAGTGAAAGCTCATGAGGGGCGGGTTGTTCATGCCAAAGGTAATGTTCGGGGCGGCGGGGTCATCTATCCCGTAGATGTAGATCGCGGAGCCTCTGGCGGCGGATGAGTACGGGTGCACGGCACGAGGAATTCGACGGACAAGGCCTTGTGCGGACCTTGGAATGTGCACGAGCCGGAGGTTGCGACGCCGTCGTGCCACGAGGCCTCGTATGCCTACGTACTGTCAGGTTGAGCGAGGCAGTCGGGACAGGGCGTGGCGGGTGTGATGGCGTTCCAAGCGCCCGCCCAGGCCCAAAACGTGCTGTTGGTGTCGTCGATGGTGACGTTTGTGAGGGCGGCGTATGCTTGTGTGGTCGAGGAGGAGAATTCCAGCAAGGCGTAAAGAATGAGTGCGGCGACCCCGGGGCCGCTGCAGGGCACCATCGTCGTCAGGAAAGAGTGGGGAAACCGGAGGCAATTCGCTTTTCTTTTAAGTGGTTTGGCGCGGCTCTTTGGTTGATCGTTTCCGCAGACACTGCATCCGTGGGTCTGATTTGATTTGATTGAATCCATCACCCTGGAGGCCTCTGAAATTAGATAGTGGATGCCTCACGAATCGTGCAGCAGTACTCGATCAATGCTTTTTATTGAATTCAGAGCGTTGTCTCTCCATAGCGACAGAAGCAAAGGCATGATCAACATGTCCCGAGAGACATCTTGACTCAAGATGTATTTCCGGATATGTTGATCATCAGCAAATGTGCGGAAACCCATATGTATACTGTTCTAATTGAATAATAATTCCCGCGCTAGGAATGTCATTTCGCGCGCAGTAAGTTTGCGAAATCATCCGCGCGCGCGGTTTCAGGAACTACCCGCGCTGTATTTTTCAGGAAGGCGCGAGAAAAACCAAAGGCAAGTGAGCGCGGAACTCATATTTGGGGTGCACGCTGCTTTTCAAAGTATTCCCGCGCGCAGAAATCGTGCACAATACTGCGCGGGCAGGAAGGGAATGCGGTCCAACATCTCCGAAGTGTCCCGATTAGGCAATTGTCAAAGCGGAGCAATCTACACGACGACAGCTGTCATGAAGCTTTGTACGTGTATACCTATAGAGAACGAAAGTGCCGTTCCACTGCCCTCACCGCTGCGCCTATGATGGCGTTCTCGGAGAAGAAGCCTTGTGCATCAATCTTTACTGCTATATACATCCTCTTTGCAAGCATCTGCCATTATCCTCCAGCCACCGACACGCTGCACCTGAAATGGCGTCGCCCTGACCTCGCTCACCGCCCAGGGATTGACGGGATCCATGATCTTCTTGGCGATCCTGCAATGCTTTCGTAAAATCGTCAAGTCGAAGCCGTGGGGTTTGGAAAATCGCTGTTGATGCGAGGGACATGAAATCGTATCTGAAAATGAATGTAGGCGACGATGAAGCGGGCCGAATTGCGCGGCGGCGGAGCTGAGAACGGGATGGGAACGCTGAAAGGAGAGTGAATCGGAGAATGAATTAATTTGCCAGGTGGGACGTACGGGATCCACGACTTTGCCCGCAACTTTTGAGGAAATGGTTTCGACATCCACCGAGTATGTTCGGTCAGACATCGAGAAGCGAGTGAGTCTGCGAATCGCTCCAATCGCCCCTATCTTGAAAATCACTCCGTGCGAAGGGATTCCTGGTAAAAACTCGGGGTCAGAAAAAAAGCCCTAGTCTGCCGGCGGTTTTTCGGTTATGAATGAAGTGCTCAGGGGGTAGTGGGTGCCTTCGGGCCCGCAAATGAAACCTCTATCGTGAATTCTTTCGCCTGGTGCCTGTTGTCTTGGTATATCAGCGAGCCTCGGAAATCATTGAAGGGATTGCGCGCACCTTGATCTGAGATCATGATACCCCGTATTTTACAGTTCCACAGAGGTTTTTGATCAGCATGCGATATAAACACGGTGATTCTAGTGCGGCGCAGAGCGTGGGAGTCTGCGAGCCTGGGTGTCTTGCTTCCGGCGCTCTTCATGCTCGGGGCTGTTTTGGTTACTGCGGCGTGGTGTTTGAGCTTCATGTCGAAGGCGACGCGACGTTGTCGCCCAGTTTCCGATTCGGTATTGTCGGTCGTTGGCTGCGATGGCTGAAGCGCGGGGATAATGGTGGAGATGGATGAGAGAATCTATCGCACATCCAGCCGGCCGGACAAAAGGAAAATGATGGCACGAGACATCAGAAGGGCGGGGTGGATGGGGGTGGTGTCGGGTCGAAGGCGTAGAATGAGGGTCCAGAGTTGAGAGTAGAATGAAGAGCGTGCTGAAGTGTATGCGAAGCGAGAGACCGGATGGAGCATGAGATTGTAAGTATTGCGCTCGGGGAGGGAGGAGGATTGATTGATCAGACTAGTCACTCGGGAAAACCGATTGAATCCATGCAGCTGGAAATGTACCTGGTACTTGTGGTATCAGCTACTGAAAAACATCAACTGAAATCCTGACTGATACACCAAGAATCAGGTACTCTGACTCCCTGCCTGATCCACTACATGCCGGGATCAGTTTCAGCTGTTCTGACACTAGCTTATGCAAGACGCAATGTATTTGTAGCTGATATGCTTCCTGACACTTCGAGAATCGGGTGCAGTTTCTGTTCTGCTGGAACAATAAGTATTGGGTGCAGTGTCAGGGGGATCCCAGACACAATAAGAATAAGGTCCACTGATGCCGAGTGATGGCTGAAGTCCAGCTGTCTGATTCCTATTGTGTTAGGAAACCTCCAGATACTGTAAGGGCAGCCTCAGCTCGGCGCGGGAGCGCGGGAGACTAGCGGGAGAATCCGAAGCAACTCAATTGACAGTACTAAATACAGGTTTCTAGAATACGCACCTAGCGGGAGAATCCGAAGAGAAGAAAGGATAAGGATTCCCACGCTAGGCGAGGTTTTTATAGGTACTAGCCAGTAGCATGTGTCCGGATCGATCGGCAGTGGTCTCGAGCTTGATCACATAGCACGTGCCAGTGAGAGCGACCGGACGCGGGGGGTCGGAGGGGGTCGGAGTCCGGAGGGACGGAGGGCGACGTTCCAGACGGAGGCGTAGGCTGGGGCATAGGACCGAAGGCCGGATGGACGGACGAGGCCGGACGAAGGATCGGACGAGGAAGTGGGGCGGTGCGATGGGCCGGAGCCGGACGGACGGACGGACGGACGGACGGGCGGGTGGTTCCCCTGACATCACCCCCCCCTTGGAATGCGGCGTCCCGACGCATGAATCGGACATGGGCGTCGCGCCTCCGGAATGAGAGCGAGTCAAAAGCGGCCGAGGCAATCCGGCGCGGGGCGTTAGGGTAGCGGTGATAGTAGGCATCGATGGCGTCTTGGGCGAAGACGTCGGAGTGCTTTACCCATTTATTGTGTTCCGGGCCGTAGCCTTTCCACCGCACCATGTACCAGAGGCTGCCATAACGGACCTTCGCTTCTAGGATCTCCTCGACTTCCCATTGAACGTCGTGGTCCGCCTGAAGGACGGGCGGGGGTTCGTCGTTCCGGGGGCGTCCGGGGAACGGATCCGGTTCCGCGAGCTGGAGTTTCACCACCGGGAAGACCGGGTGGAGCTGGGAGTACCGGGGGGGGAGCTCGAGTTTGTACGCCCCCTTTCCGACGACCTTCGCGACTTTGAAGGGGCCGAGGCATTTGTCCGCAAATTTGACGGACGGACGGGTCGTACGGATGTCGGAGGCGTCCAGCCAGACTCGGTCGCCTACCTTGATCTCTGGGGCGGGCGTGCGCCTTCGATCATAGTACAGCTTGAACTCGTCCTTGGCTTTAACGAGCGCGGCTTTGGCTTCCGAAACTCCGGACGCGATCCGGTCTCGGAACTCGTTCGCGGACTCCACTTTCGAGCGTAGTCCGTTGGGCTCGAACCCCATCCGGGGGAGCCTTCCGGTGTCCGTCATGAACGGGACTTGCTGCGTCGAGGAGTGGATGTGGTTGTTGTACGCGAACTCCGCGGCCGGGAGAAGCTCGTCCCAGTCGTCTTGTTTGTAGTTCGTGAAGATCCGGACGAACTGCTCGAGTTCCTGATTGACGCGCTCGGTCTGGCTGTCGGTCTGCGGGTGGTAGGCGGTGGAGGTCGCTGGTTCTACCCCGATGAGGCGCCACAGTTCCGTGGTGAACTCCGCGACGAACTGCGGCCCGCGGTCGGAGATATATTTCCGGGGGGTTCCGTGGTGCCTCCAGACGTTCCGGTAATAGAGCCGAGCGGCTCCGACCGCGCCAAGGCCGGTGTGGCACTCGTTGAAATGGGCCCGCTTACCCAGGACGTCGACCACGACCATAACGGCGTCGAAGCCGTGCGCGTCCGGGAGCTCGACGATGAAGTCCACCGAGACGGTGTCCCAGCGTTCTTCCGGAATCTCGGTCGGGTGGAGCTCTCCGTGGGGTAACTTCCGGAGTGCCTTCGTCCGGTTGCACGGGTCGCAGGTTCGGACGTATTGGCCGACGTGACGGGATAGCTGGGGCCACCAGTAATTCCGGGAGATGAGCTCGAGGGTTTTGAAGCGTCCGGCGTGTCCGGCGACTCGGGTATCGTGGTGCAGGGCGATGATCCGGCATCGGAGGTCCTTATTCCGCGGTACGACGATCTTACCGCGGTAGTAGAGGAGCCCTTCTGCGACACGCCACTCGGACGACCGGGGGGGGCGGACGTTCCGGTTCTTGAGGAGCTCTCGCGCGACAAGCGCGACGGGGTCCTCAAGGTCCGGTTCACCCGCAAAGGCCTCCCAGACGTCACGGAGGAGGGGGACTTTGGGTCCGGCCACCACGACGCCTTCTAGCGCACGGACGTGGAACAAGTCTGGGCGAAGAAGGGTAACGTCCGTGTTGTCCGAGCCTACCCTGTGGTCCGGGCGACGGGACAGCGCGTCCGGACGGCTCATGAGGCGTCCGGGCTGGTGGTGGAGCGCGAAGTCAAACCGGGACAGGTACAGGGACCACCGCGCCTGCCTCCGGTTCAAGTTCTGTGCCTTCCGGAAGTACTCCAGGTTTTTGTGATCCGTCCAGATCTCGACTGGATGCTGCGTACCTTCGAGGAAGTGTCGCCACTCCTCTAGGGCTCGGATGATCGCGAGCATCTCTTTGTCGTGGATCTCGTAGTTGCGCTGGACGTCACTCAGACTTTTGGAGTAGAACGCGACTGGGTGCCACTTTCCGTTCGCGTCCGGCTGGGACAGGACGGCCCCAGTAGCGTAGTCGGAGCTGTCCGCCTCGACCCGGTACGGACGCGACTCGTCGGGTAGGACCAAGACGGGCTCCGCGGTCACCGCATCCTTGAGGGCTTGGAAGGCGGCGGCCGCGGCAGCGGTCCGGTCCAAGCGACGCTCTTCTTTGTGAGGTCGAAGAGGGGCCGCGCGATGTCCGAGAACGCCCGGATGAACCTCCGGTAGAAGTTCGTGAAGCCAAGGAACTGCTGCACGTCCTTCTTGTTCTCCGGAGCAGGCCAGGCTGCGACTCCGGCGACCTTGACCGGGTCCATCTCGACGTGGTTGTGCGAGATGATGACGCCGAGGTACTCGATCGACGACTTCTCGAATTCGCACTTCTCCGGCCGGAGGTAAAGCTTGTGCGCTCGGAGCCGCCGGAGGACTTCTCGGACGATCTCTCGGTGGCGCGCGAGATCGGAGTGAGCGATGAGGATGTCGTCAAGGTATACCATGACATCTCCGGACAGGATGAGGTCTTGGAAGATGTCGTGCATCATCGTCTGGAACGTGGCCGGAGAGTTGGTGAGGCCGAAGTACATCACCAGGGGCTCGAAGAGCCCTCGGTTGGTACGGAACGCGGCCTTCCACTCATTGCCTCCCCGAATTCGGACGTTGTTGAAGCCCCACCGGACGTCGAGTTTTGTGAAGAACCGGGCTCCCTTAAGGCGGTTGATGAGATCGTTAATCAGCGGGAGCGGATACCGGTTCTTTACGGTCATCGCGTTGAGCGCCCGATAGTCCTGGACGAACCGGAGGCTTCTGTCCTTCTTTTTGATGAAGAAGACCGGAGATGCCATCGGGGATTTGGACGGGCGGATCCGGCCGGTGCTCAACCCATCCTCGATGAACGCGTCGAGTTCCTTCTGCTCGAGGGGGGAGATCGGGTAGACCTTGCAGTTGGCCGGTTTCGCATCCGGGACGAGTTCGATGGCGTGGTCCCACGTTCGACATTCCGGCAACGCGTCGAACGACTCCTTATCGAAAACGTCGGAGAAATCCTCTACCCAGGCCGGAACCGAGGTCCCGGGCGGGGCCGAGTTCCGGGCGTAGGCCTCTGTGAGCCTCTGAGAGACGGTGCTGCCCGCACGGATTTCTTCAGCCGGAGCGAACGCGGTGTAGAGAACCCGGTCGCCGTCCTCGAGCTCGTCGTCTCCGTCACCGTCATCGTCGTCCGGGTCCGGAGTGAGGTCCGGGAAGTCGTCTCCGTCGTCGTCCGGATCGTACCCGTCATCTCCGCACCACTCCTCCGAGTCAATGGCGCAGATAGACGGGACGGGACCTTCGCGGAGCTGCCGGAGGATCGCGGCGGAGATCTTTGCGTTGCGACGGACGGCGCGGAGCTCCTCTCGGCAAGTGCTGCAGCTGGTCGGACAGCGGGTCATCCGGACTTCCTTGGTCTCCCAGTCGATCTCCGGGTTGTGCTTCTGAAGCCAGGAGTAACCGAGGATGACGTGCTGCTTTCCGAGCCGCGTTACCGCGAGTTGGATGCGTTCGGAGTGTCCTTTGTAGTTGACGACCATATCAACTACGCCGGAAATGCCTCCGGACGCATTGGGCGTGCCGTCGACGTTGAGGACCGGAATTGGCTGGGAGAGCTTCCGGACGGGAAGGTTGCGGGAGATCACGTACTCCGAGTCGATGAAGTCTCCGGTCGCTCCGCAGTCAACCAGACCCTTCACGGACATCGTAGCCGCGGTCTCTACCGATTGCATCTCCAACGGAATGTGCAAGGAGTTCCGGCCCTCTACGGAATCAATAACGTACCGCCGGGGTAGTTTGCGTTCCCACCTCGGACGGCGGACGCGGGGAAGGGAAGGGGGAAGTTCAGTCTTGGCCTCCGGGGCGGGAATAGGGGGTGCGCCTTTCGTATCAACTGCTGATTTATTGGGTATATCTTTGTACAAGCAGGAGTAACGATTGGGGGACGCGACCGAGGGCGCACCGCTCACTCGGCCAGGTCCGGAAAACCCTCTGGCTCCGCGTCTCCGGCGTCCGGCTCGGCCGGAAGCCCAGCGGTGGTAGAGAGGCGCGCGAAGAGTTCTCCGAGGAGGTCGTCACCGAGTTGACGGACGACCTCGTCCAGGATGTCCGCATGCCGGACATCCGAGGGAGTCGGGCAGTCTCGAGCGAGGTGTCCGGCCGCGCCGCAACGGAAGCAAGTGCGCGGCGTGAAGCGTGCGCGGGTCTGGTCGACATCCATTGGAATGCCAGGTGGAAGGGCGGGCGCCGGCGCGGCTTTGGGAGCAGGCGTGAAGGAGGGGACTGGGAGGAACGTCCCAGTGCAAGGGCGTGCGGCCGGAGCCGGGGCATGAGTCGGAGGTGCTCCCGCTCGGACACGGGCGAGGGCGTCGTACTGGCGGAAGGCGCGGAGGCGCCATCCGGCATAGTCCAGCAGCGCCGGAGCGGTCCCGGACGTGGTGATCGCCGCGTTAATCCGCGGGTCGAGCCCTGCGCGATACTTGGTGACGCGGACGAGCGGGTCCGTGTACCCGGCCGTGGCGGCGAGTTCCTCGAAGTCGTCCGTGTACCGGTAAACGTCGCGGGAGCCCTGGTAGTAGCTATGGGTCTCCAACCGGAGGAGAGCTTGGTCTTGCTCGTTTTCCTCCACGAACCGGAGCCGGAACTCGGACTCGAATTCCGCCCAGGACGGGAATGGGAACGGAACGATTGCGGACTGTCGTTCGGCCCATCGTCCGGCCGCGTCTCGCGCCATAAAGGACATGGCGTACCGCACGAGTTTTTCCTCGACGACCTGTCCGTGGACCATGAAGGCTTCCGGAACTAGTCGGAGGTATGTGAGGACGGAGTGGAGGAACATCCGTCCTTGAGCCCGGTCGCCGTCGAAAACGGCTGGGGGGTTCGGTCGGAGAACCGATCTTGCTGCAGGGGTGAGGGTGGTGAAGTCTGGACCCACCGCCGGAGCCGGAGCAGCAGGGACGGGGGCAGTCGCGGGTGGATTTTGGTTGTTGTGTAAAACGCGGAGGAGTAGGGTTTCGATGTTCGCGAGAGAGCTTTCTACCGCTGTCAGCCGGGATTCGGGGTCGGCAGCCGGCTCCAGGATGTAAACATCCGGGAGCTCGGGTGGCACGGACTCGTTTCCGGGCGTCGGGGCGTCCATCAAGGAGGAGGGGTCGAGATTGGAAGTGGGGGAGGCCGGAGCGCTAGCGTAGCGGTCCGAGTCCGAGTCTACGCCGAACTTCGCAATCTTGACCGGTTGATCCCTTAGATCCTTTCTTCTGCTATAAGGGCAGCCTCAGCTCGGCGCGAGAGCGCGGGAGACTAGCGGGAGAATCCGAAGCAACTCAATTGACAGTACTAAATACAGGTTTCTAGAATACGCACCTAGCGGGAGAATCCGAAGAGAAGAAAGGATAAGGATTCCCACGCTAGGCGAGGTTTTTATAGGTACTAGCCAGTAGCACGTGTCCGGATCGATCGGCAGTGGTCTCGAGCTTGATCACATAGCACGTGCCAGTGAGAGCGACCGGACGCGGGGGGTCGGAGGGGGTCGGAGTCCGGAGGGATGGAGGGCGACGTTCCAGACGGAGGCGTAGGCTGGGGCATAGGACCGAAGGCCGGATGGACGGACGAGGCCGGACGAAGGATCGGACGAGGAAGTGGGGCGGTGCGATGGGCCGGAGCCGGACGGACGGACGGACGGACGGACGGGCGGGTGGTTCCCCTGACAGATACTGTGCCTGATCCTTATTGTTCGAGTGCACCAGATACTGCTCATGACACTCAACATTCCAGGAGCAATATCAGGTGCACATAATTTGCACCTGAAACCAACTGTATCGGAACAGCAGACACCAGCTCCGGCATGTGCCAAATTAGGTAAGACATCAGCGCAGCTTCTTTCTCAAATATCAGGTAGCATTCCTGGTTTCATTATGTGGTCTATGATTTTATAGGAGTCAGGTATGTTTCTGGAGGCACTGATTCTATTCATTTTGCGGAGTGAGTACGACACACGGTGTGATCGCAAGCGTAATTCCGCGTCATGGGTTTTGTGTTGTTCGCAACGCATGGTCGGCTGGAGGGGAGGAGGAGGAGGAGGAGGAGGAAGGAAGCAAGACAGCAAGAAAAGCAAAACGAGGAGTGGTTGCGCAGGTATGCGTGGATGGTATTGGGAAGCAGGCCGGGGCGAACGAAACGAAAAACGGACGCGCAGGCGAATATATATATGGGGTGAGTACTAAGCTGCGGATAAGTGTCAAGACTTCTTCCTTTCCTTGATGCAAGGGCGCTCCCCGTTCAACAGAAATTTGTCTGTGCTGTGGTGTGGATAATAACCAAGCAAGATTCCCAAATCCGATGACATGAGGGGTTTAAATGGGATTCACTGAAATGACAAAGTAGGACTACACCAAGTAAACATTCACTTCCTCACAAACCCGGTGCAAAGATGGATAGAGGAGGGAATGAGTTATAAACTAGCAGAGGGCAAGTGAGTAATAAATCTCATTCGCAACGTCATCAGGATCTGGAACAGTCATGAAGTGTTGGCCAGTGAGCTGTCCCAATGATCAGCAAAGCATGTAATATAACTGCACAATGGACACTTGCCTCTTGTGCAGATCTTTTCAGGGCTTCGATATCCACAAGTGGATAGCCCAATGCGACAGCGGCGTCTTGACTGTCCGGATCGAATCCTTTTGCTGCATGAAATTCGCAGATTTGGTCCTCTTCGCGCTTGTCCCAGCTCACTGGCCAACAATGGAAAAAAAACCTGGGTTTCAGTAGGCCAATGTCCTCAGCCAGTGCATGAGTTAACCGGTCGAGTCCCTCTGGATCAAAGGCCCAGTAGTATCTCTCGGTCTCCGGAGGAAAAGCAACAGTGAAATGACCAGTTAGAATCTCGACCTGGGGGGGGAACAGAAAGAGATAAATGTTGTTCGAGGGTGCATCTATCATGAATGTTCCCTGCAAGGTGCAGCCATCTAGTCGAGGGTCCAAATCACAACAAATGGAAATGTTGGTGATAAGAGGTAAGGGCAGATAATCTTCTTCGGTACCTGGGATAGAGGCTTGCAGTTTAGCTCTTGGTCACAGCTTGCTGAAAGACCTACCAATAGCCCGTTGCAGGTGTTTTCGGACATAGTGGTGTTGAGGAATCCACCATTTTACCACAGGGAAGTCATAAATATTGATTCAACTCAATGTCCATCCGAAAGAAACACATGTCATTGTCTAGATATTCGACCCTACAATTTCCTCCGTAAGTAAAATGGTCCAAAGCAATGTCTGAAGCCTACCGTGTCCATCCACCTTCAAAATTAATTGCATGGCCATGCCATGAGCTCATAGAAATGTTATGGAGTGCGAGATGCTTTGTAAATGGAATGGTTAAGAGTTGGTGTGAATTAGAGTCGGCACAGTCACTAAGAACCCAAATCGAGGGGAGAGTGATAGACTCTGTTGAGGAAGGAAGATTGTGGGAGTGCCGAGAGCCAGAGTACCCGAGCATGACATGAAACTCATCGAGTTCGAGTGCACGTAACAGTTTAGTGTGCAACTCATTCTCCATCAGTTTGAATGACGGCAAGCCAGCCTGCATAATCTGTACCAGGTGATTAAAGATTTCGAAGCACGGTGTGACCCCATCACCAATGTCCAAGCATAATTTTCCAGTGGACAGCCGGATCCACACTGTCCCCGGAAGGAGATTGCAACTTGTTCCGGTGTTTTCCTGCCAATACAATTGTGCAGCCTTCATTATGGTCAGTTTAGCGGTGAACATCCGAAGCGAGAACTCACCCGGAAGTGCTGCCACTGGAAATAGATTTAATATAAATCTAATAGGGTCACTTCAAAGAACGGACCATTTTATTAAGGACATAGGTTGAGGCCAAGACGGACTGGGCATGTATTGTCTCGATTTGAGAAATTGTCATCATGTCTGCCTGATGAATGAGCAAGGAAATATATTGCATTGAGGAACCCACTGACCATCATGGTAGATCAAACCATTCAGCCCAGCCAAACAAATAAATCCAAACAGCTGTGCCAAGAAAGTGACTGCACTGCAAGATTTAGATCCAGACACTGCAAGGCGGAATTGCGTACCGATGTTGTTGGGCTTCAAGGACTTGAGCCTTCATCTACAACAAAAAGATGAGACAACTGTCAGATGAATCGAGATAATGTTTTACCTGTTCAAACTTGGAATCATCATAAACTACCACAGTCATTGGGTCTTGATGTCCGAAGATTGGTGCGCGATGGACCTTCCGCTTTGCAACTACGACCCCGATGTGCCGTATGAACACCCCCGTCCTTCTCTGGTATATGGGGCGTCGTTCAACCACACTCTCCTGGTCGATCTCGTTCAAAAGATTCAAATCACCCAAATTGACACGGCAGAAATCTACCGGCAGTTGATCATGGTAACTAAAGGTAGCAGTAAAAAGTGGGCTTGATTATCTCACCAATTCTAGGTTGCTCCATCATGGACCTGGATTGAAGCATCAGTAGACACAATAACGTGAAAGGGAGACCGAGCAGTAAACATACAAATTGTTGTTGATGGTGAAGGACTCAGTCTTGATGCATTTGACAGTGGTCCTGGGACCCTCTCCAGCACCTCCGCCCCCACTGCTTACCCCGCCCGTCCCACCATTGCCTCCAGTACCTCCTGGGGACCATTAAGAGTGGTGTCAGAATTATTACAAGTATCCCTCGCACCATGGATATTGACAGTCTGGGATCCACCAGCCGGGTGAGGCATGAGTAGTATGAATGGATAGAGAGCGCAGACGAACGTGAGGGAAGGACAACGTGGTGGTTAAAGTGAAAGACCCGCACACAGCCTTGGACAGCTGTTGGATAGCTTCAATGTGACGTATTTCGGAGAGTCGGGCCGTCGATCCATTTATCTTTCCTAAATTATTACTTATCCGCCCTTGGAAATTTTGCTCGTCTCGCGCTCCGTATCACATTTTATATGTTGCGTTTCCGGGGTTTTCAGTACATGTTCTTGGTTTAGTGAAACCAACCCAACTCGGATGGAAATAAATAAATGTTTCGTTCGGCAGAATTGATGAACAGTTCGGGTGAGTTCCTTTCCCAGTTTGTGAAAACAGCGCACGGATCGTTCAACCCTATGAACGGTGGTGGGATGTTAGCAATCACAATACAGGTACATACCACGGAGTCAGAGGAAATTAAAATCAATTGGCCAGATGTGCATCATGTCTCGGGCCTGATTCGACCACGCGATTTCCACGAATTTCCGAGTGGATGCGGACCCCCCGCAACCGAGTCTTTCCTGCGGTTGAGTTGAACAAGCGAGAGTGAGAATCATCGAGACCGTCTGCCCCGGGTTTCATCACTCGGTGGGATACGTTGGAAATGAGTGGAAGCTGAATTGGATAGGTGTAAGGTTGAAGGGGGGCCGCGTCAAGCTCAAGTTTGGCGTCAACAGAAAATACCAAAAAGGTGTTAGGAGAAGGAAAGATGACCGAGTCCCTTGTTTAGCTGCAGGTTTGCTAGAGAGGCGAACCCGAGAGCGTAATTAGAATAAGTTTCGGCGAGGATCATCCCTCTGTGTATGTACCAGGTCGATAATTATACGATATGGCGAAGTTAGGCCGCCGAATCGTGTTCTGTTTGCTCTCCTTGGTTCGACGGATGGTGATTCCGGCCTGCCGGTGAGGCGGGCTCCTCGGAAAAATAAAAATCTCTGGTGGGCAGTACGGAATGCAACAGAAAAAAGAGGATTCTGATTACTCTGCCCTGAGTCGGGCTCGAGTGGAACAGATAATATGCGAGGTTGCGGCCCTACGTGTGCTAGGTTGCCGTCCATGCGCGACGGCGTCTGGTGTGTTGCATCAGCGTACCTTGCCTGACGAACTACAAAGGAGGAGGCAAAACATAATGCTATCATTGAAAACCATGACTCGAGCCTGAGTCGAACAGGCATCTTCCACAGCAGTATCATGACGAGTCCAAGGGCGATATGGATGGGGACCAACCGCGACCGAGTCGTCTTACCACTTTTGAGCTGAGTGTAGTGAGAATGACGGACGGATTCGTCGAGAATAGCGAGTATGCACGTACACTGTCTGAAATTGCATCCATCCAGAATAATTTATCAAGCATTCTTTGCTGCGTCTCCTGTCGAACAGGGACAGCGGGATTTTGATTATTACAGAGCCAAGCTCAAGAAAAATGAAGATCAAGCTGCATTCAACCAAGTACGTACATACAAACTATGAAGTACGTATCCGAGTCCAAGCCAAACCGGGGATAAGCGAAAGCTGCGAGATGCCCTGAGACACCACGCGGCGAGCGCGAGCGAGGCCTGCCCGGAAATAGCCCAGCAAGATGGAGAGGTCGAAGAGGCACGAGTTTGGAGCAGATGGAGATCGCCAGCACTCGTTAGCAGCCAAGCTTGGGGAGAAATACTAGGAGAAGCGCACAGCCAGGGGAAAAACAGAGACAAGAAAACCCGAGGAGGAAAACTCGCGTAAAATAAACTGCATCCAGAGGAAGTGCTATGGGGCGCCAAGGATGCAAGGGGTTCCAAAGCGTGCAATGCTTTGGTCAAGAAGCGATGCGCTGGCGTAGGCGGCAGGTGCAGACGCAGCGGCGTCCGCCTTCACCTCGACAGAGGCCTTGACCTCCGGCGGCGGCAGCGTAAAGCAGTTTTTGCGAATGTGAGTCTGCGAGCGACGGGTATGTGGCGAGGTAGGGCGAAAGACAAACAGATGCGGGGGAAAGGGGCACGAAACAAAATTAGTCAGTATATCGTAACAGAATACATAGAAGAAGCGCGCCGCACCGTCTCCCCGCAGTGGAAGCATTCCGCCAGCTGCTTGCATTCCTGGAGGATGTGCCCCGCCTCGCAGCAGTGGAAGCATTTCATGGGCGCTGAGGAGAGCGCCTCGATGTGCTTGGGTCGGGGTTGGGGAGTCCTTGCGATGGTGTCCCCCGACGCCGCACACGACACAGATTGTGGGTTCCTCTTCGCAGCCTAAGAGCGTATATTTAATAGAGAGGTTGCGGTGAGCCACCAGAGCCACCGGGAGCCACCCGGTGGCTCTAATGGCATGCGGTGCGGAGTGGCTACCGCATTTGGTGGCTCCACTGGTGGCTAAGGGTATGACATCAAACAACTTGTTTTTCTTCATCTTCGTCCATCTAACAACTATGCCAGTGCAGACCCGGTCTAGGCGAGCGAAAGAGACGAGTACAGACCCTCCACACCCGTCTGAGCTTTGAGCAGAGTTGTGAAGCGTATTTGAGACTCCAAGAGAGCTCGCTGCATGAGAGACGAGGTGAGAGTAGTGTACCGAACACGCTGAAAACATGCGCGATGGAGCCACCGGCCTGGCAGTAGCCACTCCGGACCGCATGCCATCAGAGCCACCTGGTGGCTCCCGGTGGCTCACCGCAACCTCTCTATTAGTGTCAGCGTGCATCTACATAGTCGTTCACAAGACGATGGGACGAAGCGAAGATGGGAAAGAAGCAGTGGAGAGAGAGAAACACACCGTTAGGACACCAGTGGATCGGCCCGCGCCGCTTATGCCCTACATCGGCCATCGTTGTTGGGGCCTCGGTCGAGTACGATGCGTGCAAGGCGACATTGCCGAATGTGGTGGCGAAGGCGCGCACGCCGGCGGAGAGGAGCGCGGTCAGAGCAAGACGTGGGGCGCACAGGCGGAAAAGGGACAGCGTCGGGCGAGGATTTGAGTGGTTAGAAGACAAAGTGAAGAAAAGAGGCTGATGAGTGACGCGTCCGAGGTGACGGTGTGACGCGGAGGTACCGCGCGATCACGTGGAAAATGAGATCGCGTGCATGGACCGGGAGTGAGTAGCGATATAATGATTAGTGCGCATTGAGTTGCATTGTGCAGTGTGTTTGCCCACAGGAAGTTTTAGCGAAGAGATGTCTCTTCAAAAAACGAATGGTGCACGCTCATTGATTATGAATCAGGCCTGATTCGAACAGGCGACTCACACAGTTGCGAAGAGAGAAACAGGTGACGTACATGCGGACCATCCGCAACTGACTCGTGTTCCCACCCATGAGCAAGGTCGTAGAGATGCAAATGATAGTCACAATAGAGGGCGCTGAGGCTCTTTTTGTGCAGCATGTGTTGAATTTATTCCGGCCCTCGCGCTGCACAACTTGGGGTTGTTCGGCCTGTTCTCAAAGTTCCGAGGCCAGTTGTAGACCTCAATACTAACACCTTCCTCGAATAAGCATTTCGAGGCAGGCCCCCAAAATCTGTTATGCCGCTCATCGGAACGGGCGTCGGTCTGTCTTCCACTGTAGGATGAACTTGACCTTCATTCCGGAATCCGAAGGTCTTGACTTGTAGGGCGGACCAGCCGCACCCAATATTTCCAGCTCACACCCCCCGGACCTCGACATACACCAGTAACTGTACATCGAGGTTACGTGCCGCCCTTAGAACGAGCCAGTTGCAGACGGTCTGCGGTCACGCAAATTATTAAACCGCGTGCCAATGTAATTGTGGAAGGTGCCCATTCGACTCGGGCCTGAGTCATGAACGGAATCTGTGCTTCATTATTTATTTTCTTTTGTCCACGTTGAACGGCGGCGATAAACCTTCATCTTCATTTACATCCACAGTCTACAGTCCACGAACCGGGTTCGCAGGATTTCCATCGCGAAACAGAGATCTCGAAAAGGCGACTGAAAGTAAAGATAAAAATCAAGCTTCACGACATGATGACTCCGACCTGATTCGAACAGGCGTCGTCCACAGGGTGAGGTGGATGCGGACCATCCGCGACCGAGTTGTGTTCGTGCTTGGGAGCGGGTTGAAGATATCCGAATCACATTTGAGAAGAAAGAGGTCTGGAATCATTTTTTGCTGAACAAGAATGCGGTTTGATTCAATTACGGCGTGAGCGCAACTTGAACTTTCGCTTTCTTGGTTTGTCTCAAGGTTAAAGAGTGGTGGAGGTATCAATTCTAATACTATCCCGAGCAAGTGTTTCGAAGCAGGCACAAATAACCCCGTCAGTAGGACGATGACTGCTCGAGCCTGATTCAAACAGGAGTTCACTATGTACACAGGGTAAATTTCAGCGAAGCGGTGACTGGACAGGAAAAAAGAAAAGAATCCAAAAACCCTATGACTCGGGCCGTATTCGAACAGGCGTCTTCCACAGATACCCTACCGCGGATTTTGGAGGCCTTGTAGAGGTAGAACCCCCCGCCGCCGAGTCGTGGTTCTTAGTTGGAAGCGAGTTGAATACCTGGGAATGATATTCGAGCTAACTAATCTTTCTTTGCTGTGCGTGGAGTACACCGCCCTTTGAATTCATTCGGGCGCGTGCGCAACCTGATTCATATTCCAAAGTATGTATGTAAGTACCCTTTGACAGAGAGAGTGCGGCGCGGTGTTTCGCCGGTGTACACCCTGAGGAGGCGACTGTGAATCGAAACTAATGGCAGCAGTTATGACGCGGGCCTGGCTAGAACAGGCAGCTTCCACGATGTTGACATTGCTGGACTTCTTTGAGGCCTTGCGGAGGCAGACCATCCGCGACCGAGTTGTGTTCTTCCTTAGAGGCCGATTGAATACGTAGGAATGATCATGGGCAGGGATCCTTTGCGAGGTGTGAGAGGGGCTGGTGTTCACGGACCGGGACGAACCCAGTTGGAAGGCGTTGATTTCGTGTTGTGTGGAGCCGTGTGGGTTGCGTTTTACTCACGAGAAATTTTAGTGGAGAGGTGACTGAAAATCCAAAAAGCAATGGCATAATGGCTATCCGCTATGACTCAAGCCTGATTCGAACAGGCACCCTCCATGGCAGAGCAGCCATATCTTAAGACACTGTGGATGCGGACTGTCCGCGACTGAGTCGCATTCTCACGTCCCTGAAGCTAAGCAAGGATGCAATTTGCAATTGATGTACATGCCGGGGACGATCTGCTACCGAGTCGTCTTCTTCTGAAGAGGACTGGTGAATGCATGGGAATGATAGATACCTAGAGGGCAGGACTCATTGTTGGGCACCGTTTAATTCGCAACTCGGTTTTCCCAGGGGCCACGAGCAGGGTGATGCATGCAAATATTAACTGAGATGGAGGGCATGCATCTTTTGCTGTGTTGAAGAAGCCGCCCTTCGAATTTGATTCCGACGTGTGCGCAGCTCGGTTTAGGTATCAGGTATCGATTCCAACATAGTAATCATTGACCAAGCACTCCGAGACAGGCAGCAAAGGATTCTCAGTGGGCCGATAGGGGCACCATTCGCGTGGTCTTGCCTAAACAATACTAATACAGTACATGGGAGTAATAAGTTATTGGCCTTGAGGGTTCAAATGGACAGGATGTTACCGCTGCTGCGGCTTCCTCGGAAAGGTTGAAAGGGCGCCAAGTCGCTTTTCTTCCTTGTTTCCTTTTTGATCGAAGCTCGGTTGGTGCGAGAAACACAGTTTGAATTTGGCTACAAACAGCCCAGTGGGAATGGTGCTGGGCATGTTTCCCTCTTTATAAAATTGCGGCTGTCTGTCTGAAGCCTTTCCCATGCCCAACTTTGACTCATTGGGCCCGAGTCATTGGTGCCCATCAGCTTCGAACTTTTGAGTTAAGCCCGAAATTACACCCCATTTGCATCAGCTGACGCTCTCTTTAGCGCGCACTCGAGCGCCAATCTCCATCCTTTCAGCGAAGTGGTGGTGGCCCACCGCGCTCTTGTTGAAATTAAAATCAGGAAGAGAACGGTAAAACAAGCTGCAGCACGCCAATGGCTGGGCCTAGGTCAAAAAGGCGACTTCCACAACGCTGGAAACACCTTTTCAGGCCCAGTTCAACTTGGTCTCAACCGTAGCTGGTTTCGTGGTCTGGTTCGCCGCGCGTCAGAAATATCAATGCCGATAGTAAAAGGATATCATTGGTCAAGCAGGAATGACTCGAGCCTGAATCGAACAGGCAAATTGAGGAACACCAATATGATCGGGAACTTAGCTTTCATCGTGACTCTTTCGATTTTCCTGGGGTTGAACGAGCCCCGCGGTAAGGTGTGCACACCAGATGGAAGCACCAACCTAGGTAGAGGAGTTAAACTAACAGTATGGATGTATTTACATATTATACATACCTAGTTTTCTATCTTGAAGCCGAAGCGAAGACATGTTCTCTTGATTTTCAAGTCCGCAAAATCGAGCTCGTGGCATCCTTGATTGATCGTAATGCGCAGTAATAAGATTGTGATTTCGTGAACCTCGGGAACAGCGAGCATTCGTTCCCAAAATAAGAATTGGATCTGAAGCGAGAATTGATACCTATCTTTCGTACTTACCCACTGATCACAGAGGTGATTTTTGCACACATCAAATTAAGTCCGGTGTGACCTGTGACTGAACCTCCGGTCGAAATGGTACAGTATGTGGGACCGGTGAAACGTGTGCCAGTGGTCTATGGGTGAAATCCACTAAAATGCAAATCCAACAGGCTGAATGCAATAAAGAAGTGCACTCTAGTTCAGGATCCACAAATCCGGAAACCAACATAAATCTCTAAAGCAACAACCAACCAAACTTCACTAGTGATTCCAGATGCAATCCCAGAGAGTACGACTGAGTATGGGTCTTTGTGTACCCATAGAAGATACATGGGAACAGTTGTTTAATATTTGATGATTGCAGCAAGCAAATCCAAGGATCGTCCCCAGACAATGTTCAATTTATAGTTTTGCAACTCTGGGTCACCGACTCTAACCTCGTAAGACAGGAGCAGTGCACCAATTTGACACGCAGCACGCAACAAATCCGGAACACACGTAGCAAACATGGGACATGCAGGACACATACATGTACATGCAGAATCACATAGGACACACACCGTACACGCAGAACATGCAAGGGAATATCCCGAATAAAGCTGATAGATTGATAATAACTCGAAAATACAAGCACATCACTAAGGACAGCCTCGATGAATCAAGCCGGAGGTTCCGCCATTCTGTACTCGCTGGAGCAGACCGCTAGTCTCGCTTTACACTTCGGGGTAGGAGTTCATGCCTTCTCCCTACAAGCTGTCCACCTTATATACTGTACATCTAGAAATAACTTTACAAACATAATATATTAGTCACCGATGTAACCATGTCCATGACTCAAGAATATGAAATAACGATCACCAAGCTTGCTGACGGATTATTCTAGATCCTGAAAATGTTAGTTCTGGATTAGTCCCTCAAGATAATGTGGTTGGATTGGATAGCCCTTTAGAATGCCTCTTTATAGACACCCTGAACTTGTGTATAGCCCAAGAACTACTCTGGACTGTTTATCTGTCGAGGCGGGACATGGTTGAGCAAGCCCCCTAATTGTCTGATTTATTTCTGACGTGATCGGGGCCCTGACTTAGCACCCGAGTAGTCCTGGTACCCTGGATTTCTTGGGCGTACTACTTGTGTCCCTTGAAGTATTCTTGGAAATCCGGAACCTTGGGTCTTTTGCCTACAAATAGACACCCTGGTCCCCTTCATAGCTCAAGTAAGAGACCACTTCCTAAATTGGGCTCAAAGTCGGTTGCCATATTAAGCCGATCAATATTTGATGGGTGTATGACACCACATCTGGATCCGGCCCGCTTCAGTTTGAAAGGTTCTGGGTCATCACGTGATTGAACACGTCGCCTTCTTGGTACAAGCATGGACAAACAATGTTGAAACACGTTCAAAGTTTAACAATAGGCACAGAATGGATATTTGATTCTCCAATGTTCGTTTGGACTATCTGCAACTTCCTGCCTATAGTACGACAGTAGGATCCAGAACCAGTAGCATATTAGTCGGAGGCACCCAGTAGGTGTGTTTTCTGGATACTCATCTGCAACTGGTTCCGGATTTGGTTTTTAGCGTGTAGTTCCAGGTCTACTGACTTGGGACTTGTCATAGACCCAGATGTGTTTGTTCCCGCAATGGAAATCCAGAAAACCTTAATTTTCAGGTGTTGGCGAATTCACAGCTTATTACTGGTTCCAGAGGTAAGTTGAGGTGACCAGGTGTTGATGACATCATCAATATCGGTTTGCATAGGTTGAAAGGGAAATGGCTGTAGTAAGGTTATCCCTGCCCAAAAAAAAGAAAAAAAATGGGTATGGAAATCACCACATAGGCCTAACCTACGTAACTAGGTATCAGATGTATACAATCCTATGCAGGATGTTGGGTTTGGGGGGAGATTTTTGAAAGGGAACCTACATAAAAATCACGATTTTTATGAGGTACCATAGCATATAACTAGCGAGGAACAAGTGCTCAGTTATAGCATCTGTCTGTGAGAGAGACACTGGGGGCAAAAGCCCAGGCATATAGAATCCATATGTCTTACAGGCATGTCCTTCGCATGTGGGTGATCCATGGGACAAAGGTGTCAATCACTTTTATCCCATCTTTGTTTTGGCCTTGAGTCACCCCCAAAAACAAAGATGGGACAAAGGTAATTGACACATTTGTCCCACGGATCAACCACATGAACCACATGTGAAGGCATATGGATTCCATATGCCTCGGCTTTTGCCCCCAGTGAGACTAACCATAACGCGGGTTGGAGGCAATATAAAGGTGAGATTTTTCTTGAAGAGGGTCAAATTAGCAAACAGATCTGAGAATGTGTACACCAGAACATATGTAGGTTACCTAGCCTATTCCACAAGAAAGAGAAAGTAAAGGTGAAACCTTTTTTTGGCCAGAATGACGCTAGCTGGGCGGTATCCGATTCCTTTGTGGCACTTTATTTTCCGCAGTGGTCCCGTGTCTCTCCCATCAACTACAACTCGACTCAATCCACAGACACTTGGCTCCGAAATCTCAGATGCCGACCCCACGTGCCGCTCTCCACTTGCATTCGCCGTCGCGACAACTGATGGACTCATTGTCGGATGTGGGCTTAAAACTGCGATACACGAAAGGACCTCCGAATACGTCTATCGACACCGACCCAGACTCGACGCTTTCAAGCTTCATTCCTGTTCTTCCATTATTGTTGTCTTCGTTACCACGCACCTCTTCCGTTGTGGAGACATCCACGCTCCTGCGTTGCCACCGGTCGGTGCTTCTCCTCCCTCCTCGGCTCTGCGTCGACTACAGAAGAGCTCTGGGTTCACAAGTGATGAGCGGACGAGGTTCTAAGCATTCGCCGAGTGCAATGCATTATTTTGCAGCGGGTTTTCCTACCTCACAATCTTGATGGCTGTAAGACGGTGAAGATGCCTCGCTGCAATGGCGAGAATAAAAGCCTCGAATAGAGGTCTATCTATCTGAAAGCGGCAGGATAGCCAGAATAGCTGTCCCTCCCTAGCTAACCGCTGGCCACGACTTGCGAGGTCCGAGGAACTCGCCTGGTGAAAAGTCTATTTATAAGAGATTCACTGCCAGTCAAGCCAGCTCCGAGTCATGCTTCATTATTCAAATTCTCTAGCTCACTTTCTGCCTGAACATCTTGCAGGTCGTCCGGATTGCGCACTGAAAAAGGTTCACTCAACATGCCGAAATGTGGAACCCTGCCCCAGATGGGGCAAGCGCAGAGTATTAAGTCCGTGCATTTATATCGCGTACAGAGTAGTAAAAGTGTTCCAATTGCATGATGTTCTCAATGAACCAGAATAAACTACCATTCGCCATATTGCCAAACCTGTGTGTAATCGTCGCTTTCTTGGTTGCAAGTGACCATCTGGAGCTACAAACGGGGAGGAAAATCAGACCGGAAAGTGGCGGTTCGATTGGAGTCTCAAACCGACATACCTGGTTTCCGTTTGCGAGGCTCCCGTTCGTGAGATCGACACACATGTCTTTGTTTCCCCACTGGATGCTTCCGTGCTCAAGGTCAAAAAAGAGCTGCTGGTTCGCATCGCCCGGTGTGCAGGCCCATATCTGCAACTTAGTGCCGATCGCCGTATTCCCGTTCGGAACATCTGGAAAGAATATGCGACGCTTCAGCGTGTACAATGAGATTGGTTGGGAGTTAAGGAGCGCGCACCAAGACACATGTCGCCATAAACGATGAGCCCGAAGCCAGACGCCGTCCACAACTGGCTGGCAGATCCGTCGCACGGCTCGGTGACGACCTCTCCACCGTTCGCATTGGTGGGCGCGGTGACGCACACCGTGTCGCTGATGATGGTTTTAATCGTTGTTTCCAATACGCCAGTAGTCAGTGCCCATGATTGGTTCGGCCCGTCGGTACATGCCCAGATCTGCATCTATGTTTGGCGAAAGATGTATTGAATCACGGGAAGAAGAGGGGGAAGAAAGATGTAACTGGATACGTACAACATTACCGCTGGTCACGTCGCCGTTGGTGAGATCCAAGCAACTGGACTCCTCGCTCCACTGGATCGAGTTCCCCGACAGCGTCCATTGCTGGTTTGCATCGCCCGGGGTGCACTCCCAGATCTGCAGTGGTGTCCCATTCGCGGTCGCGCCCCCTGTGACATCCAGGCACATGTTGCCGAACACCTGCAAGGTGGATCCAGAGATTGTCCAATTCTGCGAGCCGCTCCTCCTGGTGCCGCAATGTTCGATGACGACGGCCGCGCCGTTCGCATCCAATGCAGCGGTGAGGCACATCTCAAAGTCGTCAGCGAGGTGGATATTCTGATTCGGGATGGGTGCTTGACGAGGAGCAGGGTGTTCCTATAAAAATAAAGTTATATGGTGGAGAAAAGACCGATATTGAAGGAACGCACCGGAGCTGGGTGGCCCCATACACCTGAAGCGATTAAGAAAGCAGATACGAGATAGATAGACATTATTTGCCTATAGAGAGAAAGGATGCATACAAATCGGAAAATTGCAGGTATATAAAGGTGGAGGATCTACATAGCCCAACATCGACCAAGTACTAGAGTCAGGCAATCAAGTGTTGTGTGCAGTCTACTCCGGACCGCTGTGTTCTGGTCCAGCGCCAGATCAGTCTCAGACTTCTCGGCTATTCTGCAGAAGAAGATGACGATGATCATTGCTGTCTACTCCGGACCGCTGCGTTCTGGTCCAGTGCTAGATCAGTCTCAGAATTCTCGCACTTCGGCAGAAGACTCTCATTGTTCCGGTATGTGGATTCAGCGGCAGCGCTGACGATATTATTTAGTACACAAAATCCCGATGATGCCATCGAGCACCTGGACACACTGTGTGTCCAATGAAGACTCTGGTGGAAAAGGAACCGACGGAAAATAGCATGCATGAATATGTTGATGTGCTGCACCGCGCGGGCTAGTATGGCCGTCTTTGACGAATCGTCCATTGCTTCCAGATGCTATTCATTTCATAGTTGCCGACCGAGCCGCAGAGCAAGGTGTTCGAGGCAATTGTACGCTCTTCGAGGCCTTGGAAGAGTTACTTTTAAAAGGTGATTTGTGCGCACGGTCTTGCGAATCGCCCGTACTCGCCGCCGCGGGCCAGGATGATCGTTGCGTTGGTCCATTTTGAACCTCACATTGCCACCCAAGACCCGACTGGACTCTTCTATGATCTATCGACCAAGTTGCGGCCATTTGGCCAAATCTTTGCCGTGTTCGTCGGGTGGCATGAACGTGGCCAATTTCACACGTCCAGAGCACCTAATGTTGGGCATAGGGCTGAGAATGGGTGAGTTCCCAGGGCTGACGATTGTCGCAGCCGAGCAGGAAGAATTAGATTGCTTCGATTCATTGCGATGTTTGCCTCGCCGTCGTCACTGCTGACCGAGATTGGATGAAGGAAAGAACAGACCCGGACAGAATGATTCAAACGCCGCGGAAAGAATGCCAGAACGCATGTATAGATCATATAGGGGATAGCTGAGTCGCCACGGTGGAGATGAGGCAGAACGCTGCACGAAACAAGCGCAGCTCAAGAAGCTGGATTAAACACGCGGAAGGCACGAAATGCAATCAGTATAGCCAGCATATACCACACGCACCGTTTCGCTGGCTGCAGCGCAGGGGAAGCACTTTGGGTGCGCGGCTAGAGCGCTTCGATGCGCTTGCGGTCGGGGTTGGGCAGTCCTTATGCTGGTGGCGCTCTACCCCGCACGCGACTTGTGCCTCGGTCGTCGCTGGGGCCTCGGTCGAGTCCGCGGCTCCGCCGCACGCAGGGCGACAGTGCGGAAGGCGGTAGGGAAAGCGTGCACACCTGCGGAGGGGAGCGTGGTGAAGGCTTGACGCAGTGCGCGCGGGCGGAGAAGAACCAGCCTCGACATCGTGCAGCGGGAAGGGTGATGAGTCACTGATGGTGTGATAAGGAGACGCCGCGATCACGTGTGAGATGAGGTCGCGTGCACGGACCGCGACGAATGGAGTTCAAGCGCGTTGATTCAATGACTCGTGTTGAGGTGAAGTGTAGTGTGCGTTTTGCTCCCAAATAAAATATGCAGCGCAAGTCGATGTAACATGAAATGCGCCAGTGGCGGCCAATGACTCGGGCTCAATTTGAACAGGAGTTGCATACATGGCTGTAATGGGTGACGTGGATGCAAACCATCCGCTGCCGAGTCGTTCTCTTACCCATGAGCGAGGGCATACACATGTGGGTAAGATTAGGGCAGAAATCTTTTGCGGTGTGTGTTGGACACTGTTGAATTTATTCCGGGGTGCGCAACTTGAAGCTTGAGGTTGGTTTGTCCCAACAACAGTAGCGTGTCGGCACTTATGACATGGGCCTTATACGAACAGGCGGCTACCACAGCTGTATCTTGATGTAGCTCGGTGAGGCCTTGCCATGCGGACCATCCGCGACCGAGTCTTTTTCCTCCCCTCGAAGCCAGCTCGAGAATTGGAATTAGTTTCGGCGAGTATCATGGTTTCTGTTGCATGTGAATCCCCGTCTGCGTGTATACTCTGCTGGGTCGAATTCAACGAATTGGGAATCGACGAAAGTCCCTGCTAGTCATCCACGGCTCATCGAAGAAGTTGAAAGCACCCAATGCGTATGAATAGCAGAGCAGATGTAGACAGCTCTTTGTGTAGGTTCAGAACATTGCCGTCGAGGAGAATGGCCGGCCAGAGGAGAAAAAAAGCAACGATGGCGCGAACTGGATTCGAACAGGGGGTTCCACAGTGGTATAGTGCTACCGTTGGTTGAAGCCGTGTGTGCACTCCAATATTTGGAAAACAGTGACTGCTCCCATTCGAAGGTTGGTTCTGGCCAGCGGACGGTAGTGTAAAGGGATACATATGTATGTAAAGTAACACCACCCACATGGCCCAGGTCTGATCCGAACATGTGCTATTCCACACATACATTGTTTCTGCGCCAGGTCTAGTGACCGCGGACCCTTCGCATTCGAGTCGCATTTGTATCTGGAAGGGAGATGTACATGTCACATGTGAGATCCCATGCGGGAGCTACTGAAATCTATTTATCGAAGAATCTTTCCTATGTCCAGGCCGCATTCAGGCCGCATTAAACAGCATTGCAAGGCATTGCAAGCGAGCGGCGGTCATGATGAATGAAGAATAGAATGATTAGCAAAAGTGACATGTTCGTTTGAATCTGGATCCAGGGTATACAGAAACCGAGACCTGAAGGATTAAGATGACGAGGACTTGATTCTATATATGATATTAGAGAGGTTGCGGTGAGCCACCAGAGCCACCGGGAGCCACCCGGTGGCTCTAATGGCATGCGGTGCGGAGTGGCTACCGCATTTGGTGGCTCCACTGGTGGCTAAGGGTATGACATCAAACAACTTGTTTTTCTTCATCTTCGTCCATCTAACAACTATGCCAGTGCAGACCCGGTCTAGGCGAGCGAAAGAGACGAGTACAGACCCTCCACACCCGTCTGAGCTTTGAGCAGAGTTGTGAAGCGTATTTGAGACTCCAAGAGAGCTCGCTGCATGAGAGACGAGGTGAGAGTAGTGTACCGAACACGCTGAAAACATGCGCGATGGAGCCACCGGCCTGGCAGTAGCCACTCCGGACCGCATGCCATCAGAGCCACCTGGTGGCTCCCGGTGGCTCACCGCAACCTCTCTATTACTGGGCGGACATTGCAGCCTAGCTAGCTCCCACTGATGCACCAATTATCCGACTACTGTACATGTACTTCTATAATTTTTTGCCTTGAGTGGGGTGCATTTTTTCTCACCACAAATCCAGCGAAGCGGGACTAAAAACCAAAAAACCAAAATAAAAGGAACTGTTGCCTTTGCTCAAGTAATGATCATGACTCGGGCCTGATTCCAACAGGCACCTTCCACAGTTACAAACCCTGCAACATAACTAGGTGTGGATGCGGACCATCCGCGGCCGAGTCGTGTTATTTCTTCGAAGCGGAAGAGGCGATATTCCACCAAATCCAGACAGGTTTCTGAGGTGAGGCGGAGGTGGGCCATTCGCAACCCTGTCCTTGCCTGGGCTGAAGTTGAGTTCAACAGGTGAGAATAGGACTGAGGATCATCGAGACCGTCTGCCGCCGGTTCGTGTCACTCCCTGGAGGCACGCGGGGTTGGATACGTGGAAATGAGTCGAACCTGAACTGGACGGGGTTCTAAGTTCGAGCGGCCGGTGGGCAGTACGCAACGCAACGGGAAAAAACGAGTATGCCGATCACTCCGCCACGAGTCGGGCCTGACTCGAACACACAATTTCGACAGATCTACGAGGATGTGCTGGGTTGCGGTCCATGCGCGACGGGGTCTGGAGTATTGTAGCAACGTACCTCAAGTTTGCCTTGGTTGACAAAGTACTCGAGGGGAAGCCAAAAATCAGAATCAGAATCATTCTTTCTCGAGCACGACCCGAGCCTGAATTGAACAGGCATCTTTCACATTGGTATCATGACGAGGCTACAGGCAATGTGGATGTCGACCAACCGCGACCGAATCGTGTTGCTACTTGTGCTGGGTCGAATATGTGAGAATGACGGATGGAATCGAGTATGTAGGTACATATTCTGGAATGATTTATCGACTGACAACCACTAAATATCCTTCCCGCGTCTGCTGCACAGCTGAACCAGCTGAATCGAGCGCCTGCGGGATCGTGGAGTGGTGAGGCTCGCCTTAGGCTGGGAGGATGCATAAATCCAACTAGCATCGAATTTATTGCGTATCAAACACCCAAAAGAAGTTCGCACTTGAAGATGCATGAGCATGCAATGTTCACTCCACATAAACACTGTATTTACTCACTTGATACTCTCTGGAATCTGAATCAAATAGGCAGGCGTCGTGCCCCTGGAGTTGTTTTGGTTTTATACGGGAAACACCTCAGCAAAAATAAAGATGCATTCAACTACGTACTAGTAGATATAAAGTAATCCTAGCAGCACTGTGAAACTCGGGGAGAAGCCAAAGTTGCGAGACTTTCTGAGAGGCCAGGCGGCGCGTGAGAGCTCCCTGAAAATCGTCCAGAGAAGACGGGCTGATGAGAAGCATCCGTTTGCAGCCAAGCTTGGGGAGGAGAAGTGCACAGTCGAGGGAATATGGATGTGGTGCATGTTGGCCGGAAGATTCACACGGAAAACTCGGCGGAATCGGAATCGAAGAAAGACATTGAGGTGAACACCAGAAAAGCCCAATGAGTGAAACTTGCGTACTTGCTTGTGGAAGGATATAACGGGCGTGACTAGTCCAAAACGAAAATAGGCTGCGTGTGAGGTCCAGAGGAAGTGTTACGAGGCGCCGAGGATGGACGGGGTTCCAGTGGGCAAAGCGAGGGGGCACGAGGTGAGTGCTTTGCCGGAGAAGCGATGCGCGGGCGCAGATGCAGACGCAGCGGCGTCGGCGTCGGCGGCCAGCTTAGCGTCGATGCGGCGTTGACCTCGGGCGGCGGCTGTGTAGGACAGGTTTTGCGGATGTGGGTCTGCGGGCAAGCAAAGACCAAGCGATGCGCGATGGGGGGCAGCAGAACAGGCGGGGTGGGTTAGCGATGGGGAAGAACATCATTACAAAGGGCGGGTAGAAGGGAGGAGGGAAAGGGAAATGAAAAAGAACCGAGGCGCACCGTCTCCTCGCAGTGGAAGCACTTCGACGGCTGCCGGTACTCCTTGAGGATATGCCCCCCTTCGCCGCAGCGGAAGCACTTTATGGGCGCGGAGGAGAGCGCCTCGATCCGCTTGGGGTCGGGTTCGGGCAGTCGCGGCGCTGGTGGCTCTCGACTCCGCATGTGACGCAGATCGTGGGTTCCTTGCATTCGGACCTCCGTTTGTGCTCTTCGCGGCGGCAGTTTGGGCTGTGGGGAGATGCCGCGATTGATGCGAGTGGGGGTGAGGGTGAGGGTGAGAAAAACGAGGACTAGGACGCACCACCAGTGCATCATCCCATGCTTCTGACGCCCGCCCTCGGTCGTCGCTGGGTACGATGTGTGCAAGGCGACATTGCGGAATGCAGTAGGGAAGGCGCGCACGCCTGCGGAGGCGAGGATGATAGGGCGAGATGTGGGGCGCGCAGACGGAAGAGGGACAGCATCGACATCATGCGTGGAGGTTTTGAGTGGGAAGACGAAGAGACTGATGGTGTGATACAGCCCGATCACGTGTGAGATATGCGTGCACGGGCCGGGGCAAGGGCCGGGGTGAGCCGCAATACAATGATTAGCGCGTGCCGGAACGACGCAGGCCTGATTGAGGACCCAATAGTACCATTTGAGAGTTCGAACGACGGAGATCCCGATGAGGATGAGGCGACTGAAAACCAAAAAAAAAAACACGGATTCCTCAATACCGACTTGGGCCCGATTCGAACAGGCGGCCTCCACAGATGCAGAAATGGCATGCTTTGGGCAGCTGATGTGGATGGAAATCATCCGCGACCGAGTCGTGGTTTTCCTTGGAGGTGGGTTGAACACATGCGAATGATATTCAAGATGAAGGGCTGGAATTCTTTTTGGCGGACCCTTGCGACTGTGGTTTCAGTTTCTCGGTTTTCTTGGATTTTCTCAAAGGAAAAGCGAAAGAGCACGGTGGATGTCTCGACGCCAATTCTAATGTAATAAATACATAATTGATTCAGTGTTTCGAAGCAGGCAACACAAAAAGCATCAGTGGGACAATGATGACTCTAACAAGCGCCTGGTGCGTATTCCCGAGGACTTTCAGTGGGACGGTGAACAATGTGCTCCGAACTAAACCCAAACAATCCAATTAAGGTAGCGGACAGACAGGTGCGGTTGCCCCACGTGATCGATTAGCCTTATTGGGAAGATTGTTATATTTTCACTGAAATCAACCTGTTCTCAGACTGAAATGAAAAATCTGGCTCAACAGTTCTGTGTGAATGTATCATAAGACAGCTCCCAAATATTTTGAGGAGTTTAGGTGTCGAAATGGAGGACTAGTTCCAAAATGATCAGACATTGATGGCCTTTTCCGTCCACATCAATCACATTGCCTGCCCACATCAATTTGGGAACTCGTCCCCCATTTCTCGTCTAAAATTCCTCAAAATATTTGGAAGCAGTCTTATGATTGATTCACGCAGAACTGTTGAGCCAGATTTTTTATTTTAGTCTGAGAACAGGTTGATTTTAGTGAAAATATAACAATATTCCCAATAAGGCTAATTGATCACGTGGGGCAACCGCACTTGTCTGTCTGCTACCTTATCACCCAATTATCACCCAGGTCTTTCTGATATAAGCAGTGATACCCACAGAAATAAGACGAGGATCAGAAATAGGCCGATCAGAGGAAGCAAGAGCTGAGATACAGACGAGTGGTAGTCCCTTGTACAGGGCCTAACAATAGGTTGAAGGGAAGGTATAAGATTCCCACAGAAAGATGAACCTTCACTACAAGATATCACCAAGAATTGGCCTGAGAGATAATCGAGCAATGGAAATAAGATAGTTTAAGAGCTTCGCAGCTATGAGACGAGCAAGTGTTGTGTGTGTGGTGGTGGTGATGTCCGGAGACACGTGATAGACCTCCTAGAGGCGAACAATAGACTATTTCCACGGGGATATACACCCAAAAGCTTATTTCCCAGAGAACCCGATTGACGATGAACAATGTACGATGAGCGATACAATTTGACGATTTGACAATGACGATGACGATAAAACAATTTCGATTCCAGTACTATGTAGCCTCAATCACGCCCTAAGACGTTTCCAGTAACCAACTTCTTATTCCAACAGAAAGGTTTCTCAATGTTAAAGTCCAACGACGATACACACTGAGCCAACCCCAGAAATAGCCCAAATTGCAAGCATTATGCCTACTAGTACAAGGGGATTCTGTGCCCTACTCGTAATAATGTCCCAACTACTTATACAAATCCCAAAATCATATGAAAGTCCTCAAACCAAGCAGAAATTAGTAAAATGGCCCGAGATCATCCCTCCTTTCCCGTTTATCCGTCGCAGGAGTAGCTGCGAGCGTATTGCCATTGGCCAGTGCCCAGGTAGTCCCTGATTTCCCGACCATGCGGCTTTTGTCATCCAAGATATTTGAAAATACCAGTCCCCTGGCTGACTGATATCCCGTCGTCTGTCTATTCCTTTTGTCTCCTGCCCTTTCCCCGCAGCTCCTGACCATAGGATCTTATTCCCCTGGCCTCCAGCTTTCCGTAGATACTCCTAGTGTAACCTTTTCCCAGAAAGGTTTCTTATTCCCAACTTCGCTTCCTCGGAATAAGATCAATCCCATCAAATTGTCTTAACCGACCTTCACTTATCCCGGAATTCCTCCGGTATGAGCTTCCCCGACCTCACACGCCTGTCACATGGAAGGCCTTTCCTTTAGCCGAGCAGAAATAAGCTTATTCCTGCATGTCCCGTTGTAAGTATCTCTGGCTTATTTCTCTTTGTGGAAATAAGCTCCAGAAATAGTCCCTTTAGAGGTTTGTGGGCTACACTTTCCTCTACGGTTTTCGAGGCGAGCACTGCCAGTCCGCAGGGTAGTCACCTACCCCTTGTACCCGTTACTCTGTGATCCTGACCCTGCCAGCTATACCAAGACCGTATACTAGCTCTCAGAAATAAGCCTATACTGTAATCAGACTATTCCGAAACGCGCGAAAAGTGCGGTGTTTAGGTATAGTTCAATTCCAGACAGTTCAACAGCGCCTGCAACAGGCGGCTCCCACAACTGCAAATGTCATAGACATACACTTGTAGGTGACAGGGATGTGGACCATCCGCGACCGAGTCCTGTTCTGCCTGACGCCGGTTGTTACATACCTGGGAATGATATTAGAGGGCAGGGATTATTTTCACGATGTGTGTGGAACACGCCACCATTTCAATTCATTACGGCGCAGCTTGGGGTTTCGGTTTCGGTTTCTAAAGGTTGAAGAGCAGGGTGTAGGTATCAATACTGATATTATCCTCAAATAAGTTCCAAAACTCCACGGAATTTGTGAGTGAGACGACTTATTCAAACCAGCACCTGGGGCCAAGGCTCATGCAGGGTGCGTTTGGCTCACGAGGACTGGAAATAATGAAAAGAGGGACCTCAATGGCTCGGGCCTGACAGGGGGCTCCCACAGTTGCATAGTTATGTGGATACGAACCATCCGCGACCGAGTCGCGTTCTCTCTTCGAGGTAGGGTGAATACATGGATAATAGAATAATATTAGAGGGCAAGATTCTTTGCTGTATGTTGAAGGGTTTCAGTTCCGATCCCTCAGTTTGTCTCAAGGTCCGAAAGCAGGGTGTAGGTATCAATCCCAATAGCAATATCATCATCATCTGATAAGTATTTGCAAGCAGGCAACCAAAATACATCAGTGGGACGGTGATGGCTCAAACAAGTGTCTCCCACATTCAGAACAGGGCCCATTTTTCCAAGAGGTGACTGAAAATGAAATAAAAAAGGCCTCACAAGAGATGACTCGGGCACTGTGGAGAATGCTTCAGGTGATGTGGATGCGGACCATCGCTGGACAAGGAAGGCCTGTGTTTCCTTGAGATTTTTGAGTTCTAACCTCGACACATTTTTCTTCCCACTCCCACCGCAAGAGTGCTAATAAGTTGCTTCGGATTCATATTGAGCCGATACAGACAGGAAAAGGGGACTTTGAAATGCTACATAAAAGCATTCCAATCACTCTGGTGTTGGCTAGTTAAGACAAAGACACGGTCTCAAGACTTCCTTGCCTCAATCTAGGGACTCTCCACCTTCAACAAAAATGTCTGTGGTGTAGTGCACAGTGTTGATAATAAACAAGAAAGATTCCCAAATTGGATAATATGAGGGGCTGAAATGGGATTCACAGAAATGACAAAGTAGGACTACACCAAGTAAACATTGACTTCTTCACGAACCCAGCGTAAAGATTTATAGGAGCGGGTGATTTGGAAATTAGCAGAGCCCAAGGGAGTAATAAATCTGATCCTTGGCCTCGTCGGGATCTGGGACAGTCATGGAGTGTGGGCTGATGAGCTGTCCCAATGATCAGCAAAGCATGTAATATGTCTGTGCAACGGACACTTGCCTCTTGTGCAGATCTTCTCAGGGCTTCGATATCCACAAGTGGATATCCCCATGCGATGGCAGCGTCGCGACTGTCCGGATCAAATTCTTTTACTGCATGAAATTCGTGGAGTTGGTCGTCTATGCACTCGTTCCATTCCATCTCATAACGCTCCAATGAAAACTCGGGTGTCGGTAGGCCAATGTCCTCAGCTACTGCATGAGTTAACCGGTCGAGTCCCTCTGGATCGAAGGTCCAGTAGGATCTCTTGGTCTCCGGAGGAAAAGCAACAGTGACACAACCGTCAATGATCTCCACCTGGGGGCGGAACAGAAAGAGATAAACCGTGTGTGAGGGTGCATCTGCCATGAATGTTCCCTGCAAGGTGTAACCGTCCAGTCGGGTGTCCAAATGACAACGAAGGGAAATGTCGGTGAACAGCCGAAAATCTTCTTCTTCAGCACCTGGGATAGAAGCTTTTAGTTTAGCTCTTGGTCACCGCTCGCTAACAAACCCACTAATGGCACGTTGCAGGTGTTTTCGGACATAGTTTTGTTGAGAAATCCACCATTTTTTAACAACGGGCTCGTAATATTGATCCAACTGAACATTCATCCAAAAGGAAGACTCTTCATTGTTCAGATATTCGACCCTACAAATTATGTCTGTAAGTGAAATGGCCCAAAGCAACTCTGAAGCTCACTGTGTCCATCCATTGGGCATGACCTCACCACGCAATGGGTGGCCATCCCATGACCTCATAGAAATGTCATTGGGTGTGAGATGCTTTGTAAAGGGAATGGTTAAGAATTGGTGTGAATTGGAGTCGGCATGGTCGCTAAGAATCCAAATTGAGGGGAGCGTGATAGACTCTGTTGAGGAAGGAAGATTCACGTAGTGCCATCGGACAGAGTATCTGAGCATGGCATGAAACTCATCGAGTTTGAGTGCACGTAACAGTTCAGTGTGCAACTCATTCTCTGTCAGTTTGAATGATGGCAATTCAACCCCCATACTGTGTAACCCGTGATAATAGATGTCTGTGGACAGTGCGAGCCCATCACCAACGTCCATGCACAATTTTCCAGTGGACAGTCGGATCCACAGTGTACCCGGAAGGTCATAGACCTCTGTTCCGGTGTTTTCCTCCCAATTCAATTGTGCAGCCTTCATTATGGTCAGCTTGGCAGTGGACATCCGAAGTGAGAACTTACCTTGAAATGCTGCCACTAGATAGATTGAAGATAAATCTAAGGTTTAGGGGCACTTGAAAGAACGGACCATTTCCTGACGGATATAGGTTGAGGCCAAGCCAGACTGGGCATGCATTGTCTTGATTTGAGAAATTGTCATCATGTCTGCCTGTTGAATGAGCAAGGAAATATAGTGCACCAAGGAACCCACTGACCATCATGATAAATCAATGCATTCAGCCCCGCCGAACAAGTAAACCCAAACAGCTGTGCCAAGAAAGGATGACTGCACTGCAAGATTTAGATTCACATTCTACAAGGCGGAATGGTGTACCGATGTCGTTGGGCTCCAAGGACTTGAGCCTTTATCTACCACGAAACGATGAGACAACTGTCAGATGAATTGAGATGATGTTTTGCCTGTTCAAAGTGGGAATTATCATAAACTACCACAGTCATTGGGTCTTGATGTCCGAAGATTCGCGCACGATGGATCCTCCGCGTTCCAATGACGACGCTGACGTGCTGTTTGACAGCCCCCGTCCTTCTGCGGTGAATGGGGCGTAGCTCGACCACTTTCTCCTGGTCAATCTCGTCCAAAAGATTCAAGTCACCCAAATTAACACGGCAGAAATCTACCGACATTTAATCATGGCAATGAACGGGAGCGGGAAAAACTGGGCTTTGTTATCCCACCGTGTCTAGGTTGCTCCATCGTGGACCTGACTCGGCGTCAGTAGACCCAATGAGGTGAAAGGAAGAGACCGAGCAGTAAACATACAAATTGTTGTTGATGGTGAAGGAGTCGGTCCGGATATCGTATTTGAGAGCGGTCCTGGGACCCTCTCCAGCGCCTCCGCCCCCACCGCTTACTCCGCCCCTCCCGCCATTGCCTCCGGTACCTCCTGGGAAGCATAAACAGTGTGGTCAGAATTATTACCCATATCCCTCGCACCGTGGATATTAACAGTCTGGGATCCACCAACAAGGCGAGGCATGAGCAGTATGGAGGGATAGAGACCACAGAAGAGCCTGAAGGAAGGACAACGTGGTGGTCAAAGTGAAAGACGCGCACACAACCTTAGACAGCTGTTGGACAGCTTCAATTGCCGTAAATATTTCGGACAGTCGGGCCATCGATCCATTTATCTTTCCTAAATTATTACTTATCCCCTCTTTGAAATTTCGCTCGTTTGTTTGTCCCCATTGCGTTTTATGTTCTTGGTTCAGTGAAACCCACCCAAATTAGATGGAAACAAACAAATGTTTTGTTCGGCAGAAGTGATGAACGGTTCGAGTGAGTTCCTTTCCTAGTTGTTAAGCACAGCGCACGAATCGTTCAACCCTGTAAACGGTAGTGTGGATGTCAGCAATCACAATACAAGTATATAGCACGGAGTCAGAGGAAAGTAAAAACCATTGGCCAGATGCGCATCATGTCTCGATTCGGATTCAAACAGGCAATTTCCCCGAACTTTCACGCAAATTTTCGAGTGTATGCGGACCATCTCCAACCGACTTTTCCTGCGGTTGAGTTGAATATGGAAGAGTGAGAATCATCGAGACCGTATGCTGCGGGTCTCACTCGGTTGAATACGTGGGAATGAGTGGAAGCTGAATTCGATGTGTGTAAGGATGAATAGGAGCCGTATCAAGCTCAAGTTTTGCCATCAACAGAAAATACCAAAAAGGTGTTAGGAGGTAAATACGACCGAGTCCATTGTTTAGCTGCAGGGTAGCTAGAGAGAGCGAATAAGTTTTGGCGAAGATCACCTTTTTCTGTCACCTCCAGCCGTGTATGTACGAGGTCGATAATTACACGATATTTCGCAGTTGCGCCGCCGAATCTTGTTCTGCTGGGATCAACGGATGGCGAGTCCTGCCTGCCGGTGAGGCGGGCTCATCGGAAAATCAATAGCGCTGGTGGGCGGTACGGAATGCAACAGCAAAAAGGAGTACTAGGCTGATGATGCTGGTATAAGTCGGGCCTGAGTTCAACAGACAATTTCGACGGATCTACGATATCACATCAGGTTGCGCTCCATGCGCGACGGGGTCTGAAGCGTTGCATCAATGATCAGCGTACCTTCCTTGCCTGACCAAGTAGACGGGAGGAGGCCAAAGAAAAAAATCAAATCCAAGATCATGACTCGAGCCTGAGTCGAACAGGCATCTTCCACAGAAATAACAACACAGGCAGTGTGGACGCGGACCATCCGCAACCGAGTCGTGTTATCAGCCTTGAGCTGGGATAGAATGAAGGACGGTTAGTTAGTCTTGAACTGCGTATCAACCCCACAAAGAATTGCTCAACAACTCATATGCAATGCAAACACTGTCTGTCCTTACCTGATATTCTCTTGAATCTGAACATCAAATAGATCGGCGTCGAGATCCTGGAATTCTTTGGTTCTATACGGGACAGACCTCAGAAAAATGTGGATCAAGATGCGTTGAACGACGTAGATAAAACAAGTACGAGTGAGTACACAGATCGAAGCAAAACCGCGAAACTTGCGGGGAAACCAAGGCTGTGAAACTTCCTGAGAAGCCACCCGGCAAGCGAGGCCCTGAAAACAGTCCAGGAAGATGCAGAGGTTGCAAAGGTGCCGGTTCGCAGCACGGGGAGACCACGAGCACTCGTTGGCAGCCAAGCCCAGGACGAACGACCACGAGAAGCGCACATGGGGGGGAAACACATTGATGTGGAGGTGCTTGTTGGTCAGAAAATTGACGCGGAAATCGAAGAACGATGTACTAGTCCGAGGGAGTGAGAAGTAGACACCAGAAGAGGAACCTTGAGTACGTGCATGCACCAGGATATGACGACGACGATATAATCCAGAAAGAGCAGACAGGCTTTCCTGAGGAAGTACTAGGTGGCGCCGAAGATGCACGGGGCTCTGAATGGGCGGACCGACGTGCGGGAGGTGCGTGCTTTGCGGGAGAAGCGACGCCGGGGTTCATGGACCTCCGGCTTGGCGTCGATAAGGGCCTTGAACTCGGGCGGCGGGCGTGTGAGGTATTTTTGCGGATGTGGATCTGTGCGAGGCGAGCGAAGGCCGCGCGATGGAGGATGGGGGGCGGGCGGGACGGGCAAGGCGGGCGAGCGATGGGGAACGAGCGTGGCGGCGGTGCGAAAGCGAGGGGCGAGACGGTGGGGCGGTGGTCGAAGAAAGTCAGGCAAGCGAGCAAGCAAACAATCAATCGGCGCAACACATCACATACACGCCCGCCACGCACCGTCTCCCAGCGGTGAAAGCACTTCGCCGGCTGCTTGCACTCCTTGAGGATATGCCCTGCCTCGCCGCAGCGGAACCACTTTGGGGGCGCGTGGAGAGCATCTCGATGCGCTTGGGGTTGGGGTTCGGGCAATCGCGGCGCTGGTGCCCCTCGACGCCGCACGCGACGCAGATCGTGGGCTCCTTGCATTCGAAGTACTTGTAGCCTGGGGACGGACGTACGTTAGTGGTCATTTTTCAATCACATTTCTTGGGAAAGACGATGAAATAACGAGGACTGCTTTCGAAAGACAAGAACAGAGAGGTGAGAAATGGAGAGCGCCGCCCACAATTAGGACACCAGTGTATCATCTCGTGCGGCTTGTGCCCTCCATCGGCCGTCGTCGCTGGGCCTCGGTCGAGTACGCCACACGCAAAGCGAAATTGCGGAATACATTGGTGTTACTCCTCGCAGCAGCAGAAGGAAGCGCGGCGGGGAGACTCATGCGCGACAGTATCGTCATCGTGCAGCGGGTCGTGGTCGTGCGAGCAGTGCAGAAAAGTCGCTGATGGTCGACGGGTCACTGATGGTGTGACGCGGAGGGACCGCGCGATCACGTGTGTGGCGCGTGCACGGACCGGAAGCGAGTCGCGCGTTGATTCAATAGGGGCAGTCAGAGTAGGCGCTTAAGACACGCTTAATCGTTTTGCTTCACATGTGCTTCAAGTATTTATTTTGCATCAGAAGCGTGGGATAAGCACCTATTTACTCTGACCGTCCCTTTCTGAGTCATGCTTCAAGTGTGCTTAAATGTGAATTTGCGTGCTTCAAAAGATGATCGGTGGCTGTTCGTGCGGCAGAATGCCGTCAGGAGCTCGGTGCATTACCAGAGAAAAACTTTCCTGAAGGCATATGTGCGCTACAGCAAGGGCTGGCAGTGACGTTGCTTGCTACATCAGCAAGCAGCAGCTCGCCTTCGCCGCCAAGACCGTGCACAGGATCCGCGCGGTGTTCTCCTTGATGATTTATTGTCTTTGTCCTCGGGCGACAGCTCTGACTCCGTATCAGAGAGCTTCAGCAATGATTGGGACGATATTCAATATATAGATAATAATATAATTTAGTCTTTTCAAATGAACTTTGGAAATCATCTTGAAGCACGCTTTTTGAAGCGTGTTGAAGCTCCTCCAGAGGCGCTTCAATGCTTCAACGGTGCTTAAGGATTTTGAGGCTTTTCCCACGATTAATAAATACTTGAAGCACATGTGAAGCACATTGATTAAGCACGTCTTAAGCGCTTACTCTGACTGCCCCTAATGACTCGTGCTAGGCTGAAACAGAAACACGCGCTCACCTACCAAGAGGCCCAGAACCGATAAAGCCAGTGCCCCAACACAGCAACAAATAACCCAGGCCTGATTGAATCACGTACATGCGTCCTCCACAGTAGTACTGCATAGAGTTCCACAGTTTGGATGCTTTCGGTACATGTATACATACTAAGGAAGCAAAAATAATAGAAATGTTCAGTGGACCTATAATGACCCGGCCTGATTCAGACAGGCGTCTTCCAATGCGATGAAACTGGCGAAGCTTCAGGCGATGTAGATGCGGTTCATCCGCAATTGAATCATGTGCTGCTTTGGAGGGGGTTGAATACATGTGCATGATAATTGAGATAGAGAAATTATCTTTCGCTTTGTGTGTGGAACACACCACCGTTCAAATTATTCCGGCACTTGCGGGCAAGTTGGGGTTTCAGTTTTCTCGATTCCTTTTGGTTTGCCTCAAGGATAAAGAGCAGGGCGGAGGTATCAATGCTAATACCATCCTCGAATAAGTATTTCGAAGCAGGTAGCAAATAGTAAATCCGTCCATGGGACGATGATTACTTGAGCCGGACTCCAACAGGATCGAACAGGAGTTCAGTATGTACACAGGGGTGCGTGTTTTGTCCATGACAAATTCAAGCGAAACGACACTGGAAAACAAAAACAAAAAATAGAATAAAATAAACTGTTTCCTTTGCACAAGTAATGACTTGGTCCTGATTCGAACAGGTGTGTTCCAGGATTGCACAACGTCGCAGCATGGGCAGGTGATGTGGATGCGGACCATCCGCGACCGAGTGGTGTTGTTCTAAGGAGGCGGGGTGAATACATGGAAATTATAATCGAGATCTGTAGAGGGCAGGAATCCTTTCCTGTGCGTTGAACAAGGCTAGAAAATTATGATTCAATTCAATACACCTCTGGCCGCAATTTACCTCATCCTATTTCATGCAATTTCCGTCGTAATCCTAAATTCTGCAGTTTCCACCCAGATTTAATTGTAGAGTAATATGTCTAGCTCACCCGAGCTAGCTCAACGGATCGGAATGACTTTGGGGGGGACTGGACGAGAACCAGGAACGATTCCCTGCCAGTTTGTTGCAAGCAGCACCCATATCACCATCGAATAAATCCTTAGAAGCAATCCCAAATCCGTAGGGTTAGGCTTTATTCCGAAATCCGACTCGGACGGTCCTGTGGGACGGACCGCCCGCAACCGAGCCGCGAGTCGAAGTTCTAGCTCGAACCTCTGTGCGTACCACGCGAGCCATGGCCGGGTTTACGGGGAAATCGGTGCTTAAGTTGGAGTACACACTACGCCGCTCGGTTAGAGCCATGGCAAAAACGTTTTGACGCCCATATAAGCTGGGTAGATTGCTATACACCCAGGAGGCGTCTTTGCGTCTTCTTTGACAACAAGTATGATGCGTGGTGTACCTTATAAAGACTAGGTGTACCCCCATCCGCAGGATAAAGGATCCCATCCCGGACAAGAGTTAGAGTCCTGAGGCAGAAACGTGGAGGCTTGCTGGTCGACGTTTTAGACGGCTGATCGGCGAGGTTCGAAAATAAAAAGTACAAGAGCGCGGCGGGCGCTTCGTGCCACACGGTCCATGTGGACGCATTGAACCCATGACTTGAGTTCTTTTGACAGAGAAGCAATGAGGCATTCGCGTGGCAGACAGCATAAGGTGCCGAATGCGAACCGGCATTGCCGTCTGTCAAACTGGGGTTGCAGAAGAGAGATATCCAACTGAGACAGTATTGCTCCAGAGTTCAGATGGAAGGCAGCCAGCCTGGGCGGATATTCCAATAAATACACACAGGACACTTTGTGTGGTAGTTCGGCAAGTCGATCCGAGAGCAGCGTTAGTGGAGCTTAAAAAGCTTCAGACAGACAGACAGACAGCGTGATTTTATGAAGAGGGAGATGTAAAAAAGACCGAGGCTCTCAAAAAGATCTCTCGCGCCGCTGAGACCTTCAACACCTATTTATATGTATGTGCTAGGCAAGCTGATTGAAGTCTCTCATCGTATGTTTATGAAGATTGACGAACGTGAACCCCATTTTGTGTTGCGTTGACTCACGAATATTAATCAAGACATGCAAATTATTGAGCACCCAGAGAGCTTGTACTTACATGATGTGGAATGATGAAATTAAAACGGTACATTGCACCTTGCACTCGAAATTGGCATGTTAAAGGAATGTGTGGAACTTGGGAATTTCAGAAATCGCATCCTCGATGCGCTTTCGCCATGCCTGCAAGTCCGCTCGGCAACACTCGTGAGACTGTTTGTACCCAGACTTGTACACGGGGATGTCATGGTCAAAGACATTATCCAACAATCGTAAGGTGTGGGCTCCGGGAGCTAGGCGTTGAATGCAAGTAAAGGAATATTTCAGCCAGGTCCTCGCGTCGCAGTACTGTCCGTTAGAATGACGGTCGTCATCATTTTGTTCGTTTCGGAATTTGAGGGCAACGGTTTGATGAACTCGGGTCCACTCTTGGACATAGCGAATCTGTGTTACAAGTTCAGGTGGGATTGACTAGAAGTAGGGAACGGACCCATGGAAGGATAAGATATCCTGGTAGCATTCCAATAACATCAACCGGTGACATGCTGAGCATCATTGGAGCAACCTGAGAGACCAGGTACGGGTAGTCGTGCTTCGCTGCATACACGGCAACCTCTACAGGGTGCTCGTGTACCATATCTCTGTTACAGGGATGTCAGGGATGCGAGGACACCGACTCGAAAACTCGTGTTAATGAGACACACCGCAAACGAATATGGCATATATTCATCGCAGGAAACACCTGGTACTTCTCCGCGGCCTCGGCGAGCGGATTGAGGATCTCAAAAGGAGTGGTATCCAGCGCTGGGTGGCGCTGTGGATACATGAATTGGAAGAGAAGCTCAAGTATCTCTGCGGTCTCCAGGAGGTCTACAATCTCTCCCGCGGCGTTGGAGATCCCGGCGGGAGGGAAGCCCTCGGTGCAGACATCAAGATTCTTGCGATGAATGTGGAACAAAACACCGTCCGAGGATTTGAATTTGACGTCGGCATCGGGAAATTTGACTGTGGGGGCATCGTTGGTTCGGCACTTCAAGTCCAGAGATATCGCTACTCACACTTTGGGGAGACCGTTGTGCTGTCCGGAACATCCATGAGGAGGATGGGAAGAACAAAAGGTGGGATACACACGTGTTCACCTCACGTTAATTGAATGTCGGAAGGTCAGCCGCACAGCGAGCAACGGCATGCCGTCCGTGTCTGCCGAATCAAACTCTATAAAAGCGTTCGGTTTTTTACACCTCCCAAAAAGGATATAACTATTACACGTTCATCTTGAAATTTACCGGACCACAGCCAACCACACTCAGATCAAAACAAGGACGATTCAAATTCTGAGGCCGGAAAGAATTGGATTAAAGCAAGTCTGACAACAACGACCTGCGTCTTGATACTGTATTATTTCGAATCGATCGGGGGCGTGATGTACGGAAAGCCGCACAAGCACGCTCGTTTTATCCCCGTCGCTTCGCCGATTAGGCAGTGGGACCGCAGGCACTCCCTCACCGCATCAATGACTCGCAACGCGGTCACATGAGCCGTGTTGGATGTTTAAACCCCACCGATCGCTTTGTGGAAACTTTGATTGCACGAAAGTATTCATTCACAAGTGTTGCCCTCCGACTGTGATTACAATTTGAACTCTGTGACTGATTCGTGAACTGTTGGTCTGAATGTCCGAGCGAATCCGTGTTCAATGTGCAACCTCGATAGGAATAAGGCCGGGAGCGGAGCGAAAGTCGCCCACGCACAATGATTGTCAATGATTGAATCATTTGTGAGCTCCGTGTTCGACTCAAGGCCAGATCGTGGCCTCCTTGCGGCCCAAGGTAACTTCCATTCAATCTTGCCAAGGAAGTGACCGGGATGAACCAGCCAAGGATATTTGGCGCCGAACGGTTCGTATGTAATCGACGAAGTGCCTCTCTGTCCTGCCCACTTTTGAAACCAAAAGCTGGGATGTGAGTCCAGCGCTAACGCCTCATTGGCGTGCGAACCCGATCTAAATTATTTCTAGTATGCTTTGCTATCCGCCCCGTCCCCGTCGCACGCGCACGCCCGCATTACCTCGCCTACACTCATCTCTTTCCCAACTGCTCTCGAATTTTCTTCCTCTCTACATCCCGGTTTTGATTCTCCTAATTATTTTGGCCCACATCAGTTGCGAGGCAACTCTATCTATCAGTACAAGATGAGCCGTCGCTTCGCTCCGGCAGGTGTTCTTGCAAAGGTTTTTACCAATATGCCAGGTCTCACCAACCAAACAGAATTTCCTAGATAGATACCAGTGTGGGAGCACATCAGTAGAGAAATGCGCGTAATCGAGTTCGGAAAGAATTTTGCATTGCATGACTATGTACTACATATGCGCTGGTACACAGGAGAAATGAAGGAGCCGAGTGAAAATTTAAGCGATATAAATTTGCCTGCCACAACAATCAGCATGGAGATTCCTGCATCAGCGGTTGAACTTCCAACCTCCTCGAAACTTGAGTTGGCATCACGCCTTGAATTGAAGAGCAATTGATGCAGGAGCGAATCAAGGAAAATCTCACTGAGAAATGATTATTCAATCGACACGTCAGAACCTTAAGACTCACGATGAAGCACGTATTCGATCTGAAATAAATGGACCATCATTCCATACCTTCCAGCCGGCTAGATTTGTCTCACTGATTTCCTGGACATTGCGAGATCAGGTTGGTCGTCATTTGCCTCGTATATCTGGGCTTGCGAGGGGTCAAGATGACGCGGCATTCCGCGATCTGGAAGATTGCGGCAGACTGTCTCATCACACGGGTTGCGAAAATTTCAACCAAAGAATTACTTGAGGTATTGAACCTAAGCACGCACGTTGAACTTTGAATGAATCCAAAAAGCGGCTGGAGAGAATGCCCAGGACCGTGTTGCCTAACCTGGAAGTCGTCGTCCCGTGTTCAGTAACTCAGCTTGAATGAACAGATGAAGCGGAGGAGAAACGTACTCAGTGCTGCTTTGTACCCCACGCTGATTAGAGAAAGGTCGGAAAAGAGGGGCAAGCACCACCTCGATTAGCCGGAACTGATGTCGGCGGATACCACGGTGACTAGGCTGTCAGGATCGGTCAGTGTGAAAATTCCGAGGGGGGGGAAGATAAACGATGTCTGGCCAGTCTATTAGCAGCTGATCATGAGAGAGTTGATCAACCCGAGGGCCAATCTAATAAAACGCTGGGTTAGTCGGGAACGCACGCTGGAAGAGCGAGAGCCGCAGCCGTAACGAAGGGGAAGGGGATGTGAATGAGGTCAAATGAGATGGATCGAATCAAATCACCGGATGACTAACGGCCGAGAGGTTCTACTCCGCCTCGAACGCGCCCGCGCTGTTGGCCGAGTCCTCCTCTCTTTTCCGTACGGAGACAGCGGGCGTCAGTGTAAAGACCTCAGGCTCGGGATGAATGCGGCAACTGCGCATATTGGATAAAATTCAGCGTATAGGAAGTTGGAAAGTGAGTACATGCAGATTGATTAGAGGTTCAACACTCACCAGTTGAACATATAATGTTATCCCAGGCGAAGAACGAAAAATACGAATAATAGCAACGTTAGCAAATGATCGAGAAGCAAGACGTACCCTCACGAGCATTGTCTGTTTGTGAGGCGAGGTATAGACCTTGGTAAAATGTTAGAGTTGGATCAGCGAAATACCATACTCACCCTCCCACACACACTTTATTGGACACGGACCGCTCGGCGACTCTTTAGGCCCTGTAAGGTGCTCATGTGAGCTGCAGAGGCATCCGGGTCAAAGGACAGGAAGAATAGAGTGACAGAGGAAAGTTATACGGGAGGAGATGATGGGGGTGACGAAGAAAGAAAGAGCGAAAGAAACCTTTCCTTTCGAGCGGAAATCGAGGGGCTGATCGGCAAGGTTGAGAATAACACGTGGGAGAGTCCACCGAGCTAATTTCTGATAACCCCTAAATAAAATGGAAAAGGGATACCCATACGGAAGTTGCCGGCGGACAGTGGGAAAAATGGAAGAATATAAGCATGGAATCTGATTCGAGGCATCTGCTTACGAGGTATGGCATCAAGTTTGAGGACACCGTATTGAAGAGCGCGGTAGGAGAACAGCGAGTAGTGGATAGAATGCTGGGGAGAAATGAAAAGACGCGGACAGGTTTAGACAGGTATACCTTTTGAACGGGGCTTGAGCGCTGCGTTCATGGGGCAGGTGGTCGGCCGAAAAGGGGAACCCTGTCCTCGAGGCAAGATTTGATGCAGAAAGCTAAATTTGAGCGCTAGGTGAGCGCTCCGTCGAAAACAAACAGTCGCATCCTCGGGAATTCGCGTTGCATGGAAGGACAAGAAGCATGTAAACACACGCACATAAAATCAGTCCATCTGCTTAAGATATGAGTAATTACCCAGGTGATAAGTAATCCCACCTAGCGGTTGAAAAGCTCTTAGTTCTCCCCTGAATCAGAGCGGATGTACAACCACGGAGTGCAACGCAGTTTGAACAAAAAGAAGGAAGACAACACAACACGTCCCAGCACAAGAACTAGTCATACCTGATTGAATCCGGTTTTACCGGATAGAGTCCCGAGTTTCAAGCTTCCGTACACCCGTACGTTTCTCAAGCAGGAACTCGGAAAGAGAGAAACAGATGGCTGAAATATTATGACTCGGGCGTCTTCCACGTATGTACGCACACGTTCCACCGGTTCTGAATAATTTAATAACTGACGAACTTGAACTTCACCAACCTGCGTAAATATCCTTCCTACGTCTGTTGCACGGTTGAACCGATGGAAAGCGAGGGCGCCTTGCCGTAGGCTGGGTAGGTACGCTCAATTAACGAATTAATTGCGTATCAAACAGGAAAAAGAATTTCTCAACAAGTCATGGTGAATGTCCTTCAATCCACACAAGTGCTGTCTTTATTCCACTTGAGATATTCGCTTGGATCTCGGTACTCCATCCCCTGGAGTTATTTGGGTTCATATGGGACCGACCTCAAAAAAATCAAGCTACATTGAACTACGTCAATACAAAGCACGACTACGCAAACCCTCGAGGCCGTTTGAGAAACCACCCGACGTGCGAAGCCCTAGAATAGCTAGGTCAGGCAGATGCAGAGAAGATGTGGAGGACGCGTTCACAGCCAGACTGAAGGAAGTCAACGAGGCTCTTTACAGGGGAAAGACATTGTCGGGCGTGCATGTTGGCCGGAACATTCACATAGAAAACTTGGCGGAATCGGAATCGAAGACAGACTAGTGGTCCGAGGTAACCACGAGAAAGCCCAATGAAGAAACCAGTCCAGAGAGAAGATAGTTTGCGCCTGGGGTCCAGAGGAAGTGCTAAGAGGCTTAGGGTTTCAAGTGGGCAGGCCGATGTGCAGGAGGAGAGGATGCAACGCGCGGGCTCATGCTGCAGGTGTAGACGCAGCGGCGGCGGCGGGCTCCGGCTTCGCGTCGACGGGAGCTTTGACCTCGGACGGCGGCCGCGAGGGGCATGGGTCGGCGCGAGGTGAGCGAAGGCCGAGCGCTCCAGGAACGGGCGCAGGCGGGACGGGCAGAGTGGGCGGGCGAAAGGCGAAACAAGCGCAGCGCAAGCAGCACGATTAAACGCGCGGAAAGGAAGGAATGGAATCAGTATATAGCACACGCACCGTTTCCCCGCAGTGGAATTCGTCGGCTGCTTGCACTCCTTGAAGGTATGCCCCGCCGCGCCGCAGCGGAAGCACTTCGGCGGCGCGGCGTACAGCGCCTCGATGCGCGAGTTCGGACAGTTCTTTCATTGGTGGCCCTTGACGCCACATGCGACACCGATCGTGGGCTCTGCATTCGGACCGTTTGTGTCCTTCGCGGCGGTAGTTCGGGCTGTGTATGGAAAAAGGGTGGCCGAGTATGAGTGAGGGTGAAGAGAGATAGAAAAAGGGTAAGACGCACCACCAATGCATCATCCCGCGTCTCTTGCGCCCACCTTCGGTCGTCGCTGGGGCTACGACACACGCGAGACGACATTGCGCAATACTGTGGGGACACCGCGCACACCGGCGGAAGAGAGCGCAGTGAGGGCAAGACGACGCGCAAGCGGCACAGCAACGATATCGTGCAGCGGGTCGTTGGAGAGGGATTTGAGTGGGGCGAGACTGATGCCAGTCACCAAGGGGCTGTCGGGATTCGAATTTCGGATAGGGGGTAGGGGAGGGGGGGGTCCCGACCAAGGTCTTGAAAATCTTTTCATAGTAGATTTCAAACTAGGCCAGAATTATGTTTGAAGCAAATTTGGAGCCATGGAAGGCTCTGTAAGACATGTTTTAGGTCCCCAGAGGTGTTCAGAACCTACCACTAGCATTGGTAGCCTGGGCAGAAATATTATTGCAATTAGAGGGCTTCAAAAGGGCATCAGAAATTATCCAAAGTACAGATTTGAGCTGTTTGCTATCTCAAATAACATGTCCAATGGTGCAGAGAGATGTGCGCAGAATATATTTCGTGTCGGCCGATTCGGACGGGACGTGGGCATCAGGTGGCGATGCATGTGCACATGACCCGGAGCGCCGGTCCGCTACCCGTGGGAAACTCCTTCCCTATATAGGGGGGTCTGCAGGAGGTCCTTAAAAATCTTTTCGACCCCCTATCCGTTTTTCGAATCCCGACAGCCCCTTGCCAGTCACTGATGCTCAGGGTACGCTACCACGCTCACGTGCGAGACGGGCTCGCGTGCACGGACCGGGAGTGAGTCCGATTCATGCGCGTTGCGTGGAGTTGTGTGGGCTTGTATGAGGTACGTCTTGCTGACGAATTTAAGTGGAGAGGTGACTGGAAATAAAAAAATTCCTGACCGGTGCATCATGACTCGGGCCTGAATTGAACAGGCACCCTCCACGGCAGAGTGAAATATCGTGGTAAGACATTGTGTCAGTCCGTCCGCGACCGAGTCGTGCATACTCGTACCTCGATAGCTACAGATGAGCGATGGGACTAAGTCTCGGCGAAGATCATCGTTTTTCCGTATCACTTTTTGCGTGTACCAGGCCGAATCATGTCAATTCTTCTTGCTCTACTCGGTTCGGGTCGAAGACCGAAGGCTCCAACCGTTTACTTTTTGTTTAGCGGAACGGCGACAAATGTTTAAAGTACCGTTTAAACAGTTTACAAACGGTATTTCTTGGCGCAATTTTCCGGACCTTTGTCCAGAAGCATTCCAAAGGGAAGCATGATCACTAGCACATACTAATAACAGTCAAGCATTTCATGTTTGGTAGAAGTATTTTCAAGTTGAACTCTGAGTTCCTCTATTACCGAGATGCCCGAGCGCCATCAAACACTGCCGGCTTCAATCTATCGAAAAGTACCTGGCGAGCGACAGCGTACCAGCCCCACAGGCTACAGAATATTCTCAGAAGGTCGCCGCCCGGGCCGTACTGGGAGATTGATGTCGAGGAACCGTTTAACATTTATTTACTGTTTGCAGGTAGGAACGAAAACAATCGGAGCCTGACCAAAGAGCCTGCCAGTCATGCGGGCTTCTTGGGGGGGAAATAGAAGAACAAATGTACATCGATGGCTCTTCGTCAGCACTCGAGCGGAGTTGGGGGCCAGAAAGGAAGAAGAAAAAAGACATCGAGTCTATCATTCCTCGGGCCTGATTCGAACAGGCGTCTCCCACAGTTCCATCTACGGCAGAAATGAGTGAAGTGAAGGCGGACCATCCGCGACCGAGCCCTGCTCTTACCTATGAACGAGGGCGCACACATGTGAGTAAGGATCGTTATACTTTACAGGGCAGGAATCTTTTGCCTTCTGTGTGTTGGCGCCTTCCGGCGTGTGTGCGCAACTTGGGATTTGGGTCTCGGTTTCTCGGTTTGTCAGTAGGCGCAAGGTCTTACTATCGATACCAGTATACGTACCATTATCGAATAAGTGTTTCGAAGCAGGCAACCAAAAATCTGGCGTGCCCGTCTTCCACAAAATATCCATCTAGATTCTCAAAATGCAACTTCCACAACGGTTAAAAGGCCTTTCCAGACCTAGTTCAACTTGCGAGACGGGGTCTAGAGCATCACATCAACGTACCTTGCCTGACACATCACTCGGGAGGAAGTCAAAAATAAACACAAAAATCATAGCCATTCACGTCAATGACTTGAGCCTGAGTGAAACAGGCATCTTCCACAGCAGTAGAATGACGAGTCCACAAGCGATGTGGACGCGGACCGTCTGCGACCAAGTCGTATTAGCACCTTTGAGCTGGTTCGAATATGAGAGAATGACGGACGGAATCGGCGAACTTTGCGAGGAGGCGCGTACGCCGTCTGGAATTACATCGATCCCGAATGGTTCATGAACCATTAAAATGTCCTTCCCGTGCCTGTGGCGCAGTTGAACATGGGGAGTGAGTATCAGCTTAGGAAGGTGCATCTAATTCGCATTGAATTTATTGTGCATTGAACACCCAAAAGAATCGAGCGTTCAAGGTTAAATCCATGTAAACTCATACTCTGTTGAAGCTGAATATAAACTAGGCCGGCATCAAGCTCTTAGAGTTGTTTCCGGGTCTGGTCCCAGGAAAACTGAAGCACACGATGCGTCCAACTACGTAGATAAAAAGGATGACTATGAGTCCAAGCAACACCGCGAAACTTGGGGAGGAACCATAACTGCGAGACTTATGGGAAGGCACCCGGCGCGCGAGGCCTCCCCGGTTCGTAGCATACGGAGATCACGAGCACTCGTTCGCAGCTAGTTTGGGAAGGGAGTCAACGAGCCTTTTGATAGGAAAGCGGAATGGGAATCGAAGAAAGACATGGTGGTCCGATGGAGTTGAAACGTAGACACCAGAAAGCCCAATCAGGAAAATTTGCGTACTTGCTTGCGGAAGGATATCACGAGTGAGTAGCGATATAATAATTAGTGCGTGCTGGGTTGCATTGTGCAGTGCGTTTGCTCACAAGGAATTCTAGCGAAGCGATGTCTCTTAAAAAAAAACGAATGGCTACGCAATCCGTGCTTCATTAAAGATTTTCGTTGGTCCACATTGAACGGCGGCGATAAACCTTCGTCTTTATTTCCATCCACAGTCCACAGTCCACGCAGCAGGTTGGCAGGATTTCCATTGTGAAACAGAGATATCGCAGAGACGACCGAGAGTAACAATAAAAAATCAAGGTGCTCAATATGACGACCCAGGCCTGATTCGAACAGGCGTCTTCCACAAACCTTCGAGGTAAGGTGAGTTCGGACCATCGGCGACCAAGTCGTGTTCGTTCTTGGAACCGGGTTAAAGATATCCGAATGACATTCGACAAAGAGGGCTGGAATCATTTTTTGCTGAAGAAACTGCCATTTGATTCAATTACGGCGTGTGCGCAACTTGACTTTTCGCTGTCTCGGTTTATCTCAAGATTAAGGAGTGTGGAAGTATCAATGCCAATACTATCCCCGAGCAAGTGTTTCGAAGCATGCAGCAAATAACCCCGTCAGTGGGACGATGATTCCTCGAGCCTGATTCCAACAGGTTCGAACTGGAGTTCAGTATGTACACAGGACAGGGTAAATTTCAGCGAAGCAGTGACTGGAAATGAAAAAAAGGCAAGAATCAAAAAACCCAATGAGGATTCGTGACTCGTGCCGTATTCGAACAGGCGTCTTCCATAGATACCCTACCGCAGATTTTGGAGGTAAAACTACCCGCCGCCGAGTTGTGGTTCTTAGTGGAAGCGGGGGGTTGGACAGGATGTTGCTGCAACTTCCTCGGAAAAGTTGAAAGAGCGCTAAGTCCTTTCTGATCGAAGCTCGGTTGGTTAGTAAAAATCAGTGCTCAAGTAGGAATGACCCGAGCCTGAATCGAAGAGCCATCTTCCACAGGAATACCATTCTTTGAAAGCATTCAGGTGATACGAACGCGGGCCACCCACAACTGAGTCGTTTTGTTCTTCCCTCGAGACTGAGCTCGGTTGAATACGCGTGGATCGGTGAAGAGGTGTTCTCCGTTCTCCACATTAACATCGGAGGAAAGGGTACGCTGTATTGTATGGATGGAAATCCATAATGCCCATCTACATACATAGCGAAGAGGCTCGTGGCAGCACGCACGCACCGCGCGAGTATAAAAAGCTGGGCAAACTATGGATGACTTCAGCGTGAGTCGAACAGGCCACTTCCACAACGATGGAGCCGATTCAAGTGCTGTGGACGCGGACGCAGCCGCCTCCGAGTCGCATTCCTGGCTGGAACTTGGGTTGACCACATGAGAGTGAGCGCAGGAAGAATCATAATTATAGTATAGCCGGGGATCCTCCAGGCGAGGTGTCAGAGACGGGGTGTTTGAAATATTTTTTCGGGCTATAGATTATACTTCTATCTGTGGCTGGGTTACCGCATTAAATGAATCGTAAATGAATCAATCTATTGCCACGTCGAGGAAAAAAGAAAAGAGATGCACATGACTCGGGCCTGATTCGAACAGGCAACTTCCGCAGAGGTACCTATTTTCCTGCCCAGCTGTTATGAAGGCGGACCACCGCGACCGAGTCTTGCTCTTGCCTAGACAATGTGCTGAATATATAAATGGAACTTGAGAGTTTGCGGACCATGCGCGGCAAGAATGTTGCGTCCACGCACCTTGCCTGAAAGGTACTCCGGAGGAGGCCCATAAAAGTACCAAGGCGCGAAGATGAGGACTCGACCCTGAGTCGAACAGGCATTCCACAGCGGTATAAATGAGACCACAGTGGGATGCGGGCCATCCGTAACGAAGTCGTGTTACCACCATTGAGCTGGGTTAAATATGTGAGAGCGAGAATGACGGACGGAATCGAGTATGCCCGTACACGGTGCGGGGTTACGATGATTCTGGATTATTTATCAACCATACCGACCAGCAGAAGTATCCTTCCCGCGTATGTTGACAGTTGAACAGGGGTAGCGAGTACGGGTTCGTTGAGTCGTGGGTCTTCCTTCGGAGTGGGAAGGTGCATTCAATTAGCATTGAATTTATTGTGTATCAAACGTCCAAAAGATTTTCTTCATTGGAGGTGGTTTGGTTTTATACAGGATGAAAAATGAAGATCCATTCAAGTACGTACTACATGGTAGACGTAATGAATTGAGCATGAGTACAAGTCCAAGCAACACCCCGGAACTAAGGGAGAAATGATTACTACAGTACTTACTGGGAAGCCACCCGCCGAGCGAGCCTCCCTTAAAACAGGCAGGAAGATGCAGAAATTGAAGAGGTGTCGGTTCTTAGCACACGGAGATCACGAGCACTCGCTGGGGAAGAAAGAGTACGAAAAGTACACAGTCGGGGAAAAACATAGATGTGAGGTGCATGTTGGGCGGAACATTGACAGGGAAAACTCAGCGGAATCGGAATCGAAAGACGGCCACAGTACTCCGAGGTAGAAAGCCCAATGAGAAAAACTGGTGTACGTGCTTGCGCAAGGATACCACGCTGACGATGCAACGGGCGTCACTAGTTCAGAAAGAGGATAGGCTGCACCTGGGGACCAGAGAAGTGCTACGAAGAGCCGAGTCCAGTGGACAGACCGATGTGCGGCAGGTGAGTGTTTTGCCGGAGAAGCGACGCGCAGGCTCATGATGTAGGTGCAGGCGCCGGCGGCTTGGCGTCGATGGGGGCCTTGACCTCGGGCGGCAGTTTTTGCGAATGTGCGTCTGCGCGAGGCGAGCGAAGGCGGAAAGATGCCAGAGGTGCGCAGGCGGGACGGACGGGCGAAGCAAGTGCAGCGGAAGCAGCACGATTCAATGCGCGGGAGGAAAGAAACGAAATCGTTATAGCCAGCATGCACTACCTCCCCGCAGTGGAAGCACTTCGGCGGCTGCTAGCGCTCCTTGAGAATAAGCCTCTTTTCGCCGCAGGAGAAGCACTTGATGCGCGCGGAGGACAGGGCCTCGATGCGCTTGGGGTCGGGGTTCAAGAAGTCTTTGTGCCGGTGGCCCTCGCCGCCGTACGGCGACTTGCATTATGAATGTTTGCGTCCTTCACGGCGGCCTGGGGGTGGACGTACGTTAGTATGGATTCGATTCGAATGACGGCGTTTGAAGATGGATGGAAAGCAAGGGGGCAAAACGAAGGAAGAGGGAAACGCACAGTTAAGACACTAGTGTCATACCCCGCCTCCTACGCCCGTCCTCGTTCGTCGCTAGGGCCTGGGTCGAGTACGCCGTGCGCAAGGCGACAGTGCGGAATGCGGTGGGGAAGGCGCGCACGCCGGATGGGAGCGCGGTGAGGGTAACATGCGGTGCGTCTAGGTGGAAGAGGGACAGCATCGACATCGTGCACGAAGGTTTTGAGTGGGGAAGACGAAGTGAAGAAAAGAAGATGGTGTGACGTACCGCGCGAGCACGTGTGATATATGGGCGCGTGCACGGACCGAGTCGCGATGCAATGATTCGCGCGTGCCGGAACGACGCAGGCCTGATTGAGGACTCACTGTCCTCAATATTACTATTCGAGAGAGTGCCAAGGACCGCGACAGAGATCCCGATGAGGCCACTGGAAACCAACAAAACAATGGATTGCCCGTTACCGACTTGAGCCCGATACGAACGGCCGGCCTCCACCAATGCAGAAATGGCATGCTTAGGGTAGCTGATGTGGATGGGGACCATCCTCGACCGAGTCGTGGTTTTCCTTGGAGGGGGGTTGAATACATGCGAATGATATTTAAGATGGAGGGCTGGAATTTTTTTTGGCGGACCCTTGCGACTGTGGTTTCGGTTTCTCGGTTTCTTGGTTTGTGTCAAGGGAAGAGCGAAAGAGCACGGTGGACGTCTCGATGTCAGTCCCAATGTCTTAGAGCAATTTGTAAATACATAATTGATTCAGTATTTCGAAGCAGGCAACAAAAACCAGTGGCCCAATGATGATTGGACCAAGCGCCTGAGCCCACGGCTCCAAAAGGGTGAATATTGCTCACAAGCACTTTCAGCGGGACGGTGCCTGCAAATGGACGAAAAAAACGAAAAAAGGAGGAACAAGAAAGACGGCAGGAGTCGGGCCTGAGTCGAACAAGCAGCCCCCACAGCTGCGAATGTCACAGACGTACATTTGTAGGTGACAGGGATGCGGGCCATCCGCGGCTGAGTCGTGTTCTGCCTGACGCCAGTTTTTACATATATGGGAATAATAATATAGGTCGGGGAACATTCTTTACGACGTATGTGGAACACACCGACATTTTAAACCATTCCGGCGCAACGTGGGGTTTCAGTTCGCTTTCTAATTGTTAAAGAGCAGGGTGTAGTCATCGATACTCAAATAAGTTTCAAAACTTCATGGAGTTTGTGAGTGAGACGACTTATTCAAACCAGCGGCTGGGCGTACAGCTCGAGCAGGGTGGGTTCGGCTCCCGAGGACTGGAAATAATAAAAAGAGGGACTGCTTGAAAGCTTAATGGCTCAGGCTTGACAGGCGGCCTCCACAGTTGCATACACCAAAAAATTCCCAAGTGATGACCATCCTCGACTGAGTCATGTTCTCCCTTCGAGGTAAGGTGAATACATGGATGTTAGAATAATGTTAGAGAGCAAGATTCTTTGCTGTGTGTTCAAGTGTTTCAGTTTCGGGCTCTTGTTTTATCTGAAGGTCCGAAAGCAGGGTATAGATATCTATCCCAATAGCAATATCATCATCATATAATAAGTATTTGGACACAGGCAACCAAAAATCCATCAGTGGGCTGATGATGACTCGAACAGGTGTCTCCCACGTTTAGAACACGGCCCATTTTTCTAAGAGGGGTGACTGAAAATGAAAGAAAAAAGTCTCACAAGAGATGACACGGGCACTGTTGAAAATGCTCCAGGCAATGTGGATGCGGACCATCGCTGGATGAGGAAGGCCTGCATTTCATTGAGATTTTTGACTTCTAATCTCAAGGCATTTATGGAATTTTTCTTCCCAGTCCCACCGTGAGAGTCCTAATGAGTTGCTTCAGATTCGCATTGAGCTGATATGGACGGAGAGGGGGGCCTTTAATTGCTACAGAAACGCATTCCAATCACTCTGGTGTTGGCTAGTTAAGAAAAAGACTCGGTCTCGAGACTTCTTCCTTTCCTCGATCCACGGACTCAAAAATTGTCTGTGGCGTGGTGTGCAGTGTTGAAAAGAGACAAGAAAAATTCACAAGTCATGAGATGAGGGGTGGAAATAGGATTCACATAAATGGCAAAGTAGGACAACACCAAGTAAACATTGACTTCCTCGCGAACCCGGGGCAAAGATGTAGAGAGGAGCAAGTGAGTTGTAAATTAGCACAGCGCAAGTGAGTAATAAATCTGATCCTCGGCCTCATCGGGATCTGGGACAGCCATGGAGTGTTGGCCGATGAGCTGTCCCAATGATCAGCAAAATATGTAATAAGACTGAGCAATGGACACTTGCCTCTTGTACAGATCTTTTCAGGGCTTCAATATCCACAAGTGGATAGCCCAATGCGATAGCGGCGCCTTGGAGGCAGGCAGCTAATAAACCCGTCAGTGGGACAAGGCCTACTCGAGCGTGATTCCACCTCCCATGCTTTCCTGAACAAGGCGTGTTTTGCTCACGAATGATTTTAGCTGAGAGGGGAATACAAATAATAAAAAGGACTTAGTCAAGACCGAATGACTCGGGCCTGAATTGAACAGGCTCTTTCCACATTTGAATGCGCCCCATGACTATGGTGCGGTTCACTTAGTCCCCACCTCTGGGTGACAGCCGCCAAATCGGCCGGAGGCCGAAATTCTTGTTTTTTGTACTAGTTTACTGTACTATTTCGATCAATTCGGCACGGGTTGTGACCCGTGACCAAAAATAATTTCGGCACTTCGGCAACCAGCAAATTTTAGCGTGACACCTCCAAAAATTCGGCATTCAAGACGGAATATCTTGAAAATTCCACCTTTTTTGCACCTTCAAAGGAGATCTAGCCTCCATGTCACGCATTTTACATTCGGCACTGGGCGTCGTGACGCATGACAGAGACCAGAATTCATCGCAGCACAGGGGGTGCGTGACGCGTGACCGCTGAATTGATCGAAATGGTACAGTAGGCGATCGGGAGTCAAAAATTTATGCCTATCCTGCTTCACCAAACCCTCCAACCATTGATCTGAGACCTTTCAAGTCACGAACCGTCTAGTGCTATCAGACACTCCACTTGTGACCAGTAATACTTGCATTTTATATCTCTCGCGCCAAATTGGGCCCCGCAAATTTTTATTACTCACTCAATTCTTTTGGAACTGTCAGGGGAACCGCCCGTCCGTCCGTCCATCCGCCCGTCCGTCCGGCTCCGGCCCATCGCACTGCCCCGCTTCCTCGTCCGATCCTTCGTCCGGCCTCCGGACTCGCACCCCAGCCTGCGCCTCCATCCGGAACGTCACCTCCCGTCCCTCCGGACTCTGTTCCCTTCCGTCCGTCCGGCCGCTCTCACTGGCACGTGCTGTGTGATCAAGCTCGAGACCTCTGCCGATCCCTCCGGACACGTGCTACTGGCTAGTACTTAAAAAACCTCGCCTAGCGTGAGAATCCTCATCCTTTCTTCTCTTCGGATTCTCCCGCTAGGTGCGTATTCTAGAAACCTGTATTTAGTACCATTCAATTGAGTTGCTTCGGATTCTCCCGCTAGTCTCCCGCGCTCTGCGCCGAGCTGAGGTTGCCCTTACAGCAGAAGAAAGGATCTAAGGGATCAACTGGTCAAGATTGCGAAGTTCGGTGTAGACTCGGACTCGGACTGCTACGCTAGCGCTCCGGCCTCCCCGACTTCCAACCTCGACCCCTCCTCCTTGATGGACGCTCCGACGCCCGGAAGCGGGTCCGCGCCACCCGAGCTCCCGGATGTTTACATCCCGGAACCGGCTGCCGACCCCGAATCCCGGCTGACCGCGGTCGAAGGCTCTCTCGCAAACATCGAAGCCCTACTCCTCCGCGTTTTACACAACAACCAAAATCCACCCGCGACTGCCCCCGTCCCTGCCGCTCCGGCTCCGGCGGTGGGTCCAGACTTTACCACCCTCACCCCCGCAGCAAAATCGGTTCTCCGACCGAACCCCCCGGCCGTCTTCGACGGCGACCGGACCCAAGGACGGATGTTCCTCCACTCCGTCCTCACATACCTCCGACTGGTTCCGGAAGCCTTCATGGTCCACGGACAGCTCGTTGAGGAAAAACTCGTGCGGTACGCCATGTCCTTTATGGCGCGAGACGCGGCCGGACGATGGGCCGAACGACAGTCCGCAATCGTTCCGTTCCCATTCCCGTCCTGGGCGGAATTCGAGTCCGAGTTCCGGCTCCGGTTCGTCGAGGAAAACGAGCAAGACCAAGCTCTCCTCCGGCTGGAGACCCACAGCTACTACCAGGGCTCCCGCGACGTTTACCGGTACACGGACGACTTCGAGGAACTCACCGCCACGGCCGGGTACACGGATCCGCTCGTCCGCGTCACCAAGTACCGAGCGGGGCTCGACCCGAGGATCAACGCAGCGATCACCACGTCCGGAACCGCTCCGGCGCTGCTAGACTACGCCGGATGGCGTCTCCGCGCCTTCCGTCAGTACGACGCCCTCGCCCGCGTCCGAGCGGGAGCACCTCCGACTCGCGCCCCGGCTCCGGCCGCACGCCCTCGCACTGGGACGTTCCTCCCAGTCCCCTCCTTCACGCCTGCTCCCAAAGCCGCGCCGGCGCCCGCCCTTCCGCCTGGCATTCCGATGGAAGTTGACCGGACCCGCGCGCGCTTCGCACCGCGCGCTTGCTTCCGCTGCGGTGCGTCCGGACACCTCGCCCGAGACTGCCCGACTCCCTCGGACGTCCGGCACGCAGACGTCCTGGACGAGGTCGTCCGTCAACTCGGAGACGACCTCCTCGGAGAGCTCTTCGCGCGCCTCTCTACTACCGCCGGGCTTCCGACCGAGCCGGACGCCGGAGACGCGGAGCCGGAGGGTTTTCCGGACGCGGTCGAGTGAGCGGTGCGCCCTCGGTCGCGTCCCCTAATCGTTACTCCTGCCTGTACAAAGATATACCCAATAAATCAGCAGTTGAAACGAAAGACGCACCCCCTGCTCCGGTTTCCGCCCCCCGGCCGGAGCCCCCTATTCCCGCCCCGGAGGCAAAAACCCCTTCCATTCCCCGCGTCCACCGTCCGAGATGGGAACGCAAACTGCCCCGGCAGTACGTTATTGATTCCGTGGAGGGCCGGAACTCCCTGCACATTCCGTTGGAGATGCAGTCGGTAGAAACCGCGGCTAAGGTGTCCGTGAAAGGTCTGGTCGACTGCGGAGCGACCGGAGACTTCATTGACTCGGAGTACGTGATCTCCCGCAACCTTCCCGTCCGGAAGCTCTCCCAGCCTATCCCGGTCCTCAACGTCGACGGCACACCCAATGCATCCGGAGGCATTACGGGCGTAGTCGATATGGTCGTCAACTACAAGGGTCACTCGGAACGCATCCAACTCGCCGTGACGCGGCTCGGGAAGCAGCACGTCATCCTCGGTTACTCCTGGCTTCAGAAACACAACCCGGAGATCGACTGGGAAACCAAGGAAGTCCGGATGACCCGCTGCCCGACCAGCTGCAGCACCTGCCGAGACGAGCTTCGCGCCGTCCGTCGCAGCGCGAAGATCTCCGCCGCGATCCTCCGACAGCTCCGCGAAGGTCCCGTCCCGTCTATCTGTGCCATTGACTCGGAGGAGTGGTGCGGAGACGACGGGTACGATCCGGATGGCAACGGAGACGACTGTCCGGACCTCACTCCGGACCCGGACGAAGACGACGATGACGAGCTAGAAGAAGGCGACCGGATCCTCTACACCGCGTTCGCTCCGGCCGAGGAAATCCGCGCCGGGAGCACCGTCTCCCAACGGCTCGCGGAGGCCTTCGCCCGGAACTCGGCCCCGCCTGGGACCTCGGTTCCGACCTGGGTCGAGGACTTCTCCGACGTCTTTGACAAGGAGTCGTTCGACGCGTTACCGGAGCGCCGGACGTGGGACCACGCCATCGAACTCGTCCCGGACGCAAAGCCGGCCAACTGCAAGGTTTACCCGATCTCCCCCCTCGAGCAGAAGGAACTCGACGCGTTCATCGAGGATGGGCTGAGCACCGGCCGGATCCGTCCGTCCAAGTCCCCGATGGCGTCTCCGGTCTTCTTCATCAAGAAGAAGGACGGAAGCCTCCGGTTCGTCCAGGACTACCGAGCGCTCAACGCGATGACCGTGAAGAACCGATACCCGCTCCCGCTGATTAACGACCTCATTAACCGCCTAAAGGGAGCCCGGTTCTTCACAAAACTCGACGTCCGGTGGGGCTTCAACAACGTCCGGATCCGGGGAGGCGACGAGTGGAAGGCCGCGTTCCGTACCAACCGAGGACTCTTCGAGCCCCTGGTGATGTACTTCGGCCTCACCAACTCCCCGGCCACGCTCCAGACGATGATGAACGACATCTTCCAAGACCTCATCCTGTCCGGAGACGTCATGGTATACCTTGACGACATCCTCATCGCTCACTCCGATCTCGCGCGCCACCGAGAGATCGTCCGAGAAGTCCTCCGGCGGCTCCGGGCGCACAAGCTTTACCTCCGGCCGGAGAAGTGCGAGTTCGAGAAGTCGTCGATCGAGTACCTCGGCGTCATCATCTCGCACAACCACGTCGAGATGGACCCGGTCAAGGTCGCCGGAGTCGCCGCCTGGCCGGCTCCGGAGAACCGGAAGGACGTGCAGCAGTTCCTCGGCTTCACGAACTTCTACCGGAGATTCATCCGGGCTTTCTCGGACATCGCGCGGCCCCTCTTCGACCTCACCAAGAAGAGCGTCGCTTGGACCTGGACCGCTGCCGCGGCTGCCGCCTTCCAAGCCCTCAAGGATGCGGTAACCGCGGAGCCCGTCTTGGTCCTGCCCGACGAGTCGCGTCCATACCGGGTCGAGGCGGACAGCTCCGACTACGCCACCGGAGCCGTCCTGTCTCAGCCGGACGCGAACGGGAAGTGGCATCCGGTCGCGTTTTACTCCAAAAGTCTGAGTGACGTCCAGCGCAACTACGAGATCCATGACAAGGAGATGCTTGCGATCATCCGGGCCTTAGAGGAGTGGCGACACTTCCTCGAAGGTACGCAGCACCCGGTCGAGATCTGGACGGACCACAAAAACTTGGAGTACTTCCGGAAGGCGCAGAACTTGAACCGGAGGCAGGCGCGGTGGTCCCTGTACCTGTCCCGGTTTGACTTCGCGCTCCACCACCAGCCCGGACGCCTCATGGGCCGTCCGGACGCGCTGTCCCGCCGTCCGGACCACGGAGTGGGCTCGGACAACACGGACGTTACCCTTCTTCGCCCGGACTTGTTCCACGTCCGCGCACTGGAAGGTGTCGTGGTGGCCGGACCCGAGGTCCCCCTCCTTCGTGACGTCCGGGAGGCCTTCACGGGTGAGCCGGACCTTGAGGACCCCGTCGCGCTTGTCGCGCGAGAACTCCTCAAGAACCGGAACGTCCGCCCCCCCCGGTCGTCCGAGTGGCGTGTCGCAGAAGGGCTCCTTTACTACCGCGGTAAGGA